>CM076584.1:13724207-14064697 GCA_034641835.2 Pinus albicaulis
TTCCGCAGGGGGGCCACAGGAGAGCTTAGTCATTAGCTCATCTCTGCAACACCCATTGTTTCTCTACACCAAGAGAACTTCTGAGTGCTCACAGACTTCGTCAATGCATCTGCAACATTCTTCAAAGTGTCCACCTTTACCAGTAACACCCTTTATCCTCAACCATATCTCTAACAAACTGATATTGAACATCAATGTGCTTTGTCTTTGAATGATAAGTAGGGTTCTTAGCCAAGAAAATTGCACATTGGCTATCACAGTCTATCCTTATAGCCCACTGCACCAACCCCATACTTGAACACAATATCTGCAACCAATCTGCTTCATTGCTTGCATGAATGGCTGGCATGTATTCTGCCTCTGTAGTTGAAAGAGCCACTACAGACTGTCTTTTACTCATCCAACCGACTGCACCTCCAAATAGGCTAAACACATACCCACTTGTAGATCTTCTTAGGTCCAGATCTCCAGCCCAGTCTGCATCAACAAAACCACGGATTTCCAAAACTCTAGCCAATCATGGTCTTCCCTAGTAGCACAAACCATAATCACTAGTGCCACGCAAATATCTGAAAACCCGCTTGAGTGTTGTCCAATGCTCCTTCCATGGTTTTGACATAAACCTGCTCAATAATCCCACTACATGTGCAAAGTCTGGTCTAGTACAGACCATTACATACATCAGGCTACCCACTACACTTGCATATGGAACACAGGACATATCCTCCTCTTCTTCATGTGTCTTGTTACACTATTCAACAGACAGATTTACACCTACAGGAATAGGAACCTTCACCGGTTTACTGTCCTGCATATTGAACCTATTTAATATATTCTCAACATACTTCCTATGGTTTAACCAGAGCTTCCTCTTTGCCCGATCTCTCTTAATTTCCATGCCCAAAATATAGTTTTCAGCACCAAGATCCTTCATGTCGAATTTGGAGAACAATTGGGTCTTCAAATCTTGGATAATTTCTTTGTTGTTTCCAATCAACAACATATCATCCACATACAAGACCAAATAAATAACATGGTCACCAATCAATTTAAAATAAACACAGTGATCCTCTTTGCTTCTGGTGAAGCCAACTCCCTGTATATAGGCATAAAATTTTTGATACCACATCCTTGGTGACTGTTTTAACCCATACAAAGACTTTTTTAACCTGCATACCAGTTCTTTCTTACCCTTCACTGCAAAGCCTCCAGGTTGCTTCATGTGGATCTCCTCTTCCAGATCCCCATGAAGAAATGTTGTCTTCACATCCATCTGTTCTACCTCAAAATCAAATGCAACAACAACATATAAAATTAATCTAATAGAAGTAACCTTGGCAACAGGAGACAAAATATCGCCAAAATCAATTCCTGGCACCTAGGAATAACCTTTTGCTACCAACCGAGCTTTGTATTTCTCTACCTTTGCTTCTACATTCATCTTCTTCTTAAACACCCATTTTCTCTCGATGGGCTTCCTTCCAGCCAGAAACTCCACCATGTCCCATGCCTCATTTTTGTGCAAGGATGCCAATTCATCAACCATGGCCTCCTTCCATAGTTTTCCATCCTCTAAATCCAATGCCTCCTTGACAGTTCTAGGATCATCATCAGTGATAGTTAAAGAAAAAATTGAACAGAAAGCAGATGGACTATACCTTTTTGGCTGCCTTCTTTCTCGAACTGATCTTCTCACAGCTGGAGTTTGTGGCTCTTCCTCTTCTGAATCTTCTTCTGTTGTAGTCTGATTCATCATCCTTTAGCTTAAACTCTATCTTCTCAGGTTCTTCTGGTAGGAATTCATGTTTAACAACATCTTTCACCTATCTAAACACCACATCTCGGCTGTACACAACCTTCCTTGTTTCTAGGTTCCAAATCTTGTAACCTTTTAAGCCATCGTTATACCCAATAAAGATGCACCTTTCAGATTTATTATCCAACTTGGTCATTTTCTCCTTTGGAACATGTACATATGCATCATCCAAATACCCTCAGATGTGAAAGAGATGGTTTCTTACCATTCCATACCTCATGTGGAGTCTTATCCTCCAACGCTGATGAAGGTGATCCGTTAACTAGGGAACATGCAGTCTCCACTGCCTTTGCCCAGAATTCTTGTCCTAACCCAGTACCACTGAGCATGCTTCTTGCCTTTTCCATCAGCGTTCTGTTCATTCTTTCTGCAACTCCGTTTTGCTGAGGTGTGTATGGATTAGTCTTGTGCCGTGCTATATCACACTTCTTACATAACTCTTCAAATTCCTTCTTGCAGAACTCTCCACCATTATCTCTGCCCTCGACTGCTACAAATCGCACCTTTTATCTTCTTCTCTCGTCTGTTTTGCCTCTGTTTTCCACCAGAGCCTTAAATTATTTAAATTTGTCAAAGACTTCAGATTTCTTCCTCAAGAAATATATCCATGTATTCCTTGAGAAGTCATCTATGAATGAAACATAGTACACATAGTTTCCCAGTGATGGAACCGATACAGGTCCAAACACATCATTGTGCACAAGCTCTAATATCTTGTTTGCCCTCTTAGCACCAGAAGGAAAACTCACCCGATTCTACTTCCCATATACACAATGTGAATCACAAAAATCAAAATCCAAAGAGAAATTAGACATACCTTCTACCATACTATTTCCATGCATTATCTGAAGGCCCTTCTCTCCAATATATCCAAGCCTTTGATGCCATAGCATGGTCTTTTATCCAGAGACCATTAGGCTTTCTGCTCCACTTTCAGGAACCATAAAATTGTTGCACCCATTAATAACAATGCTACCCTTAAGCTTGTACAGAGTTCCAATCCAAACTCCCCGCATTAATACCAATGCTCCTCGAACCATCTTGCAGGTATCTTTCTCGAACACTATTTTTACACCTGCATCATCCATCTTGCTTACAGAACTCAAATTTCTGGCCAATGCAGTAATATGTAGAACACCAGGAAGTGTTCTAATCCTTCCACCTTGCGGCTTTAGCTTGAATTTTCCACGTCCAACGATTTTGGCCTTCCTATCATCCCCTAAGAAGACATTACCACCATCATACTTCTCATACTCACAGAACCACTCCCTATGGGTAGTGAAGTGAAAGGATGCACCTGAGTCAACCAACCATGCCTCATGATCTACATGCCTATTTGAAGAAGAAGCCAAATAACACATCCCCACCTTCATCCAAGGTGGTTTTTTCCTCTGCAGAAGGAGCATCATCAGATCCCTCTCCTTTCTCAGGAGCTTTAGATCTGCAGTCCCTTTTGTAGTGCCCTTCCTTTCTGCATTTCCAGCACACCTTTACAAACTTTCCTGGAGATTTAGATCTCCCTCTATATTTAGATCTCCCACTCAAAACCTTATTCTTGTTTATGTTTTGGGACCTTCCTCGTACATATAAGGCATCTCCATTTTGGCCCTCCGTATTTCTCTGTCTCATTTCCTCCGACAGCAAGGCTGAGACAAAGTTATCAAAATTCAAGGTAGTTGTATTGCTACCTATTGCAATAACGAGACTGTCCCATGAATCTGGTAGAGAACACAACAAACTGATGCACTTATCTTCATCTGAGATTTTAATATCAACAAATAACAGTTGACTTACCACAGTATTGAAGGCATTCAGATGCTCTGTCACCGAGTCTCCATCCTTCATCCTCAGGTTATACATCTTCTTCCGCAGGAACAATTTATTCACTAGAGACTTAGATTGGTACAAAGTCCCTAACTTTTCCAACAAAGAATTCGTCGTAGCTTCCCCAGATACATTCAATAATACCGAATTTAAGACACACAACCGTATTGTGCTCTTTGACTTCCGATCCAACTTCTTCCAATCTTCATCTGATATTGTCGTTGGTTTAGTACCCAGATCTACCGCGATCCACTGATCTTTATCCACCACCAGATCCTCCATCTTGAGTTTTCACAACTCAAAACTTTGCCCATTAAATTTCTCGATCTCTATCTTTCCACTGCTTGCCATCTTCTTTCACTGCAAGAATCAATCCCACAGATCTCCCACTGAACAGGGTCTACCACAGGCTCGAGCAAAAAACCCCTCAGCAGCAAAGGCGTCCCCTTGAAGCTGAAAAAACTCTGATACCAAATGTAGGTTTTAACCCTATACAGAAATTATCTGCAAACAAATCTTAAAAACAAAAAATAAACAATAGTGAGAGCATAAAACATAAAACAGATATACACGAATATTTTCCCCTGGATCCCAAATTGGGACTACCAGCGTGATTTTTCATTATATTCCTTTTAGTGTTACAACACATATAAATACATGTCGAAGCATACATAAACCCCAATCCATTAACCCTGGATTAGAACATAACCGTAGTTCCCTTGAACAGATCTACAAAATACCAGGGGCCGAAAACCATTATGCCCAAAAACCATGTGCAAACCCATGCAAAAAACCCCCCTACTGCGCCCGACGCAACGTACAGGGGGGGCTGTCGCCCCCCCTGTGACCCCCCCGCGCGTGCGACTAATCGTGGAAAGAATATAACACATACCCAACACGTACAACCTATACACGCCTACTCTCAAATGCCTGGGACCCTAAGTTCCTATATTTTGTGCCAAATGTTATCCCTATGAACCATGTCAAAGGATTTTCTGAAATCAACAAAACAACAAAATACTTCTTCCTTTTTCTCCCAAACTTTCTCAATGATATGCCTTAGAGTTATACCGTGATCAACTGTGGAATGCTTAGGTCTAAAACCCGCTTTTCCTTTAGCATGTTTATCTCTTTTTTCTGCCCACTTGCTGATTTTATTCTCTAACATGCTTCCAAATAACTTTGAAAACAAGGGGTTTATCATTATGGTCCTATAATTGGAGGGGTTATTGACGTCACCACTCTTGAAAATAGGTATTTCCAAACTAGTTGTCCAATCAGTGGGGAACCCTTGTTGTATGATGTTGTTGAAAATTTTTGTAATGTGAGGTGCAAGAATTTTTTAGCCCCACTTTAGATACTTTTCCTGGAGCTCAACTAAGTCTTTTTCTTTTCCAACACCCAATTTTTTGATACCCATCTCTACCTCTTGCACCGTGAAGAGTTTTTTATCACTGTTGACCAAGGGAGGAAGTTCAACCTTATCTTTCTCATACAGTTGTCTTGCATAGTCAAACCATTCAGAAGATGTAATATTGTTTTCAGTTTGCATCTTTCTCTCTTGGAGTTGATTCCAAAATAATTTGGAGTTATTTTTCCCGAGGGAGATTAGTTCTTCTCTCCTCGAAACGATGAAGTCAACCTTTTTCTTTCTTAATATCTACTTGTAGGCTTTGAGCTTTATGTCATCCTTGTTTTATTCTTTCCACATTCTCCTTGCCTTTTTGCATTCCTCGTCAAACCAAGCATTGACCGGAAAGCAATTTTTTCATACTTCTTGATTTTTGCTCTCTTGCACTATGCAAGTGCGCTTTGAATTAAATGTGTTAGTTTGTGACTACACAGGTCGTGAAATGGGATTTTCTCCTTCTCGCAGAATCTCTCTAGCACTAATTTGAATGTATTACAATTTTCTGGAGTCAAAATAATTCTGCCCTTCGGAAAATTTTGTTGACCACATTGAATTTTTACCGTAACTGCTTCTTTCCAGTCCAAGAGAAACCTAGATAAATTGGCTTGTGATCTGATTTTAAGTCCCAAAATTAATCTCCAATCAAGACTTCCTCAATTTTCTCACACGAACTATGTGAGAAAATTACATAGTCTACTACACTTGCTCCATTGTAAGTATTGCAAGTGAAATTACCAAACTTTTCCCATCTAGTCAAACCATTACAAATGAATAAATCGAAAGCCCCACATAGAGTAAGAAATTGTTCACCAAAGAGATTGCAACCTTTTTCCTCTGAAATTCTTTCCCAATGATGATTACTCTCTTCTGTAAGCCAGATAGGGTCGCAGTATTCTTCACAACAAGGAATGCTAGCTTGCTCACTTGCAGTCCCAGCATTGAAATCACCCACTATAATGACTTCACCTAGCTTAGAATATGTTGCAATATCTGCCTTTAAGGCTACAAAAGGATCTTTGTGGTCAAGCCCTCTACTTTTGTAGATTTTTTAAACTTTTGGCGCAAAATAGCATGTTGCAATTCTGATGTGATTTCCATTTTCTGATATTTTAAACCAAATGAATTGTTTATTTGAGTCTTCTTTTTCTAGCTGAATGAAATGACCTTCTTTTTCTCTCACTAATACCATGACACCCCCGTGTCCTTTGCCATTCCCTGCTACCTTGTTACACACTACCATCTTTCAGTACCTTTCAAACCAAGGTGTCTTGCACCCTTCATGCTCATGTGTTTCTATGAGGCAAATTATGTCTCTATCTTCTGGAATAGGCCCTAACCCAGGTCCTTGTCTCCATGTATAACCTCTGCAGTTCCAACAAACTAAACTTATGGAAACCTGGGCATGACTTGATTGTTATTTGTTTTTCCTTGCTAGACTCACATTTGAGTCTTTGTCCCTGTTTTCCCATACTAACCTTCCTTCCTGATTTCCTGTTAAAGAATGTGTTGTCTCTTCTTTATTATCATATTGCTGCCCTGTTTTGGGAGGAGGTCCAAATCGCGCTATCACAGCTTTACCCTTACAAATCCATGCTCTTTTTCCCTCATCTCTTGTTGCCCTAACCTTTGACATTTCCTCCCTCCTTTCCTCTTGTTGTCTAATAGTTAAATCTTCTTCTAGAAAAGAGAGAGAACCCCTCAAGAGCTGCTTCTTGCTTATAATGACATCTTTATCATGCAAACTAGGCATGATGACTCTTATGGTCCTGGCTCTTTTACCGTTAAACTTTCCTACCATCCATGCTTGACCTATTTGTCCTTGCCATAGCAACTTGTATTTCAAGAAGTCCCTTGCAAGGTCAAAAGTAGATTTGTTTTTCCCATTATCTTTCACCCCTTTAATAATTATGTTTGCTTCTCTATCTTGTCTTTCCTTGCTTTATATATTCTGCATGTTGTCGACTCGAAAGCTTGCGTCTCCTTCCCTATTAGCAGAATTGCTAATAACTTCAACCCAAGTTTTGGAAACTGGTGTGGGGCCTTCTTTCCTTTCTTCTCTTGTTGTCCCTTCATGGTTGTCTATTTGGGCAACCGCTTTCCCTTTATCCTGGGATGGTTTCGCCTTCCCCACCTTTGTATTCTCCACTACAAATTTCTTCATGTTTTGCACATCTTCTTTTATCCGTTGCCATTATGTCTTCCCTATCAGGAGAGCTTCCTAGAGCAATGCCACTTGCTCCTTCAAAATTTTATTGCTTTCCGCTAAAGCCTAGTTCTCAACTATGATTGCATAATTTGTATGTTCCATTTACTTCTCTTTAGCTTCTAGAACCTCCAACCTCTTTTTTTCACTTAACAATTCTGTCACATAGAGATCAGATGACCAGGTGAGAGGTGTAGATGTGGGACTATACAGGGCAGAATCATCAATGACGTTTCCTTTTCCTTTTCCTCTGGGCCTGTTGCCATATGCTTGCAAAGGGAACTTGTTTGAATATTGCTTATTGCAAAGGGTCTGAGTACTTTTCCTTTGAGTCTGTTTTTTCCTTGGTTGCCCCCATTTTAGACGGGCTAGTCTCTGTTTTAAAATACCCTGATATTGTCTGGCATTGACCCAAACCCACTTCCCAACTTTGGTTAATGAGGCAATTTCACTTGTCCTAGATAATTTGTTTCTATGGGTTCTGAAATTTCACGTCCTGTTACCATGTTTGCATGCATTGGGCTCCAACCCCTTCATCGATGCAGTGTCAAACTCCTAATTCCTCCACCGCTCAAACCATATATACAAAATGCCCCTGGGAGATGTAACAGCAGGAATTATAGTTGAAACAACAAATATCATGACTAACCAAAAAAATTCATGTGATATGAATTGAAATCAACATTAATCTCTCGTGTTTATGGTGTTACAAGAGAAATCACGGGTTTAATGCAGTGTATCAAGATGAAGAAGGTGTTGTCTAGTGGCACCAAATTTGTGGTAGATTTTTTGTTTTAATTTGGTAAAAAAAAAATTTTAAATCAGAATGATATACTGTTTGAATTTTTTTTAATGGTGAAAATGGATTCAACACCATCAAGAACCCTGGGCATTCAATACCCTAAAATGACGGCTGTAACTTAATTTTTTTTAAATATCTACCTATGAGCTCTTTCGACTAAACTAATGAAGAACCTTACATCTATCCATAACTGTGACAAGTGATAGCCAGATTTTATCATGGAAAATGGTGTTTAATATACGCTCTTAATTTCTCCCTTAAACTTAAACATAACCTTTAAACTTAACCGTTAATCTAGTAAAGGTTAAAATAATTTATTTCTTTCTTCTTTCTTTCTGGTCACGACACGTACATCAAGAATTTGAATGCTCTGTCACAATGAATTCACATGGTTATTCCCTTGAACAAGTTCAAAAATGGTATGATTTTGTCTGGTGAATTTGTAGAGTAGCAAGGTTTGTTTCACCTTGAGTAGAAACCTTGAGTCGAAGATCTCTTAGGAGTCAGGGTTTCGCAGTGGGTTGTAGGTGAGGACCTTTCTTGGTCCTTTGAGTCGGTTTGGGAACCCATTGTGGTCTGAAACCATTTGTGCCTTGTATTCTGTAGTCTCTGTGAAGTTGGGAACTTTTTAAATGAGGGGTTGTCTACCAATCTGATATGGAACTAGTTGCAAAAGTAGAGCACCTCTAGGAGAGGACGACCCAAATTATGTCATAGTCTTTTCAAACAAATGGAGCATCAAAGAATAACCCGAGCGAAGAAGGAAGCCATGAAAGAAGTTAACTGCTACCACAAGAGGTTCTCTGTAGACATCAAGGCCGAGGTTGAGGAAATTGAAGATAAAGTGAGAGAGAATGCTGATGAAGTGCTTCTTCACTGGATTCATGACACACAATTCTGCAGAAGCCAAGACACAGAATTCTTCAAAATGGTTGACCTATACTGGCATACTAAAAGCTTCATTGCTCTGGTGATAGAGGAGAAAGGGTTTCAGAAGACAATCATGGAGAAGCTTAATCTCATAGAAGAAAGAATTTGATGCCATGACAAAAGCTCTTCAAGCAATAGAGGCAGTGGTTGCTAAGGAGGAACCAGAGGACCAGCACTACTGATACTGAAGAGCAGACTCTGATACTGAAGAAGAGAATTAGTTTTTCCATATGTCAGGTCTTTTTGGCTTTTTGGTGTTTAGTTTTGAGGTCTAGTTCTTCGGAATTGCCTTATAGCATACTTACGTTTGATACAGACATGGTCATAGTTTTTAAATTTTACCTCTGCATATTGTATGAAGTTATATTCAAACTGCTAAGCAAGTTATATTCAAACTGCTAAGTGCTAATGGTATTTTTATGCATTACTGTTTAGCTATATAAAGACATGATAATATGCTCTCTATTATGCAACTTCTACGAATCATAATATGCTCTATACTATGCAACTTACCCTAATCTTATACATACCTACAGGAAGTACCGTCTCTGTGCTGACAATAATGTCAATTTTTGTATATTAATGGTGAAGTAGCTAATTTGAATGATTATGTTTGATACAGAAACGGTCATAGTTTTTAAATTTTACCTATTGATGCTGTATAAAGTTATGTTCAAACTTCCAAGTATTGAATGACAGCTTTATGCATTATTGTTTAGCTATATTAAGACATGATAATATGCTCTCTACCATGCAACTTCTGCAAATCTCAGACAGACTTAGAGGAGGTACCGTCTCTGTGCTGACAATGATGTAATTTATTTATTTTTTAAAAACCCATGGATTATTGGAGTAGCAGCATTGTAAAATCATAGAGTATGTATTAGCATTGTATTTTAAAATACTTGAGCCTTTTTAACCTTTGGGAATAACAACACAATGGAGTAGCAACATATTGTATCACTACCTCCCTCTCTATTTTTTGGAGTAGTAGCGTTGTAAAATATTAGTAAAATCCTAGAATATTAGATTTGTATTATAAAATACTCTAACCTCCTTAAATAGTATTTGGATTCTTAGGAATAACAATACAATGGAGTAACAACATATTAGAGTAGTAGCATTGTAAAATCCTAAGCCTTGTATTGTAAAATCTTAGAGTATTAGCATGGTGAAGTAATAGTAGAGTAGTTTAGTTGGTTTATTGTGTAAAAAAACATTTAAAAACAACTAATTTCTTTTAGCATGCTAAAATCCTAGAGTATAAGCATGGTGAAGTAATAACATACTTCAGTTAGTTCATATTATAGAAAAATATTAAAAAACAACTATTTTTTTAACTATTTGTTTTTTAATGCAACTCTAAGTGAGTAGTAGCATTTTTTTAACTATTTTGTTTTTTAAATACAATTAACATTTTTTTAACTATTTTTTTTTTTTTTTAAATGCAACTTAATGGAATAGTAGCATTCTTAAATCCTAGAGTATTAGCATGGTGAAATAATAGGCATCCGAAGTGAGTTGGTTCATCTTGTAGAAAAATTCTCAAAAACAACTATTTTTTTTTAAATATAACAAAAAACTTAATGAATTAGAGAGACAACCTATCATTTTTAAGATAGTAATATAATAGATAAAAAGATATTACTATTGAAAACAAAATAAACCAAAAAGAAAAGAGAAAAAAGAAAAAGAAAATATAGTAAAAAAAGCCCATTCTCAAACCCAACACTCTAGAAGTTGTAGTAATTACAACCACTCATACAAACATAATAACTGGAATATAGCAATAACATACCTTTGAGCCTAATGTAATCTCAACGCTGGAAAATAGCATACTAGTGTGATCTTAGCATATACAAATGCTCTCACAACATACAAACATGGTAGAATTCTCCTCAATAGTTTAGCATATCAATGTCTCAACTTACTAGTGACGTTCTCAGCATAAGTGTGGGGTTTTTCAATATATCTAAGTGGAAACTTCCTCTATGGTTTTCCGTTACACTAAAACTCGCAGGTATTAGTAAACTTGCAAACCATTATCATTACCTTTTTGAGTGGTCCTAGGGTGGATCCCAGAGTGGCGATTAGTCCATGTGATCGGTTCCCAATGAGGTGAGTGAAAATCTAACACCCTCCCTCAAACACAAATCGGGGAATCGAACCTGTGTCAATAGTGGCGATTAGTCCTCAAACACAAATCGGGGAATCGAACCTGTGTCAATAGTGGCGATTAGTCCACATGATTGATGCCTGATGAGGTGAGTGAAAATCTAACACCCTCCCTCAAACGCAAATCGGGGAATCAAACCTGGGTCAAGGCTCTGATACCATGTTGAGGTTTTCCGTTACACCAAAACTCGTAGGTATTAGTAAACTTCCAAAACATTATCATTACCTTTTTTAGGGGTCCCAAGGTAGATCCCAGAGTGACAATTAATCCACATGATCGATTCCGAACACAATAAATGTGAAAATCCAACATAAATCATTTCCAAAAACTTACATAAATATGTAGATTACATAGAACTATGTGCCCATAAAACATGGGAAATAAACATTAAAAAAAAATAAACAACAGAAAAATAATATAAATAATAAATATGAATACTCAAAAGTAACACACTTGACAACCTTGACAAAATATTATTTTATTAACCACCCTTTAGATTCCCCTCCTCATTTCATTGTATCCATGGTGCTCCTAGGTACATATAACCCCAATGCATGTTTTTATATTATTATTATTTTAAATAAATTATAAAATAATCACATGCAAACCACTTATCACATATTTACTTTCTATGTTCATACTCGTAGGGTAATACAGGATTGATCTAAAAGAATATTTCCTCCAAGGTTTTCTCAATGAGTGAAAACCCTTGGTGTTCCTTATTTTATATTTGTTCAATATTATTTGATGATGAATTCTAATCTCAACATATAGCATCAGAACCATGGCATCTATTGAACTAAAATTTGCTCCAATTAATTAAAAAGGTTGCAAAGAGTTTAAATTCTCGAATTAAAACAATATTCTGAAATTTATTTATGAAAAGTAAATAGGCCGGGCTCCCATTAGGAGTGTGTTTCAACTTGTTGTTTGGAAGCATATAAATGTCATATCTTAAGACAAAAAATGGCTTGCACTAAAATTTGATACACATTTATTTGATAAAGTTTTTACCATGTATTGCATGATAATAAAGGCATGAGTTTGATTGTAATTGAAATATAAATTTATGTTAGAAAGCACTAACTGTGCATTAGACTCCATGTGAAAATATACCTGAGGTAGTGGATGAATTATTTGTTTGAGGCACATTGTAATAATGGTTATACAGTGATGACGAGTTGGTAATGCATAACATTGAGTTATACAAGTTAGTGTTGCACGTCATAAAGGATGTTGCATAAGTCAAAATGGCATTGAGGCATAGGTCAAAGGTTTTGAACTATGTAATCATATGTGCTTAGGTATAAGGTTGACAACTTGTTATTACACAAGATTTAAGGTATAATGTTGTATTGTTATTGTGGAATTAATGCATAATGTTGTATTGTTATTATGGAATTCAAGCATTAAGTGAAATTTTTATGTTATGACATCGATGGTGCGATTGACAACCTTATGTGATGTGAGGTTGATAATATAGTGTAATATGGTTTAAGTTGATGGTATAATGTTTCGTAGTTTGGCATATTGTTGTTAGGATGTACACATTTGAAATCATGTTGAAAAGTTTTTCTATCATATGGTACAAGTCGATTAGAAAGGTGGTATATCAATGTAATAGTTTCGGTATATATTTTAAAAATTTTAAGTCTCGTGGTTGATATACAAAATTTATGTTGATACCTTGAAATGTACATTTAGGGTGAGAAATATCTATGCATGATAAGCTTTGGGATATGTTAGGGTATGTAAATTGGTTGATGAGTATTTTTTACTATTCCACAAACTTTCAAGAATTGATAGTGGAGCTAGGAGGTCACCTTGCTCTTAGGCTTAGTTTTCATTGTGGATTTTGGTGAATAACTATATCATTGCAATTGATTCAAAGAGAAATTTAAGGAGTTGAGCTGAAGTGAGGTGATAACGCATAGTTGGGAGGAGTTTTCAACATCTAATGTTGAGGCATGCCAATTCTATTTGTTGATTGTAGATGTAGATAATAGTTATGGTATCTTTTTGTTCACTATATATATATATATATATATATATATATATAATTTTAAAAAAATAAAATAAAATTATGATTCTGAGATTTGCCTTCTTACTTTTCCTCCCTAATATTCATTTTCATGCTCCATTGAGTGTATTGAAATGAAGCTGAAGGAAAAGAAAACAATCATGCCTCCTCCTGAGACACAACTTAAACACACTGGATACAATTTTTTTTCAAATTATAGATAAATGTATCAAACTAACTTTCAAGGATATCTCTCCTTCCAATAGATGGCCAAGAAGCCCCATACATCCCAAAAAATCATTGTTAGCGCAAATAGAAGACACTTCCTTCCATAAAATCTTGTTCTAGTGACTTTGACTAAACTGAGGACCTTCCTAAAGAAGTAATCAAGATGAGATCTGGGAACCTTGGTATGCTTACCCAAGTGAGGGGTTTCATGTAGCACTTGTTTGGCACCTTAGAAGAGAAAATAAGTAGTTTAAGGACTAGTTCAGCAATTTGAGCACACAAAAACTCCCTTCTTCAAGCATTATGTTGATTTTAGGGTGTGGACTTAGGTGTTGCTCGAGAGATCCTTCAAAATGGAAATAGAGTCATCGAGGGTTTATCCAATTCATTACATTCACCACCTATACCACACTTTTCTTTCCTCATATTCAAGTTATAAGCTCCAATACCTTGTTGAAGATTGTAACTAGGTTCAGTCTTCATAAATTATGTTTATTGTACTTATAAAAAGAATTTTAAAAAAAAAAATATTATATTATCATTTGACATTTATCTTATTATTATTAAATGACTTATTAAAGCATGGGGTTCATGCTTGGGTCATATTTAGATTAAGGTCCCCATTTTGGACTTCTAGGTTAGTCATTATAGATTTATATGGACACATCTTAGGCTTTTGAATCATGTAATTAGGTTTAATTTTGAGTCAAAAATGGCTTAGAGCACCTCCACATCAAGTCGGCCTTAAGGAGATCAAGTTAACCTCAAAGGGACCAATTCGACCTCACCTGAAGCCTATAAAAGCAAGGAGATCGAATTCATTTGGAGCATCACTTCTGAAGCCAGTTCGATATCTACTGCATCATAGGAAAAAGTGTGAAGTGGGAGAAGGAAGCTAAAATGAGTGTGAGTTGGGTCTAGAAGATAGAGAAAGGAAAAATTGAAATTTTGGTGGTGGAATCTCTGCATTTCGTGCCCTCTCCTGGGAGATAGAAGTCTTTAAGTGTTTGTTGATGTTGTTGTTGTTGAATCCGTTGCCTAGTCGAAGTTGTTAGAGGACAAGTTGTTGTTGCTGTTGGGTCAAAGATCTGAAAGGTTGACTTGGTGTGGAGGAAAGGTTTTTCTTATGTCTAGGGTGAAGATTCTCAAAGAATACTATTGAAAGGAAGAATTCTCTTCACGGGTTTTTCAATATGTTTGTCATTCCCAAAACCTGCCAGTATCGCATGTTATCTAGTATTGCTAGTCGATGTTTAATTTAAATTGTGTGTGGTTTATTCGGGTGAGGTATTTTGCAAGTGCTTTCAGAAACAACAAGACTATCAGCTATGACATTTTGACTTCTTGTAATTACTGCTAGATCATATTCCACAAAAGTACGTAAGTAATTGAGCACTACATTTCTGTAGGCTCTTAATCTAGGGTGTTTAGCAGCATATTCTCCTTTTACTTGTTTGATGATTAATTCGCCCCTAATTTCTTAAGCAAATGCAGACTTAACATCAGAGCTTCATATTCAGCAATATTTTTGGTGCACTAAAAATTAAGTTTATATTAATTCCCTTAAAAATGATTATTAGTTGTATTAGATAACCAAAATCGTGCTCCAGAGCCTTCTTTACTACAAGCCCCATCAAAGGTCATATTCCATAAGAGTTCTAAAGTAGGAGTTAATTGTTCGATTAGAGCTACATTTTCAGGTGTATCCATATAATTTATAAATTGGGCTTCAGTTTCAATATCATTGAATAATATGAATGAATCCAAATCAGTGTGAACAGAATATATAGGGTAATTATGAGGTTTTTCTTAACTGCTTACCATATATTTCATGAGAGTTTCCCTATATAACCTTCTTTGCTAGCCAAAGACTGGTATTGTAGCAAAAGTCATATCTAGTTGAAGAGTTCCTTGTAACTTTTCTCCCCAAGAACGTGATAAAAGCATGCCATATTTAGGAGGAATGTCTGCTACGACAATGTCCATAACTAGGCTTTTGGCTAGGGTTTGAGACAAAGTTATACACAAGTCCTTGATGAGACCTAAACACTTCACTTTACTTAAATCAAATGAGTATAGATCTTTGTAGGGCCTAGTGATGTCAAGACCTAACTTTTCCATTACAGCTTTAGGCATTAAGTTGTGTGAAGCCCCTCAATCCAGCATAGCATTATGTAGGATTTTATCATGTATGTTTAAGCTGACATAGAAAGGAGGGACTACTCCTTCTTGTAACTTACCATCTACTTCTGGACCAAACGGCAATTCAGGTTCATCATCATTCAGATTGAGAGTATCAACAATTTCCCCTATTTTCAGTACTTCCATTACCTGAGTTCTGTATGTTTGTTTTTTCATTATATTTGTCAAAGGGATGGGAATTTTGACTTTAGCTAGTTCGTTTTCAAGATTAAATTATGATTAAATCTTTACAACATTAGGAATGTTAGGTACATTGACATTTTCTTTAGATTTATGTAGGGTTTGCTGACTGGTGGTTGGAACATCAGTTTGAGTTTTTTTAGAAATAAAATAAACTGTATTTTTAGTAAAAAACTCTGAAGGTTTCTTACCAGGAGTTTCAGCAGATTTCTTAGAAGAATTTTACACTGTTTTCTTAGGATCCGAATCAAAGGAAATTTTGGGAGGTTGATCAGTATTCTTTTTAGCAGTATTGTCAACACTTTTTCTGCTCCTAAGATTATATTGTTTGTGCACCTCCATAATGGAATTTTCAAATCCTTGTTTATATTTTTCATATTCATCTGATTCAAGCTCTGTTTGAGCTAATGAAAATAGCTTATGGTCTTCTTTTGTGAGAAAAATAGTATCATTATTTTGTAAACCAAACAAAATTTTTTTGTTTGTCTTCTTCTTCTTGAATGATCTCTCCATTTTCATCAACATAATTGTCTTGAAAAGGGGGTCTAATTTGTTGGTTAGGTCCCCTTTGTTTAATCTATGGTTGATTCCTCCTATTGTTTTGATTACAGTTTTGGGGAGGTTTTTGATTTTCCCTAGGGATGTTTCTATCAATCATCATTCATTCCATTGCCCTCATTAAAGAATCTATATTGGCATCTGAAGTACTAGAGTTTGATTCTTTTTCTTTTATGGTAACTCTCATCCTAGCTCTTTTGGCCAATAAATTGGCTTCTACACTAACTGCTATGGTTTTCATGTCCTCTATATTAGAAATGAAATCAACTCAGAAACAAATTTCATAAAACACAGATACAAAACCAGACAAAACAATGGCGGAAAAGAGGCTTCAGCCTCATGGCATTCTCATCATTCTCACTTATTAAAAGAATTTAGTTTACAATTTAAATGGATGAGAGAAAATGTCTAAGATAGTCCATGCTATCTTAGACTCCTTTGGTTGAGATAATTTCTCACCAAAAACCCACCAAGATAGGAGTTACTAAACAAACTCCAATATTTGAGAACAACCCAAGAGCTAGGCAAATATTCCTAACTTGGAATATTTAATTAATTTATTTATTATTTTGGATTTATTATTGTTATTTGAAAGAGGCTAACATTCCCCCCTTCAATGAAAAATCCAAAATAAGAACGAGGAACCATCTTCCAAGTTCTCATGTTGATCCTCAAAAAAACATTGCCTGAAAAACCGCCAAAGCTGGATGCTGAAAAACTGCAATCTGAAGAGACCATGAGTCAGCTACATGTCTGATTCATCTCTGAATTTTTCTTGACAACTCCATCAAGTGCCAAGTTGCAAAAGGATTCATCTGTCCTTTTCATGAAATCAACATCCTTTGTCCACTGACAAAATTTGTTCAAAGCCCTCTGGCTGATGATGTCAAAAACAACTCACTGTTGCTTTTGCTGTGCTGAAAATTGTTCACTACTTCTTTGCTGTCGACTTCCCACTAGAAAAATTTTTGATGCCCACTGGAAAATTTGTTGATGCCCACTAGCTGTTGAAGATGCCCATTGGCTGCTTTTGCTGGTTTTGTCGAGACTTTCAGTCTGACAACCACTGTCAATTTCATTGACATTTTCCCCCCTTTGTCAACTGAAAGGAGAGACAAATCTCTAGAAAGTTTTCCTGTACTCCCCCCCTTTAAGTGTAGGATTTTTACACTGGTGTACTCCCCCGTTCAACTGCATGAGAGTACCATCATTTTTTCACTGTTGGCTGCACTATGTGTGATTGTATTCGATTGTAGAACTGAGACAATCTTTTGACTATGGGTGACCATTTCCAAGAGTCGATCCATTCATAATGTATCTTCAATCTGGTTGTTTGTCGTTGTTTGCGACATTTCTCTAAGGAATGATTGGGATTGTCACAATGGCGACAAGGATGGAGATCAAAACACTGATCTTCCATATGACCGGTTCTTTGACAATGAAAACACTTTAGTTGGAATTCAACTTCAGGTTTCGTGTAATTTAGGTTGTCCGCAACTTAGGGTTGCGTGCATTGCTGGTTGTCTACAGCTTTCTTAGAACTTACTGAGGTGAGTTGTAAGAACTTACTGAGGTGAGTTGTGCAAGAGATCCTGCACTGAAGAACTTAATTGGCTTGGAATAATCTGGGATATGCAGGTTGCTGTCATCAGTGACATATCCTAAGCCTCTTCGATTCTTGTTATTTTGAATTTCTTCCCATGGCTTGATGATGGGCTTGGAAGAAATTGGAACTGGAACAACTTCGACACATGAAGTTGTTGGAATGAATGACTTATCATATGGATGGTTCAAAGACTTGAAAGTATCACATTTTTCTTGCAATTCAATCCTTTGAAGTTGCGACTCGAGTTGAAGAAACTCAATAGTTTCATGTGTTTATTGTAGATGCCGTGAAAGATCAGCAAGAGTTTCTTTGCTAACTTGCACCATGTCTTCATCACTTGAGATGATCAAACTGTGAAGAATGTTTAACAACTGAATATGTTGCGCCATTTTAACTTGCGTACTTGAAATCAGGCTCTCTTTTTGTAGATGTCGTACTTTGAACTGTTTCACTTGATTTTGGTACTTGAATGACAGGCGCACTTTCTATGTGACTTGAATGGCACGCTCACTTGATTTGTTGCTTATTGCACTTGCTTGGACCACTTGCTAGAATTGTAGAATTTTCTTGCTTAAACTCTGGAATTCATGCTCGCTTGAAGATGATCGCGTTTGTTTAAGCGCTCACTTGACTTACTTGATGACTTCACGCTCACTTGAATGAATAGCCACGCTCGCTTGATGTTGATCTCAACTGGCTTGATTGTTTTAACTTGTTTGATTGCTTTGATGGTTGTTGCAATAAACTTCACTCTGGCTCACTTGAAGGTTTGAAATTCGTACTGACTTGATGCAAATTGCTTGAATGGTTACTCACGCTCGCTTGGAGATGTAAACTTGTTGCTTGTTTGCTTTAAAAACTCATGCATTCACTTGATTTTTCTTAAAGGAAGGGTGTCGAACACTGTCGATAATGCACCCAAGAAAGCTTACAATGATTGCAATGATTCACTTAAAAAAATGAATTTGATTACAAGTTCTGAAATGGATTTGCAAGAACGTTGATGTAGACTTTTCTTTGAAATGCATTAACTTGACTAAGTGAATTTGATTGTTGATGTAGAATGCTAATGTAGACAATCTTTGATTATATGTTTTAGTGGCGTAAATGCATGTGTTGATCTTGCAGCTATTTCGTTACATGTGTTTTACTTGCTGATATTGCACTTTATGTATGCGATATTAAATGAAAGTATTGATGTGTCACAACTAGACACAAATAAAAAACAACAACATGAAGCCATAAAAATATGCGCCATCACAAACACACATGGTGTACCTAAGATTCCCTTATTCAATTTCGGGAGGATCTAGGACACGATCACCAAAAAATGATATCTTTATTAAGTATTGAGTACATAAGAAATCTCCACCTTCAAGTAATGAAAATGGCAAGCTCACAACCTTTAGAAGCAATTTGTCTTCAAAATCTGGATATTCACCGACTGAATCTCTCTCAAAGTAAACCAATACTTTGAATTACAACGAGAAATTGCTCTAAAAAATTCCACAGATCACTCCAAATACAAAACACTTATCCCTCCAAATTTATAATAAACATCTTATCTCTCCAAATACAAATAGAAACACACCTTATCTCTCCAAAAAATCTAAGATCACTTATATCTCCCAAAATTACATACTCCTTATTTCTCCATTACAAATATATATAAAAACTTTAAAATCCACCTTATTCCTTATTACTCCAAAATAATATAAGGTATATATACCTTAGTACTCCATTACAAGAAAAAAATTCACTTTACTAACTTTTAACTTTCCACTAAAAGACAATTTTACGAAATAAAAACCCACACCTTATCTCTTATCCCTCCATATTACATAACTCACCTCATCTCTAAAAAATTCAAATCACTCTTTAAAACTTTATTTACATATTTTAAAGTCACTTAAAATTACGTGTCTCTCTTTTTAATTTGCAAATCACTTTATGAAAGTGATTTATAAAAAGTGACTTGAAGATTTCGTTTAAAAAAATATTTAATGAATGGAGATGACCAAATTGTAAAGAATGTCGTTGACCTGTGAGTGGAGAGAGTTCCCTTGCCTCCTCAAACACTTTAAAAACATGAGATTTTTGTTTTTCGTAGGCTTTTCCTTTGCGGTCTGCGTCTAATTTCTCCACGCAAATGTCTTCCACGTTGCCTTCGAGCCTCCCCAAGATTCAACTCTATGTTGCTGATATATTTTTAAAGCTGGAGCTTCCACCAAAAACACTTCGCACTTGAAAGAAAATTCGGGCGTTTCATGAAGGCCTGCCTCCCTGGGTCACTCATTCGAATCGATTTTCTTCATCTCAAAAGAAATTTTGTCAAAAGAATAAGAATAAACCCCATCAAATCTCTCGCCAAAACATACTTTCGCTAGAGATCGATCTTTAGCATCTGTTTTATTTAGATTTTCTGTGTTTTGCTGAAATAACTCTGAACGTCCAGCAAATTAATGAGAATGTTGATTACAATCACAAACACGGACCCACCGTTTTACATGCAGGGTCTAAAAAAAAATTGGTCATTGTCCCTCTTTAGCACGTTGTTTATGAAAAAATTGAATCTCTGAATATTTAAGATATTGAATTATACGATTTAAGTAGCCTAAAAAAAAAAAAAAAACGCTAAATCACACACAATAAAAAAACCCGTTCCAAACAGATCAACGTCAGTGAGTGCCCTTCGGATTTAGTCTGCGGTAGATTAGTGCTCAGGTCATGCAAGCGTTGCAGGGTTTTGGTGGCAGGGAATACCAACAAACAACGCAACATACCTCCTTAAGCCAATTGCCGAAATTCTCGTTACAGCCACAGATTGGAAGCTCTTTACAGACACAGATCGGAATTCTCTTTACAGCCTCGATGCGCTCCAATTCAACACTATACTTGTGCTTCAACGCAGTCAGAAATTCTGCAACAATTGGATCCTCATCTAGGGTTTTAATACTGTCAAAAACATTCTGAACATCTGATTCATTTGTTGGAATTAATTCCAACTGCCTAAGAGACAGCGGCAAAGAACAAGGCGAATGTGAATTCCGATGGGGTCGATGAGTGAGAGCCGGCAGAGCTGCATACCCCATCGGACTGGCCCCACAGTATACAGCCGCAATGGAAGTCCGCGGGGGTCATGGAAAGTCTGTGTCTGGAGTTGTGGACGCCCGGACTTGCTGATGTCACCACAGCAGGGGCCCACATACATTATATGCCATATGTAATATGGTAAAAGGATTGCGGGTTAATTTTTTTTTTTTTGTCACGGCATTTTTTAAACAGTTGTTTATTTTATTTTTTGCAATGCATTCATATATATTAAAAAGGCCCGTGATGCAATGTTTCATATGTTATATGAAAGCCCGTGGGGCTGTTGTATTATTTATAATACACAGCAATTTTTATATAAAAGAACAGCAGTGGAGAAATAAAAAAAGGGAAGACAACAGAACTAGTTTTATTACACAAGTTTGTGCACAGCAGTGCGGGATGAAAAATCAAAGTGCCAGAAAGTCAATTTGATATCAATGCATTATCAAACGGTGCCTGCAGAAATTTATGATACCATAAATGAAATCTGAAGCGGTGAAATTTGTGGTTGAATGTCAATGAATGGCATTAAACAGGCTGAGATATTTTTTATGAGATATTTTCTGTTTTGTAATATGTAGAGACAGAGAGCTGTTTTATAATGTAATGTTTTATATACACAGCAGAGTATTGTAAAACACAGTGAGCAGAGTTTTATGCACAGCAAAGTGCATTTTGTAAAAGACAGAGAGTGTTTTTGAAAACAGAGTATTCACAGCAGTGACTGTTTTTAGTGAGACAGAGTGTCATTTGTAAATGACAGAGTGATAATTGTTGAACTGTGTTTGCAGCAGTCTCAATTATTTTGTAATCCCTCTTTTGAGGAAGTCTGTAACAGCAGTTTTTTTTATATATTGAAATATAAATTTTTCTGAGTTGAACTCTGTCTGTCAGTGAATTTTTTTTTAATTATTCTCTGTGTTGAAGAGGGCAGTCTTATTGTTTTGGAATTCTGAAAATTCCAACATGGTATCAGAGCCAATCCAGGCTATTTGAAGGTCAAATAAGCTGAAGGAAAGGGGTTCTTAGTTGCAGCAGCTTCTCCAGCAGTGTGAAGACTCAGCGAAAGGAATCCAAAGGTATTTCTCTATAAAATTTGTTGTGTTACTGTTGCAGTACAGTGAGTTAAGTTTTAAAACACAGTCAAGTGTTTTTTATCATAGTTAGAAGTGCAGAATGGCTGGAGCAGCCAGCACAGGTATGAGTTTGGGAAGTGTCCATCTCCCACAATTCAATGGAAAGAATTATGATTATTGGTCAATAACCATGAAAGCTTTATTTACCTCACAAGAATTATGGGAATTAGTTGAGGATGGCTTTGAAGAGCCAAAAGATGAAGCAGAATTTTTGATGTTAAATCAAGCAGGAAGAGAACTGTTGAAGAACAATAAGAAGAGAGATGCCAAGGCTCTTTTCTTCTTGTATCAAGCAGTGCATGAGAGTGTGTTTCCAAGGATAGCAGCAGCCAAGAAATCCAGTGAAGCATGGGAAACTCTCAAGACAGCCTATCAAGGTATGGAGAGAGTGACGACAGCAAAACTTCAGTTGCTGAGGAGAGACTTTGAGACTCTCTGTATGAAAGAGTCAGATAACATTGACTCATTCTTCACTCATGTGATTGGAATGGTCACACAAATCATATCTCATGGAGAGACTCTTGAAGACAAGAGGATTGTGGAGAAACTCTTGAGAAGCTTACCCTCAAGATTCGATGTGATTGTCACCACCATAGAAGAGACAAGAGATCTCACAAAGTTTTCAGTGGATGAACTACATGCATCACTGATTACCCATGAACAGAGATTGGGTAGGAGTGAAAACTCATCTCTTGAGCAAGCCTTTAAGACCCAGATGTCTTTCGGAAGAGGAAGAGGGCAAGGCAGAAGAGGAAGAGGCAGAAGCCAGAACAGAGGTGGAAGGAACAGTCCAGCAAATGCTCAAGGAAGGGGCAGCAATCCAAATCAGCATCAAAGCCAAGGCAACAGCCAACAGAATGGTCAGCAGAATGCACAAGGACAAAGGTATGACAAATCCAATGTCCAATGTTACAATTGTAAGAAATATGGTCATTATGCTAATGAATGTAGAAAGAAGAAGCAGAATGATATGAGAAGTGAAACTAGTGCAAATTTCACAAAAGAAAACAACAGTCAAAGTAATTTGTTTTTAGCTTGTAATATGGCTGAAGAAAAGAGTGAAGACTTATGGTTTCTAGACTCCGGTTGTAGTAACCATATGACGGGAAACTTAGCAATGTTTTCTATGTTAGATGAAAGTGTGCAGTCACAAGTCACACTAGGAACTGATAGCAAAGTTTCTGTTATGGGAAAAGGAGATGTAAATTTTTTAACAAGATTAGGTGCAAGGAAAACCATAGCAGATGTTTATTATGTTCCAGGAATGAAGTGTAACCTCTTAAGTGTTGGACAACTTGTCCATAAGGGGTATAATGTTTTCTTTGATAATGATGTTTGTACCATCATGGATAAACCACCCAGCAAACAGTGTATTGCTGAAGTGAAGATGACAAAGAACAGGATGTTCCCTCTCAGAATGAGAGCAGATTTGAAGAATGGTGAAGAGAAAGCAGCAGTTGCACAAGAGACTTACCAAAGCGAACCAAAGGATGATAATTGGTTATGGCACTTGAGATTTGGTCATCTCAACTTTGGAGGTCTTAATTTGTTGAACAGAAAAAGAATGGTAAGTGGTTTACCATTGATAGAGAAACCGGACAGCCTTTGTGAAGGTTGTATTCTTGGGAAACAACACAGAGAAAGTTTTCCTTCCGGGAAAAGCATAAGGGCAAAAGCACCCTTAGAGATTGTCCACTCGGATGTGTGTGGACCGATGCAAACTCCATCACTTGCTAGCAGCCACTATGTCTTAACATTCATAGATGATTTTACAAGAAAAACTTGGGTTTACTTTTTGAAAAAGAAAAGTGAAGTGTTTGAAAAATTCCGCAATTTCAAAGCACTTTTTGAGAATCAGAGTGGGTTGCATATCAAGGTCTTAAGGACTGATAGAGGAGGTGAGTATATATCTAAAGATTTTCTACGGTTTTGTAGAGAAAATGGTATTCATAAACAGTTTACAACTAGATATACTCCGCAGCAAAATGGAGTGGCCGAAAGGAAGAACCGAACCATAATGGACATGGCGAGGAGTATGCTTAAGGCAAAGCATCTGCCTAATGATTATTGGGCTGAAGCTGTACATTGTGCAGCGTATATCTTGAACAGGTGTCCTACAAAGGCAGTTATGAACAAAGTGCCGGAAGAGGCATGGAGTGGCGCAAAGCAAAGTGTCACACATATGAAGGTTTTCGGATGTGTGGCTTATGCACACATTCCGGATCAGCTAAGGAAGAAGTTGGACAGCAAAGGGGAGAAATGTATTTTCATTGGATACAGTGAGGAATCCAAGGCATACAGGTTATATAACCCATCCAGCAAGAAGTTTCTTGTGAGCAGGGACGTACAGTTCATTGAAGAGGAAGCTTGGGATGGAAGCATAGAGAAAACAGTGAATGTTAAACACTGTTTATCTCATGATGACAATGATGATGAGGTGGCTGAAATACATCCCCAAACAGCAGCATCAACACCGCAAAGTACACCCTTGAGGAGAAATGAAAGTGCTTCTCCAAGCACACCACAAGGAGGAAATTCAAGTGCTTCTTCAAGCACTTGTACACCTACAGAAAGAGGTAAGAAATTCAGAAGTTTGAAAGAAATTTATGAACAAGATATAGCTAATGAAGGTATCAATTCTTTGTTTGCTTTATATTGTCATGTTGATGATCCTATTCATTTCGAAGAAGCCATCAAGGATGAGAAATGGATAGAAGCTATGGATGAGGAAATAAATGCCTTAGAGAGGAACAAAACTTGGGATTTGGTTGAACTCCCAAAAGGTAAAGATGTCATTGGTGTTAAATGGGTCTACAAGACCAAGAGTAATGCTGAAGGCAAAATAGAGAGACACAAGGCAAGGCTTGTTGTCAAAGGCTATAAGCAGAAGCATGGCATAGATTATGAGGAAACTTTCGCACCGGTTGCCAGAATGGAAACCGTGAGAGCAGTGTTGTCTATAGCAACACAAAACAAATGGAAAGTTTACCAAATGGACGTGAAGTCAGCATTCCTGAATGGAGTGTTAATGGAAGAGGTTTACATTGATCAACCTCTCGGCTATGAAAAGAAAGGCCAAGAGCACAAGGTATGCAAGCTGAAGAAAGCTCTTTATGGGCTAAAGCAAGCGCCAAGAGCATGGTACAGTAGGATAGATTCATATCTACTGGAAAATGGTTTTGAGAAGTGTGAGGGAGAACCCACCCTCTACATCAAGGAACAAGACGGTAAAATTTTGATTGTAGTCTTGTATGTTGATGATGTTATTTTTACAGGTAATGATGATTGCCTTATTGAACATTTTAAAACAGTCATGAAGGAAGAGTTTGAAATGACTGATATGGGTTTGTTGAGATACTTCTTGGGAATAGAAGTAGAGCAAGATGAAAGTGGGATTTTCATCTCACAAGCAAAGTATGTTAATGAGGTACTTGAAAGATTTAACATGCAGGAATGCAAAGCTGCAATCACTCCCACGGTGATGGGATTAAAACTCAGCAGAGAGGACAGCAGCAAGGATTTTGATCCTAGTTTATACAAAAGCATAGTTGGCAGCCTCATGTATTTGACTGCAACTAGGCCGGACATTATGCATGCTGTTAGTTTGATTTCCAGGTTCATGGAAAAGCCAAAGGATGCACATTGGCAAGCAGCAAAAAGGATTTTGAGGTATGTTAAAGGTACTAAAAGGTTTGGTATTTTTTATACTACTTCAGAATGTTCAGATTTAGTTGGATACACGGACAGTGATTGGGCTGGAAGTGTAGATGATCGGAAAAACACTTCCGGTTATGCTTTTCATATGGGTTCAGGAGCCATTTCATGGGCTTCTAAGAAACATCCCATTGTAGCATTGTCTACAGCAGAAGCAGAATATGTGGCAGCTATAGCAGCAGCGTGTCAAGCAGTTTGGATGAGAAAAATGTTGAGAAGCTTATGTCAAGAACAGGTAAAAGGGACAGTGATATTTTGTGACAATAGCTCAGCTATTGCATTGTCTAAAAATTCTGTTTTTCATAAAAGAACAAAGCACATTGACACCAAGTTTCATTTCATACGGGAATTGGTTAGCAATGGCGAGATTATTTTGCAGCATTGCAGAACAGAGGATCAATTTGCAGATATCCTCACAAAGCCACTACAGCAGAAAAGCTTTGAACATTTCAGGAAATGCTTGGGTATGCAAGAAAACCCAGCAGTTGAAATTAAGGGGGAGTGTTGGAATTAATTTCCAACTGCTGTTTAACCAAACAGCGAAGAGACCAAGCGGCAAGCAGATTCCGATGGGGTCACACAGGCAGAACCGGTAGAGGGGCATACCCCCTCGGAACTAGGCCCACACTATTCGGTCACAAGTCTGTCCGCGGGGGTCGTGAAAGTATTGTGGCCAGAGGAGTTTACCCCCTCGGAATGCTGATGTCATCAGCTGGGGGCCCACTTATATTTTATACAGCCCATATGTTTTATGGTAAAAGGATTGCGGGTTAAACTTTTTTTTGTTGTCACGGCATTTTTTTCAACAGTTGTTTATTTTATTTTTAATATATGCAATGCATTCATATATATTAAAAAGGCCCGTGATGCAATGTTTCATATGTTATATGAAAGCTCGTGGGGCTGTTGTATTATTTATAATACACAACAATTTTTATATAAAAGAATAGCAGTGGAGAAATAAAAAAAAGGGAAGACAACAGAACTGATTTTATTACACAGGTTTGTGCACAGCAGTGCGGGATGAAAAATCAAAGTGCCAGAAAGTCAATTTGATATCAATGCGTTATCAAACGGTGCCTGCAGAAATTTATGATACCATAAATGAAATCTGAAGCGGTGAAATTTGTGGTTAAATGTCAATGAATGGCATTAAACAGGGCTGAGATATTTTTATGGGATATTTTTCTCTGTTTTGTAATATGTAGAGACAGAGCCGATTTGTTATGTAATGTTTTTGTTTTTAATACACAGCAGCGTATTGTAAAAACACGGTGAGCTTCTTGAGGATTTATACTGACAAGTGCATTTTGTAAAACGTGTTTTTGAAAACGAGTAATCACGACGTTATTTGTTTTTAGGCAGTGTCATTTGTGAATGACAGAGTGATATTTCTGAACTGTGTTTGCAGCAGTCAGAATTTTTTTTTGTAATCCCTCTTTTGAGGAAGAGTCTGTAACAGCAGTTTTTTTTAATAGAAATTTTTTTTGTGGAAACTGTGTCACTGTGTGCAAATTTTATTTGTATTTCTCTGTGTTAAGCAAGGCAGTCTTATTGTTTTGGAATTCTGAAAATTCCAACAAATTACCAATTCTCGATCATGCAAATCCACTATGGTTTTTCAAGTTTCTTCAAAAATACTTTCACCAAGTTGCGACAAGAACAATAAGACATGTCTCAACTGTTATAACCTTACAAATATACATACAATGGCAATAGGCATGAAGAGAAAAATATATTTGAATGGGAAATACCAAACAATTCATCACTCTGCAGATGCAATTTAAGCAACAAAGTGTTGTCAACTGCCGTCGCACCAGAAACATCCACAATACCGGTCAAGGCAATTTGACTCTTACAGCCACTACTAGAAACACAGATTGCCCAACGCTTCTTTTGCAGGGGCGTTAACGTTGTTTGTTGTCATCGATCCTTGATTCCTCTACGCCTGCGTTCAAAATATCTACGTCCAACGTCTGCAGCTTCTGACAATCACACCATCATCTCAGTCGACTAGTGCGCTCCCTCAGATTGAGCAGTCTCCTTCATGCCAACAGAGTGGATCTTAAGCAACACCAATGGATCGGATCCTCCAAACAACACCTCCAAGCAATGCCTCGATTCACGATCTTCATGTCAGTGGCTTGTATCTTCGACAGAAATAAGTCTAGCGAATTCTTCGGCATTCAGACTTTGCACCCAGCCACACGCACAAGATTTACACAGTAGCAAACATGTCTATCAACAGGTCCTCAACACAACACACCGTAAGCTCCGATACCACATATTAGAAATGAAATCAACTCAGAAACAAATTGCAGAAAACACAGATACAGAACCAGACAAAACAATTGTGGAAAAGAGGCTTCAGCCTCACGGCATTCTCATCATTCTCACTTATTAAAAGAATTTAGTTTACAATTTAAATGGATGAGAGAAAATGTCTAAGATAGTCCATGCTATCTTGGACTCCTTTGGTTGAGATAATTTCTCACCAAAAACCCACCAATATAGGAGTTACTAAAGAAACTCCAATATTTGAGGAACAACCCAAGAGTTAGGCACATATTCCTAACTTGGAAGATTTAGTTAATTTATTTATTATTTTGGATTTATTATTGTTATTTGAGAGAGGCTAACACTCTAAAGTGCCAGGATTCCTATCTCTTAACTGATAAGCTACGTCTGTTTCAAAACCATTTGGAAACTTAATCAGCACTAATCCTTCGGGTGGTTTTATGCGAGCAGGAATAACATTATAAATAGAGTTGAATCTAGCACAATAATCCTGCACACTTTCTCGAGTTTCTCTTTTGATATTTTCATATTCTGATAGAATTTGGAGGGGTTTTTTTTTTTAACTTTCCATCTATCTAGAAATTGACGTTGTAGAACTACTAGATCATTGATGGAAGCAGATGGTAAAGCTCTAAACCATTTCCTAACTTCACCTCCAAGGGTTTGAACGAATAACCTCATTATAACATCATTAGCATCAATCTCATATCGATCAAAGAAATCATTCATTATGTCAACATGCTGCTGAGCAGTAATGTGTTCGGTGTTATCGAATTGGGGTATTTTGGATTGATAATCTTGGGGCATAGCCCCTATATTTTGAGGAAGAATCAAGGGAGCATAACATGCAGCCATGATTGGGGGTGGAGGGTTGACAGGTAATGGATTGATTGAGGGTTGAACTGTTTGGGATATAATGGATGAAGCAGCAGTAATTAATGCAAACAATTCTATTGATTGTTGAAGATAGGCATATGTAACTGCTAAAGTAAAGTCTAATACCAAATCTTTGAGGATCTTAAAATCCTGGACAATTTCTTGATCAGATTTTAAAGAAGACAGACTTTTAGGTGAATCTAGATGTAGAATCGATTGGTCAAGGACTACTGTATCTTCCCAATTTAGGGATTTGCTTCTAAAGAGGCTTTGCTCAAACTTTAAGTCAAATTCGATATCTTGTAAGGTCTCAAGCTTAATAGGAAAGGATTGTACTCTTGGGAGAGGATTATTACTTCCCATGCATTCTGATGAACTTATCTGTTTAACTGATTTCTTTGAAGTATCCTTATTTCTTCTTCCAATCCTTTGAGGATCATCCACTATTTTAGGAGGTTTGGAATCGGGATGAGATCTTGTATAAGGTCTCTTGGAAGCCAATTTTTAAAAATCAAAACACACACTATAAAATGAAACTCAAATTTTTTTTTTACAAAAAACTAAAAGATAGCAATCTCTATGAGATATTAATACCATGAGTATTTAACCAGAGATCGAATTTGAAGGAAATTATGATTGATTTCAGTTGTTCCCCAGTATGGTTGACACTACTAGATATTGTGAGAACTAATCACATAGGCCAACATCAAACCAAATTTGGAATCCAGGACCTAGCCATCCTAGATTCAGAGAGGGCTCTCTCTACAAGATATAGCTTTGTTTAAATAAGTTTTAGGCTAGTTATGATAGTACTTGGGTTTTGGGTTTGTTTTGGATTTTGGAAGATTGATTGCATTCAATTTATTAATATCTATTGGGCAATGGAGTCAAAATATAACTGGATGGTTGCATCAATATTTCACAGAGTAAACACGGGGCAAGCTAGGAATATTTACTGGATCTCTTGGATTTATAAATGGATTTATGACATAAATAAAGAGCAATTAAGAATTCTTTAGTTTGGATTTCAGTGTAAAACATAATGATCATAAAGGCAGCCTGAATAAGGTACTCAAAATTAAATCCTATTCATCACACTTTCTGCTTTACAATTAGAATTCAAATGTTTACAATGAAAGAGGACCATGAAACAATACTAATCGAAGAAAAACATCACCATTATTTAAGCCACAAGAATCCTGTGAATAGTATGATTATTATTGATGCTCCAGTGCTTTGGAAAAACTTACAGTACTCCAAAACACATTAATGATTATGATCTCAATCAATCGACCCTTGATACTTCCAAAACTGAAGTATTTATACAAAAAATTACAACAAAACAGTCTCTAACATACATGGTATTTTTAGGCTTAAACTAGAACTAAAAACTCTAACTTATCACAAAATTATATTCTCAGTGGAATGCGTTGTGCAGAGCAGGTCTAATGTAGTGGGGCAGTCATGATGTGGATCACCTTTTGTAGAAAATTTGAATAAACGATATATTATTCATGAGATTCTCTTGATCACACACTATTTTATCTTCATACTGTCTGAATATCTTCTACCATTGGTCATTAATTGCGGAAATAAAAAAAATTGCATGCGCACATTAAAACCATAAACATTCACACATATGAACACAGTATTTTATGGGAAAGCTTAAAGCTGAAAACCCCAACTATCTGTATATTATATGTCATAGAGATCATGTAACAATCATCATACAAAGCTCCTCACAAGCTCTCAGTACAATCTCCAATTGCTACACACTAATCAAGCTAGATCTAGCAAAACACATGCTCCAATCTCTACCACTTGATAGCTTTCCTCTATTGCGTAATCAATGCGTAATCAATGCTGAAGAATGGCTCATAAATAACTTCAAACCACTTGGCTTGTACTGCGCAATCCTCATTGGCATCTCCAATCACTGGTTGTTGCAAATCATGCAACAATATAGTCACAACTGATAGTCACACTGCTCTTTCACCTATTTCTTCACTGTTCTCCACTGAAACTGTCCATGCACTGAAGTTAATTGATGTATTATTTAGTTGATTAATGAGTTTATAATTAGTGAATTAATTAATAATTAATTCACACCTCTCACTAGTGTATCAATCAGTTAGACTAGATACAACTAGCTCAACTATGTTTAGATTAGTTAAACTGAACACAACTCCATTAACTTCCTCAATCAACTCCACCAAACTCTCTCACATGAGTTCTAGCTGAAGTATCCATGCAATAGCTCCACTTAACCCTCAGGAATAGCGTAATTCCTTCTGTCAGCTCCTGTGCCACATCTGTGCACTTAACTGAAGTGCTCAAAGAGAATAAGATAATGTTTAGAGTCCAAATATTATTAAGAGCTAATAATATTCGACATATCTATTTTTAGACTGGCAATCTAAAAATAGATTCTGCCCAATATGTCTAAAAATAGAAGTCCATCTATTTTTTCCGACTTGACCAACCATCCAAAAATAGCATCCTGCAACTCATAGAACATGATCTATATGTCTAAAAATAGACATAGTCTAAAAATAGACTTTGCGCCAAAAATAGCCTGCGGGCCCACTTAGTGAAGGCGACTTCTTTCCACTAAGCTCATCATCTTGTTGCAATCTCAACACTCCCTCTCAACAAGATAGGGATTATCTGCCACCCCGATCCTGCCTCTATGGTATTCGAATTTTCTCCTGGTGAGCGCCTTCGTCAAGATATCAACATCCTGATCCTCCATAGGAATGTAAGAAAGTAACATGATCTTCCGCTGCACACAATCTCTGATATGTTGATACCGGTCCATGAAGCCATGCCACCTCAACTCATCCTCCTGTCTGTACCATGATCCATATCCCGATGTGCCTCTGAGATATCTCAATACATGCTTCCCCACCTTCCAAAAGAGCTTGGTAGGCTTAACCATAGCTTGTGAAATTTGGTTAATTGCATAGCATATATCGGGTCGTGTATTGACCAGATACATAAGCGACCCCACCAACTGTCTATAAACAGTGGCATCCACTACCTCCGCCGAAGTAGCATCCTCCTTCCTCCATCCACCAGGAAGAGGAGTATCAACAGGCTTGCAGCCATGCATGTTTAACTTCTCCAGTATCTCCCGGGCATACTTGCCTTGAGAAACAAACAGTCCATCACTGCGCTGCCAAATTTCCAATCCCAGGAAATAATGAAGGAGGCCCAAGTCCTTCATCTCAAACTCCTTTGCAAGATCATCCTTGCATGAGTGTATCAACAATTCATCACCTGTCAAAATCAAATCATCTACATAAAGTACAATGATCAGCAACTTACCCTCCACCACAATCTGGTATAGGTTAGGATCCGCCTCACTCTTGGGGAATCCAAGTCCGGTGAAATAACTGTCTATCCGTGTGTACCAAGCACGAGGTGCTTGTTTCAACCCATACAACGCTCTCTTGAGCCTGCACACATGCGACTCGCTGCTGAAGATCTTGAAACCTTCGGGCTACTCTATGTACACCTCCTCCTCAATGACTCCATTGAGGAATGCAGTCTTCACATCCATCTGATGAATGTGCCACCCCATCTGCGCTAAGAGAGCAAGAATCGTCCGTATGGAAGAATACCTTGCGACAGGTGCAAAGGTCTCCTCATAATCAATCCCCTCAATCTGTGAAAATCCTCGGGCAACAAATCTTGCCTTGTACTTCTCCACACTCTCGTCAGCTGCCTGCTTCACTTTGTAGATCCATCTCGAACCCACCACTGATTTCCCCTTCGGTCTTGGGACAATCTCCCATGCACTGTTTCTGACAATCGAATCATACTCTTCCACCATGGCATCTACCCATGCGGGATCCTCCACAGCTTCCTCGAAAGAGGATGGCTCTATCATGATACACTTGCTCACAAGAGCCATGTATCCAGTGTACCGATCAGGTGACTGTCTCTGTCTGCGTTGTGATGTAGGTGCTCCTACAACCTTCTCTGCATCTTGAGCCAGTCGCTCAGCTTCTGTAGTGCGCTTCCGCCCTCTGATGGTTGGCGCTGCTTGAGTGGTCTCTTCCACTCCATGAACCTCATCTTGTGGCTAATCCACATCCTGAGACTCATCCTTAGGAACTAATAGCTCCTCATCTGCATGCAAGTGTGGCTCCCTCTCAAGCGAACACTTCATGGCTTTCTCCTCCTGAAATTTGATATCCCGTCGCACAACAGTCTTGCGACTATCTGGAAAATACACACGATAGTTGTGGGGCGTATCAGTGTACCCCACAAATATCCCAACCTCTGCGATCGGCTCCAGCTTCTTCCTGGCATCCTTCGTCACATGAATGTAAACAGGTGAACCAAAAATCCTCAAATGGGAAATATCAGGCTTCTTACCAGAAAACGCCTCCTCGGGTGTACTCATGCCAAGTATCCTGTGAGGAAAACGGTTCTGCACATATACTGCAGTATTGCATGCCTCCGCCCACAAGTGAATGGGTAGGCCCTGATCATGCAACATCGCCCGTGCAGCACCCACGATCGTTCTGTTCTTCCGCTCAGCAACCCCGTTCTACTGTGGGTTATGAGGTGCTATGAGCTCTCTTCGAATTCCTTCTGCACTGCAAAAGTCCTTGAATTCGCTAGAGATGAATTCACCACCATTGTCGCTCCTTAGAGCCTTCACCTGCTTCCCCGATTCTTTCTCAACCAGTGCCTTGAACTCACAGAACTTTGAGTATGTCTCGCTCTTCTTCTGCATGAAGAAGATCCAGCACTTACGAGAAAAATCATCAACAAATGTCACATAGTACCTGGCGCTTTGTGAGGAGGGAAGCTGCGAGAAGGTCCACCAACGTACGTAATGATTCTCTTAAGATGATGGTGGCGCGACTATCCCTTCTCATGAAAGAGTGACTTGCTACAAATTTTCCCAAGGTACATCCCTTGCAGCGATCTAGCTGCGAAGTACCCTTAGGAAGCCCAGTAGAAATCTGCTGCAGTATCTTCAAAGCTCCATGGTGAAGGTGGCCCAATCTCCGGTGCCACAACTCACCATCATCCCGGCTCACCACTCCTTCTGCCTTGCCTTCCATTGTTGCGCAGCCATCTACCTGCAATTGATAAAGGTTCTTAACTCAAACCCCTATCCTCTGGGTCTCACCAGTTGCCTTACTGCGCAGGAAAGCCTTTCCCTCGCTAAAGACAACATCATATCCCTTGTCTTCTAACATCGCCATAGAGATAAGATTCTTCTTCAATCCTGGAACATGCATCACTTCCTTCAATCTGAAGGGTTTACCAGACTCCCTCTCAAAGGAAATGGTACCGATACCGGTCGCACTATATCTACCATCATCGCCCATCTCGATGTTCACTCCAAGATCTTTCTCATCTAGATCAGTAAAAAAATCTCGATCTCCTGTCATGTGAAAAGACGCACCGCTGTCAAGAAACCACACTGAACCCATCACACTTGAGACCAAGCATGCGATCAGTGAAAAATCCAGCTCAAAATGTGAGGCTAAGGCCTCTCCAGCTGCAGATCCAGCAGCCAGCTTATTTTTCTTCTTCTGTGGACAATTAGTGGCGTAATGTCCGTGTTGGTGACAGTGAAAGCACTTCACCTTGGACATGTCCTGCTTCTTTCCTTTCGCACTGGATTGAGAAGCATTCTTCTTTCTCTTCCCCTTCCTTGCTTTGGCAACCAAAGCGCAATTTTCTTCATCTTAGTTCTTTGATGAAGATCTTTCCCTGGTACTTCGCCTTATCTCCTCTTGCACAAGATCCGACCAAAGTCACTCCCATCTTGGCAATTTCTCCCGACCATTGACAGAGTCCTGATAGGAATGCCAACTCTTCGGAAGCCCAAGGAGAGCCAAGCTCACCAAGTCCTCATCATCAACAGTCACCCCCACACTTCCCAGCTCATCCCTGCATTGGATGAACTTCGTGAGGTACTTGGGCATACTGTCGCCTTTCTCCATTTTTATGTTTATGAGTTTATCCTTGAGCGCCAACTTCCTCTGGTCGCTCTTGCTTTGAAATAAATCTGTCAAAGCTTTCCACATCAAGAATGGAGAAGCCTTACCATGAAGGCTGGACACTATGTGATCCTTTACACCTTCCAACAGAATTCTTCGACACTTTGTTGTCTTCTTTTGCCATGCGTCAAGTGCGGCAGCATCGCCAGAAGCAGGTTTTGGAATTTTTGCATCTATGAACTCCTTCAACCCATTATCATCTAGCACCGCCTCCATCCTGTCCTTCCATGCAATATAATTCGAGCTGCCCTCAAGGGCATACTCCAATCGCAATCCATTGAAAGACATCTCAACTTCGACACCAAGAAAACACTACTACAAATTCGAATTCCACCAGCACAAAACTCAACCGCTTCAATGTTTTGCAATTGCTCCAATGATCAATATCGCTCTGATACCATGTAGAAAATTTGAATAACTGATATATTATTCACCGAGATTCTCCTGATCACACACTATTTTATCTTCATGCACAATATAGAATCTGTTCTACCATTGATCATTACATGCGGAAATAAAATCAATTGCATGCGCACATTAAAACCATAAACATTCACACATATGAACACAATATTTCATGGGAAAGCTTAAAGCTGAAAACCCCAACTATCTGTATATTATATTTCATAGAGATCATGTAACAATCATTGTACAAAGCTCCTCACAAGCTCTCAGCACAACCTCCAATTTCTACACACTAATCAAGCTAGATCTAGCAAAACACATGCTCCAATCTCTGCCACCTGATAGCCAGCCTCCATTGTGTAATCAATGTTGTAGGATGGCTCATTAAATAACATAAACCACCTGGCTTGTACTGCGCAATCCTCATGGGTTTCTCCAATCACTGGTAGTTGCAAATATGCAACAATATAGTCACAACTGATAGTTAACCTTCTCTTTCACCTATCTCTGCACTGGTCTCCACTGAAACTGTCCATGCACTGAAGTTAACTGATGTATTCTTTAGTTGATTAATGAGTTTATAATTAGTGAATTAATTAATAATTAATTCACACCACTCTTCACTAGTGTATTAATTAGTTATACTAAATACAACTAGTTGAACTATGTTTAGATTAGTTAAACTGAACACAACTCCATTAACTCCTCAATCAGCTCCACCAAACTCTCTCACATGAGTTCTAACTGAAGTCTCCATGCAATAGCTCCACTTAACCCCTAGGAATAGCGTAATTCCTTCTGTCAGCTCCTGTGCCACATCTGTGCACTTAACTGAAGTGCTCCAAGAGAATAAGATAATGTTTAGAGTCCAAATATTATTAAGAGCTAATAATATTCGACATATCTATTTTTAGATTGGCAATCTAAAAATAGATTCCGCCCAATATGTCTAAAAATAGAAGTCCTTCTATTTTTCCAACTTGACCAACCATCCACAAATAGCATCCTGCAACTCATAGAATATGATTGACATGTCTAAAAATGGAGCTTGTGCCAAAGCCTTTGCGGGCCCACTTAGTGAAGGCGACTTCTTTCCACTTTAAAAGCTCATTATCTTGTTGCAATCTCAGCACCTTTTCTTGATATATAGCGGCCCAATGATGTGTTAGCGAATGAATTGTTGCATTAAGGTAGTGTTGAATGCCTTTTATTGCCTGACTCGACCTTTCTGTTGTTTTTTCACCCGAAATCCATTTGTTGTGTTAAAACCATTTTGTAAAAAAAACAACGTGAAAAATCAATATACCAAACTTGAAATCTTTTAAGTTTTGATTATGAAGTCGCATCACATCCGTGCACTTCGTTACTTTTAGAGTTTAAGTTTATGAAGAATGTTACCGAAGATGCGATGCGAAGTGGGATGCGACGTGGAGGGACAGTGGGACCGGACCGCAGCACAGATCACAGTTTTAAAGTTTTGTTATAATCAAGGAGGATGTAAACACTAAAAACAGCGAATTTTGAAGGGCTGGGAAGTAGATAAGTGACGTGGCAGGGGAAAAGTGGGACCGGATCGCAGGCGCACATCAAAACTTTCAAATTTTGTTTATAAGTTGTGGGGTTAACATCTAAAATTTGCGAAGTGTGGGGAGAGGGACCTATCCGCATCGCACATCGCAGAATGTAGCACTTGGAAAAATAAGGTAAACGTTTAAAACCGCGAAGTGTGATTTGCGCTTAGTGGAGGATGACGTGTCAAGGAGAAATGGAGCCCACTGCAATTGGCAGAGTTTTAAGCGGTAAGGTAAGGTTTTATGATGTTTTCATAATATATTGAAATATTTCAAAAGGCTGTAAAGTGGGAGGTGGAGCTTCTGAGGTGGGGCAAACCTGTCGCATCACAAGTCAAAACAAATATGTTGCGGGCACTTTTAAAAGTAAGTTAAAACATATGCGATGCGATATCGCAAATCGGCGATCGCAATTTTTAAGTTTTAGTTGTGATGTGAAACATGTATAATCTATGAAATGCGATGAGGGTGAGGTAAACTGGTGACATGGAGGGATGGCCCCCTTTAATCATGATCGGGGAATAAGGAAGCGGAGTAAGTGAAAAGTGATAAAAAGGTAAGAGTAGAAAGGTAAAAGCGGAAAGGCAGAAAAAGGGTAAGTTTAAGGATTTTCAATGGAAAATAAAATGAAAAAAGGATTTTGGCGGGGAATGGGTCCCGCTTCATTGTATATTGTACTTATGAAAGGTTCATAGGAGACGACATTAATGTAAATGAATTGGGGTTTTGGCCTATGGGAAAAATAATTTTGGATGTGCGGGATTATAATGAAATGTGTGAAAATATATGAGTGGGGAAGGAAATAAAAAAGGGAAATGAATGAAATGAAAGTAGGGGGGAAATATGTTATGGTTTAAAACTTTAGGATAGAAATTAATAATCATAATTTAAACCATACAAATAACTTTTCCATAGGCGCATTTAGACTAGCAGCCAATCAAAACCTTTAAAACAGAATGAAATTTTTCTTTTTCTTTCTTGCTTCCCTAACGTTTTGTTTTTCCTCCTTTGTTTAGAGCATCTAACACCTAACATTTTATTTTCCCTTCTTTGTTTAGGACATCTAACACTTAACATTTTATTTACATGGATGACTATAAAAATAATAATTTTCCTAACATTTTTAACCTTTTTCATTCTTTTGCATCCATATCCTACCTTATCATTTTGAACTTATTCAACTACTTATGCTAACTTATCAAAACAAATGATGTTACAACACCTTCCTTGGTTCAGATTAAACTATTGAACCAGTTTTATTTTCTACCTAACTCATTAATCTGTCAAGATTAAACAATTTGACAAATTATTTTTCACTACCTATTGACAAACAATTTAAACCTAATTCAATGATGATTAAATTGTACGATTGAATTTTATTGAACTTTTATGGCATTTTTAAACAAGTTGCACACAATTTATTTTTAGAATTAAGCTAAACTTAAGAGTAGTGGCATTTGAATGTGCAACACTTTCAAAATTTATTGTTTTTTCTTCTTTTTGATGGGGTTCGCGTATTATATTTTTTATTTATAACATATACCCTCTTTTGATTTTTTATGTTATCTCCTTTTTTTTTTTTTTTTGAAAATTATTTGCATATTTGGAAATAATTTTACAAAGTAAACTTGGCCAAAAGAATAAACTCAGTCACCTTGAGATCATATGAAATATAGGACCCTAACACCCTCGAGGGGGATTTTTCCTTGGCATAGTGCCTACATCTTGTGTCTCTTGTTTTGTGATCTTCATACACATGTAATATGGTAATTTCTTAATGGAAGATAAGATAATAAAGAATTAAAAAAATCCAACATACTCATAAGTAATTATAAAGATAGGAGAGTCAAACCCTAATTTAACTACTTTGATTCTTCAACATAACTGTATAGGAAATTTTTTTTTTTTTTTTATTAGAGAACAGTGTTTGTTCCACTCCTATCATACCCATACTGAGTCCATTATGGATGGCATTGGCATAAATTTCAGCTATTATATGTATTCCCCTATCTCCCTTACACCAAAATTTCATTGACAACTCAAGTGCATATAATTGTGTGTCCATTAATAAATATGATATATCGGTGTGCCATTTTCCTTCACTTCTTATACACATCAATCAGTTTAAACAATGAAATAAATTGCTCATAGTAAGAATACTCTAAACATGCAATTTTTTTACTGTGTATACAATGATACTATCTATGATCATACAATATTACCTCCTTGTCAATCTATACCCCTATAATTCCATACTTTGTATTTCAAAAAATTAAAAGCATGTCCATGGAAATAATGTCTCAAACATATATTTTAAGGATTTTATGGGCTCTAAATGTGCATTATTGAGATATGTCATGAATCTATTTTAAAGAAAATATTTTTATCTGAAATGGGCACTTGGGTATGCTATTAAATCCATCATTTCCCCTTCTCAACTTTGTGATCGTTCTTAGGAATTTGGCTTCTGTTATCCATAAATTGTGTAAAAGAATTTTCGGTGAAAATCACATGTAAGAAAAAAATTTCAACGCGTTTCGAACCAGCCAGTGGGGTTCATCATCAGGACAAGATGAGAAATCTGATCAAGAAACCCGTTTAAATAGATAAGGATAGCTCCAACTAGTCGTTGAAAAAAACGGCTAGTTTGACTGGAATGAGAAAATTGAATAAAACTTTTGTCATATTTTATAATTTTTTAATTTTAATTTTATTATATTTTTTAATTTAATTATATTTTAATTTCTTCTGTAAGAACGGTTATAGCAGGTCTCAATGTTAGAGCTTTTCAAAAATTTGAAAAAGGCCCTAGGGTTAAGAAATATCCTTGTGATCGGTTATCTGGAGTTCACCTTCCGTTTATCCAAGGTACTACTAATAAAATCACTAGGATATTGAAGAGACATAATGTGTCTTCAAATTTCAAGCCTCTCCGCACCATTCGCAATTCTCTTAGATCGATTAAGGACCCGATCTACCTGAAGGATGGTAAGGGGGTTTACTTGATTCTGTGTTCCTATGGGACACCTTACATATATAGGTGAAATTGGTCGATCAATTAATCAAAGAATTCATGAACATGACGCTGACCTTAGACATGGTAGATCTTAGTCCTTTGCCTTAGCAAAGCATGCTGAAAAAACAAATCATCACATTTATATTGAAGATACTGAGGTTATTGCGAGGATTGACCATTTCCACCACTGAAAGTTGAGGGAAGCCTTGGAAATCGAAAAGAGGCAGGTTAACCTTAACAGGGATGATGGGTGGAGTGTTAGTAGATGTTGGATTCCTGCCCTTCACTCTTAGTTGTTTTTTCCCCCTTCCCCTTTGCTCCCTCTGGTTGTTCCCTCTTCTCTCATTCATGGTTCCTCTCTCCCTGTCAGTTCATTTTGTTTTATTATTTTAATTGTTATTGGTATGATTTTTATTATTAGTATTATCCTGATGATTTAATTTGAAAATTACCTATTTAGTAATATTAAATTTATTAATTAATGAATTAATATTAATATTAATATTATTATTATTATTATTTATAATTTTTATTTTTTTATTATATATATATATATATATATATATATATACTAATGAATTTTAATTATATAACATATAATTTAAAGTATTAAAATAATAAAAATATTAAATTATATTAAAATAGTATTAATATTAAATTATTGAAAAAGTATTAATATTAGATTATATTCAAATATAGTCAAATTGAAATTAAAATATAATTAAATTAAAAAATATAATAAAATTAAAATTAAAAAATAATAAAACATGACAAAATTTTATTCAATTTTCTCAATCCAGTCAAACTAGCCGTTTTTTAAACAGGTTTCTTGATCAGATTTCTCATCTTGTCCTGATGATGAACCACACTAGCTGGTTTGAAACACGTTGACAAAATTTTCTTACATGTGATTTTCACCGAAAATTCTTATACACAATTTGTGATCACTCCTTAACCATTGTTAGCAACGTAGATTTATAATAAAGGAATAGAGCATGTTATTGCAAATCAATAAAATAATAAAGTGTCTTTAACAAAATAAAAGAAATGCCTAGTATAAACCAAAACCATACTCTATAAATTTTGCATGCAATTCATCACTTCATCTTCCCAAACCCCATACTTCATAACCCTAACCATCATTAAATTGTATAAATGAAGGCTCGATGAAGTATTGTCCAGTTATGTTTACATGCAATTAATAGTTTTTTATAAGTGTGGAATGTTTTGTGAATGGAATTTGACCATATTTATGAGTGCTACTAGATGAAGGTTTTTCTTAAAGAGGACATGACAGGATACCTAATGTCATTTGGAAAGAATGGAGGAATAAGAGGATAACGTTTTCTATATATTTTTATGTGAACTATGATGAGTTTAACCAACTATCGCAAGGCATCTTTTCCTAGGTGGGAAATCTTTACCTTAGCCATTCATCCCTATTGATGCCTCTTTATAGCCTCATCCCATATAGTAGACATCCCTTAGGCTCAACCAAAATTTTTACATCAGTCATTCATCCCTACTAATTCCCTACTAAACCCAATGAATGATGGGTGGAGGTACAACCCAAATAGATCTACCTTTGGAATTGTTAATTTTTAAGAATTCATAAGAAACCACCTATGTCAATCAAAACTTCTCTTTCTATCTCTGCCAACTCATTTTCTCGAGACCAACAACCCATTGATATCAAGTCTTCCTCAGTAAATTTTCCATCTATTGAAAAGGGAAAACAACTTCTCGTCAAATTCCCTAGTATTGAGTCTTCTCAATCTTTCTATGTTCACACAGACATGGACACTAAGAAGAAAAAAGGAGACAACAGGAGACATATTTCACATTTCAACATGAGCTATAATTATCTCAGTGTTGATTTTTTTTTTTATTTTTTTTTTTTTTATTTTTTTTTTTTTTAATGGTATGCATTGTTGGAAATTCAAAGTGATACGAAGAGGGGGGTGAATCAATGTGATGCCCCTGCTTGTTTATGATGATGTAAATATATGTACATTGATATTATGTTTGTGAGCTAGATGTATATAATGGTTAGGCTAATGAGCCAAAGTTATTTTGCAGGCCTGCATACTTATGTATTCATGTTATATATTTTTGGGCCAACTTTCCCAGGCATATATATCGGTTTTGGTTAAGTGGTCGGAGGGCCAAGATTATAAATATGATGGAGATAATGTACATATTTTTATAATAATATAATATAAAATAGGTTGGTTGTGGAGCCCACTCCACAGTAAAGAGTATGGGGGGTAGTGAAACTCCATAGTGAAAAGAAACGGGATGTTTGGTGACAATTGTTGGCTACAAATGGCATATGGGGCCCACATGGTTTCAAGGTGTGTGCGCCACATTGTAGAGAAAGGACATGCAGTGATGAAAATTATATATTTTCCTAGAAAAGATATGGCAGATTATTATTATTATTATATTACATGCATCATTGCCATTATGATTATTATGAGGAGTATGGAAAACTATGGTTTTGTTGATTTCTATTTTGAGCAACCAGCTAGTGAGATCGAGCTTGATTTTTGGACTAGCTAGGAATCGTTTCAGTTTATGGCCTGGAAGGGAGCCTAGACGCCATGAAAACAACATGAGTTCCTAAAATCCCAGAGTCAAGACATTCGTGTTTGGTCATAAGTTGCCTTGGAAGGTGGGCACTAATGAGGGACTAGCAGGATGCAGGGAAGGGGTGTTCCACTTGGGTGAAAGTTCGATGAAGCAGAGCTTGTAGTTGGAGCCATGAATGTTGGGTTAGTACCTTGGTCATAGATGTTTGAATGCTTTTTGGTTTATCGTTGCCTTTGTAATTGCAGCCCCAACTTTGGGGTGACCCGTGGTTGAAGTCCATGAGCCAAGCGGTTTATGGCTGGGTGGAACGTGGAAAGCCCATAGCTAATTGCTACTTTTATTCAAATAATTTTTTTCTTAATGTTTTGTTGATTTATGGAATTATGTATAAATAGTAGCTTCGAGGTTCTGAGAATTTGTATATATTTATGTTTTTGTATGTAATTTCATATGTATCCATGTGCTCTAATGATAAACCCTAAGTCGGGTAATTTCCATTTTTATTGGATACAATGTGATGCATCAGTTCACTTGAATAAGTGTGTGAACCCTAGTTAGGGTTTGGTGCTAATGTGCTTAAATATGGATAAATAATTGTTAATTCCACTGTGAAATTAAGTATTTGTGGTTTATATGTGACAAATATTGCACTTTGGAGATTGCATTACACTCATTCTAACCAAAAAACTATCAGGATTGGGAACATCCATGGCATGGTTAGGGATTTTTGCTTTCGTGATCTAATTAGAAATTTCTAAGTTATGTGGTGGTGGTATTGTTGCCGAGCAGGTGGTTGAGGATGTTAAAATAAGTATCACACTCAATAAATTGTTTTTCACTTTATTAATCTTAAGACTAAAATGACGTCAAATAATCAATAATCAGCATAACGCCTGAACAAAAAGATAAAGTGGAATTCCAAACTTGAAAAAAAAAAACACTTGAATGATATCCAAATAACCTTCAATTTGTTACAACTAGTTGTGAGGACACTAATCCTCTATAAGCATCAACTTAAAAAAATAGCAGGCTCCAACCTGTCAAGAAGATGAGGACACCAATCATTAGTCTGCACAAACTTACAATTGTTTTATTATTCAAGAGATAGTGTTTAGGATTAGAACGTGTTCAAAAGAAGGTCTTCCTTCTTAGTAGCTTATACCTAACGCATAATAGAATTTGGCCTCCACAATGACTGCAACTCGGTCTCCAATAAACCTCAACCTTCAACCATAATAGGTTTATAACTCGACCTCCAACTAGAATAGGTTTATAATTTTACCTCTGACCAAGACTGCAACTAGGCCTCAAACCAAGACATAAATTCAATCTCGGATAGGTCAAGCAGAACGTGTTCCAATAGCCCCTGAAATAAACCTCCTTAACAACAAAACTCAGCCTCAACAGGCCTAAAAAAATAATAAAAACCCTTCCTAAGAATTATGCCAAAAACCGTTACACAAAAATATTCTCCAACTCGACTTCACTTCACTTCTTTTTGGTTCATGAGATATGAACCATAGACCTACTCCTAAAAACATAGCCAAATTTCTTGAGTGGTGGTGAGAAATTTTCCTTCTTACATTGATTTATAATGCATATGGGGTCTAATTTAGGGTCAACTTGTGCACTAGTTGGATTGACTTGTCCACTGGCTGGGCCGAGTGACAAAATGTGTATTGAATATTCAAAAAATTGTATCTCCTTAATTGTAAGAATTTGGGATGTGTGTCATATATCGTTAGAAAGGTCCCAGAATAAGTTTTCGAACCATATATCCTATGCTCCCATTTGAGCTAGATAATTAAAGTAAAATTTCCTTCAAAGATATGGTATCCAAATGGGGCCTACTTGGATAGGCCTTGACATCAATAACAACCATTTCCAACAATATCCTTGATGGAAATACTTTGATATTTGTTTCCTTTGATAAATTCTCCCCCTATTTGTATTTTCTCCATACCTCTCATCTATGGCTCCCCATGTCTACATTCTCTCCCCATTTTACACTAATAAGAAAGAGTTATCCCCATAATTTTGTGCTTTATTTACTGGGATACAAGAGAGATCACTCCCAACTTATGCCTGAGAAATTTAAAATTTTGTTTGGGTAGAGGTTTGGTAAATATGTCAACAATCTATTATTTAGTGCCAATACTTTCCATCTTGACATTCTCCTCAACGACTTGTTTTCTGAGGAAATGATGATTGGAATGTGCTTTATTTTTTAGTCCTTGACAAGATTTCTTGAGATATTGATTGCACTAGCGTTGTAGCGGAAAAAAACAATTGACTAATAATATTCCACTTTGATGTCTGGAAAAATTTGTTTCATCCAAATAAATTGGGTACTATTAGGGTCCTATAAATATAGGATTCATAATTTTGAATTTACTCTGTTAAAATATTGAAATTTTGTACATAACTTTTTTTTCTGCAAATGTATTCCCAAATTAAAAAAATGAAAAGAGGGTATGTCCTAAAATAACAATCAAAGGACACAAAAAGAAACAAAGATCAAAAGAATATTAAATATGAACCCCATCAAAAATAGATCATGAAAGTGTTGCAAGTTTAAATCCCACTACTATTTACTTTTCACTACAAAAATAATGATTATGTGCAGTTTGTTCAAAATGCCATAATCCAAGAAGAGTTAAATAGTTAATATTAACTTTTTCATGCTTTAAATTTCATGTTTATAGATAGAGAATAAAAAAAAATTCAAATAGTTTAAACTTGACAAATCAGTAGACAGTTAGAGAATAAATGAGGAGCTCAACAGTTTAATCTGAGTCCTCGGATGAAATAAGGTTAGAATTAGATAGTTTCTTGCTTCAAAAGAAAAATGGATTAGGGTTTGCAAGCTCAAATGCACCTGTGCAAATAAATAAAAATGGTAGAATAAAGTATGGGTAGGTAGAAAGCAGTTACACAAGGCGTGACTAAAACATCATCTAGCGAATTACTAATTTCCCTCCCCACAATACACTTCAATACTAAAAACCTTCAGTTATAAAGGCTCGAAGCATTTCTCTGACTTTTGTTGGGACCGGACCCAAGGCTTAGTGACTGATTGGTAAAATGTACTAGATTTCCTTCACAAAATCCTTTTCCTCAACAAAATCCCTTTTCCTAAGTTTAAAACACTTTTTGTCTAGGAAAAGTAAAACCCCCTTGACTAATTCCCTTTTTCATACAAAATCCTCAAAAAACCTACAAAATGCTATTTATCCTAAGTATTAAGTGTGAAATGTTAAAATGGGGCCACCATTATGAAATTCCACCTTGAAAAAACACGATATTACACTTTACTTAGTGTATTTACTATGTTCGCATCCATTTCATATTAACACTTAACTTATGTATTAGTACCCCTATACCCTTTTTCCCGTATTATAATTAACTCCATTATTTTACAGTCCTCCAAAACCCATAGTTTTAATATAAACCAAAGTTTTATCTACCCACATGTCAAAATCTTTCGGGCCCCGCATATTGAAACCCCACCTATATACATAAGCGCCATATAAAACTTTGGTTATAACCCAACCCCGAATAAAACATTAAAATACCCAATTTAGACTTATACAAAGTCAAAATCCGGCCCCACACACCCGACCTCACGTCACATTAACACCCCCGCAATTTGATTGCGTGACTGCCGTCAGATCAACCTTCCCCCAAATCGGATGGCATTCACATTCTTCACTCCCTGAAACTTAACCAACCCAATCAACACGAAATGGGTGGTTTTTCCCATCCACTCCTTCACTACGTGTCGCCACCAGGTGTTATCACGTTCATTTGCAAAAAACTACCATATGCCTTAAAGCAATGCGAAGAATCCCATTACCCCTTCTGTGCAATCTGCCAAACCAGGTATTGTTCATCTGCGCCAAATGTCAAAGTAAAGGTTAATCAATGTTGAAATAACATTAATACTACCCCTCCAAGTCAAATGTTTCACTTTTTGTTAATAAAACTCCGAGAAAACCTTTTTTCGACCTATTACAGAGCAACTAACTCCAATTAAGCTATTTTGAGCTCAAATTAAGCCCGAATCCAGGCATTCAAATACACAAACCATTGTAGAAGCAGCCACAAGAATCCTAAAGACTATCCCAGAGAAACCCTCCTTGAAGACCTTTGTTTCATTAACAAATTGTTTGATTTTTGCAGGTTATTATCAGAATATGAAATTGGGCCAACAGTTTCAATACTAGTTGACAAAATTGTTTGCTCCAAATTCTCGGATTTTAATTCAAAAGCTTCATTCAACAAACAGTTTTTATACAAAGAAAGAATAAAATAAATTTAGAGAGAGATAAAAATGATGAAATTACACAGTGAATGGTAAAAGTAAAATACTAATTCACAGTAACAGCGAAAATAGAACAGTCAAAGAGCATCAGAGTTAAAGGGTATCAGATGAAAGTCAGAGTGAAGGTTAAAACAAAGTTACAGAGCAGTCAAGGTAAAAAAGTAAAAGTAAACATGGAAGAAGTAATGTTAAATAGAGATGAAAATAATTTCACCAACAACAATGAATTTTATCCAAAGTAAAAGAAAAAACAATTAAAATAACAAAAAGGTTAAAAGATGAAAACAGAGCATGAAGGGACATTTTCCAGAAATTTCATGTTTACGTCATAGTTTTGTAGAAACTATTGTGACCAATCCAAGATTAATTTTACAAAACTAGAGGAGGTTTGTGTTCCTAAGAGGCCAATCTAGAAAAACCTATCTCATGTTTTACACAGGTATTACAAAATGAGAGATACATGCACATATTTACAACCTATTTTTCAGACTGTGCAAAGTGCTATTTTACACATATTTGTGCAGAGCCTACTGTGAACAGTGAGAACTAAATTTTTGGAAACTGAGAGAGATTTATCTTAGCGACATATTTATATACAAAAACCTCTTTCACTATTTACATATCTAGTTAGTATTGAGATATACAAATGTATCATTGGACCCCAATGTTGCAGAATTTCTGGAGCAAAATGCACAAAGGAAGGAGATAGTTAGTGACTTGGATGCCTCATCATCAACTTAGAGTTGATATCAAATTCGAATTCTCTTCTTTGTCACCATAAATCCATAATTATAGTGCCAAATAGATTCATTAGTTTTGAGTGTCATTTTATTAAGTTCTATTTATGTAATAAAGTTTGAGATATTTGTAAACCAATCTTGATATTTTTTCAAGATATTCTAGTTTAGAATTTGTATAAATACTTCATCATTTGAAGTATTGAGGGTGGAATAAATTGCTAAAGATTTCTATAGTCATTTTTTTTGTACTTGAAGGCTTTTTGTAGCAATCTCAAGTAGCAGACTGGATCAAATCATCTAGCATCATATTTCAGGATTCATGTGATGAGCCATTGAAGTGAAGTACTTTCTACTTGTCATTCTTTATCTTCTTTGTTTCATGCATCCATTATGTGTTCTAAATTTGAATGATAAATCAGGAGTATTATTACAGGATTTTTTAAAAGCACCCTGTATTTAACTGTTTATCATTTCTATTTTTTTTGCTGATTTCCAGAGTAGGGAACCCTTAATTGCTCCCTCTTTTGAATGACCTCTGTCTACTCCTTCCTTATCCGGATTAAAGAATCCTTCATTGCTCTTTATCCCGCTTAAACCACTTCACCAAATCAGCCTTCCAAGATCTTCAAAGACTTATTTATCTTGCCCTAAAAACATTTTACTTTTTGACCTTGATCCTAGTTCTGTCTGCTTGACTTTAGACTCCTTAGCCCAATGGACAAACATATCTCCCACTATCCATCTCATTAAGTGATTTTTCCCACCAAACCAAACCAGATAAAAACCAATTTTCATAATCATAACTAGCCTAATATCATATAATTAAAACAAAGTTATATCTTAAAGAGAGAGCCCTCTCTAAACCCTAGGAAGGCTAGATCCTAGAGTTTAAAAGTTGGTATGTGGTTACCTCGGACTATTTCTTTCTTTAACCTTAAGAAATTACTGAGTGATAACAGGTACAATAGTATATTGTTGTTATGTGTTTGGCTTCAACTATAGAAAGAGATCGATGATTGTTTTTTCTTGACAAAAACACAAGACAATCTCCTAGGAAAAATGCACTCCCACTAGTGTGTTTTATGTCATCAACATTATTTTCCCAATCAAATTTTGTGTACCTTATTAATGTGAAATGTGTATTCTTAGGACATAATCCCAAAATCAAGTGCGCCCTTTAAGTATCAAAATATCCTCTTTATTGCTTGCATATGTGATTCCTTTGGTGCTAATTGAAATATTTCAACCATTCCTATTGCATGCATATAGATGATCTTAAACTTGTCAGGGATAGTAGACTCCTAATCCCAAAATTGTAAAGAGTTGTATTAATCTTAGGAAATTCATCATCCTTACTTAACTTGCACATGATAATCGTTGGCGGTATATTGTGGCCAGCAACAATCCCCCTTCTTATTTAATATTAGTAATAATACTAAATAAGTGGGGACCCTTAGTTTAAAAATCCAAAAAATTTATTGGTGTTTGTTTTCATTTTCAATAAAACTTACTATCATGAACTTAAAGAAATTTCTTTGGAAAATCTTTAAGTAAACTTAAGTTTATGATAGACTAGAATAAAATCTCTCTTTGAAGGAAACATCGCATTCATCGCAAAAAAGTAGAATATATCTTGAGCAAAGCAGAATCTTCAAAATTGCAATACCGCGATCCAATGACATCGCACTAAAATGTTTATCGCATATCGCAAAAAACATATTAACGGATATTATTCATATATTGTGATTTCGCGATATTACGATTTCACGATATTAAGAGATTGTGATTTCAGAAAGTTGTGATTTGTGATATGGCGATGACGCGGATTTTCTGATTTGCGAAAGCTGCGATTTGCGATATTGCGATTTTGCGATATTGCAAAGAAAATCGCAGATCGCACTATCGCAAATTCTTGAAAGCTCGTTATACGAAGAAAATCTTTTCGTAAATCGATATCCATTATGCGCTTTAATGTCAAGTTAATGAATGGATTGTCAATTATTAATGAAAAAGGATTTTGTTTTGATTGAAGGGTTATTTCATGATTAAATAATATATTTCATACGCCTTCAGCATTTAAAACTATCCCGTCACCTTTCTCATGTCATTATTCTCACTTAATTCGTAAAACTGCAGGCGCAAAGAATAGGAGACTATACAAAGCAATTTCCAGAGCATTATGGGAAAGAAAGAGAAAGCTCCAAGTTCTAAAAATAAAGAAATGGCTTCCTTATACGCAGACACTGCTTGCAACAAGGACGCTGGCATCACCACTTGGGAGGGTATTTTTAATCTGCTTGAAGAAGAAAACCCAAGGGTAATGGATGTTTTAGCTACCGCTGGCTCAAGTAATTCTTCTGAAGCATCTCTTACAGAACTGGCTTGTTCATTTCTACACCGGATAGCAGCAAGACCGAGAATTCTTCCGTATACAGACATGATAAAATGGGTGCTGGATAGCACTGATATCACAGACAGACAGTTCAAAACTCCAGGTCAAGAGCTCATCGGGTCGTTTACTCCAGAATATTTGAGGCTTATGTATCATTTGCCGGAGCCTCAGGCAACTTACAACAAACAATTTATGGAGAAATTTTCCAAGGAAAATGCCAATTTGGCAGAATGCACTAAAGAATGGACCAGAAGAGATGAACCACTGAAGAAAGATAAACACGGTATGTACAGTATCGGTTCACTCACCTCTCCATATTGTTTTGTTGCTGCTAAGTTATGCAGGCTTTTTGGAAAGCCTGACATTAATAAGATTTTTCCTGAATGGCTTCCCTTATTAAATGTTGTTGTTAACGCTACCATTGTAGACTGGGCCAAAATATTGTCTGATAACCTAGCCACGGCTATTTTCAATTACTGGTCTAAACGGACTGTCTCTCAGAGGATTTATCCTCATTTTTATCTATCTGCCTATGTTATGGATTCAATTTGCTTTGTTTCTAAGTTCCCTTTAATGGGTTGGCAATGGACAATTCAAGATCCCTTGCCCATTCATGTATATCACAAAGAGTTGTGGGAATCAAAATTCATTCCTCATTTTTATAAAATTTTCCATGGCATAATGTTGCCTCTGTACAGAGTGTTGTATAATAAGGATGCCCCAAGGTTGTCCCCTGAAGCAGAAATAGACATTCTCCCTGTCGCAAGATGGTTTGGAGAAGAATTGTTTACTTATGTGAGGGTTTTTGGAAGCTTTGCTTCTCCTCATGTTTTGCCCAAGTATGTTCCGGATAAACTCATAGCTCGGGAAATTGCATATCAAACCTGTGGAGACGGAGGTTTGACAAAAGAATTAAAAGATAAAAAGAAGGCCATCTGGCCACAATTTCCTATTTCCTGCGGAGCATTTTCATTATTTGATGTTGGTCACGCATTTAAGGAAGTAAGCAATGTTACATGTTTAAAATTGTTTAAGTTTCCGAGAAGGCTATTTGATCCATATGGTATTGTCAAGGATTTCACCACTGTTGTCAAAGTAAGAGTATTCTCTGGAGAATAAGATCTTTTTGATGATATGTTTCAAGAAAAATGTTCATTTAAAGACATTTTGAATTTAGCTCAAACAGGGTTCTCCCCAGAATAATTTCAAGAGTTTAAAGTATACAGAGAAAAAAGATTGACCACTATTCCTTTGGATAATTTGCGCTTGGAACCCGCAAGGGAACCAACTCCTAGTGTCAGTCTCAGTGGCAGCTCAGATTCAGAAAGGTCTAAGTCAAAGTCTGACAAAGAAATTTCTGAACATTCTAAAAAATCTGATCAGGATAAAAGTGAAGGCTCAGTCAAGGATACAGCTCAATCAAAAGAGCTTTCACAACAACAGACTTCAACTACCCCACAGTTGATTCTTCCACCTCTTAATGTACAAAAACCATCCATCAGCACTCAGTTAGATAAAGAATAGGAATCATTTAATGATTTGATTAATGTTGAAGGACAGAACATACAAACTCCTGTAAAAACAGCAAAATTTTTGGTTACAGAAATAAGTGGCAATGTCACAGAAAAAGAACATATACCCATTACTCCCTCTGCCGAACTTGTACTTAAAATAGAGGAAATTCCTCCTCTGGATATATTCTACAGCCCGCAACATAAAGCAGTAGTAAGGAAGCAAAGAAAGAAGAGAAAATTAGAAAGTGCGCTCTCTACTGATGCAGAACAATTGGATGTTTTATGGAAAGATCCTACTACAGATCCCACTGAAAATATTACTAAATTATCTCAGATAAAAGGAGCTTATGCCTCCGCAACTATTGACAAAGCATCTGAGGTAAGGCTGTTATTAAATGAAAAAGAGGATCAGATACAAGTTCTGCAACAGCAATTGCAACAAGCACATGCCAACAGTGAAGCGCAGATACGATTTGAAAAGTTACAGCAAGAGTTTCAGCAAATGCAAATCGGGTATCAGAAAAACTTGGCCGAAAAAGAAAAACAAATACAGATTATGCAAGAAACGCATAAAGACAACCCCAAGCTTACAGAGTTTATTTCAGAATCTATTTCTTTGAATAATCAACTGCTGCAACAACAAGATATATTATGCCAGAAAATCTCACAGTGGAACTCTTTTTGTCAAGAAAGTGATAAAATCACTAATCATGTCGTAGATTTACGACATGATTATGATTCAATAAATGAAAGAGTTACTAATTATTTGGCATGGAAAAAGACAGAGGAAGGAAAAAGAGCAGCAGCACCAATTATCAATGATAGTCATAAAGAAATGCTCTTTAGCATTTGGGATGCACAGATCAGAGAGGCAGAAAAAGCAGCAGACGAAGCAGCTACAGCAGCGAGCAACATTACTGATATTTTAAATGAGAATTTGCACAAGGTTAATTTAATTTCAGAAACCATTCCAGGATACCTACCACAAGCACAACAATTGCAAACAGAGTGGAAACAAAAAGCGGAAGAGAAGGCAAAATCAATTCAAGAATTGACAAAATTAAACTGGGATTCTTACTGGACCTGTCTAGTAAAACCACACAGTCAATGCAGTACTCTTAATTGCATTATTAATTCTGCTGAGAAGATCGCGCCCACACTTGCTGATTCCGTCTTTTCGGGACAATTGAAATCTGAAGTCAGCCAGCCCCCTCTTCTCAAATCAATGCTGGATGCTTGCAAATTCAAAGACCAAATTCACAAGTAGTTAGTTGTTAATTTTAGTTTTAGATTTAGTGTTAGTTTTACTTTATTCTGGCCTAGAAAAAGGATGGTCATTTAAACCGAATCCTAAATTTTTGTAATAAACTATAATTAGATTTAGTTAGTAGTATTTAAACCCTTCTCATGCATTTAGAGAAGGGTCCAGAAATTTGTCAAAAACTTATCCTCAGAACATGCACTTCTGCACCCTCAGAGGAGGTTTTGATGAATGAATGGAACGAGATTTATTGATACCTGTGTCTAATATCCGCTACTGATGTTGCATTTCTGTACTCTTAGTAGATGTTGGATTAGGAGGAGATAAATCATTATTGCTTCTAGCTCATGAGTAGAACCAATTATAAATGGTACTTTTATCTCTTAACTTTTTCTGCTTCTGTGTTAAAAGTGATATTTATGTTCAGTTATTTATATATTGATGCTTGAATGCTTCAGTTATCATTTAGCACTTTTGTACGGTGATGACTATTTGTTTATTCTTAATGTATGAATAGCTTATTATGCGATATGTTTTTCACAACTGTTTCATCTAAATTTTTATATGAAGTGGTTTATCTTTATTGAATTCTTTTCTTATAGCAATTGAATGATCTTTATTACCGATTGTTATTCGAAATCATTTTAGATCGCATAAACAAGATCTTATCCCAGGTTTAGTTTAGAATTAGATATTTCTGTTTAAATTAAAATACAATTTGCATATGATTAGATTAGAAATAGAATAAAAGCATTTCACTTAGGAACCTTTTTAGAAAGGAAATATATATTCTCAACACACACACACAAATTGGGAAACTGGTCCCATTATCCCCAGTCGGACCCACTACACCAAACGGAAAAGGAGCTGCTAACCAAGGTCCGGACCGGGTGGGTATCCCCCTTGTTGTAGACCCAATTTTCGGGGCTTCAACATATTTGGCGCTAGAAGGAGGGCCACGAACTATGAATGGCAAGTAAATCTAAATCTAAATACCATTCTGAGAGTAAAACACCCTCACCATCTCCCCCGAAGTCAGCAAAAGAACGGACACTGCTACAAACCCTGACTTTTCAGAAGAATCTGCTATTGAACCTCCTGAAGTTGAATCTTTGATTCATAAACTTCAAATATTTTCAATATCACCTCAAAGATCTGATAAATCTCAAGGCAGTGTAACTTCACAATATAATCCTGCTCATCCTCTTACCAGATTACAGAGTGAAAAGCTTGGCATTCAGCCAACTGAGTTACCTCTACCTACAAGGAAGAGAGCTAGGAAATCACCTAAAGGGTCTGACAGCGAAACTCTTTCTTCATCATCACCCATCTCAACCTCTTCATCACAAAGCCAACCGTCCACCCCTCCACTTCAGACTATTGTCCCTCATTCCACTAGAACTTCCACATCACCTTCTCAATCATCTGTAATTGTAATATCCTCATCTTCTCAATCACAGATATCATCTTCTACACTTTCCTCTGTTAGTAGTTCAGCGATGGCGCAAATTCCATGGAATAATCCAGGGGCAGTCTTAATGCCTGCACCCTTGAGTCAATTACCAGCCCATCCTGAAAAATGGCTGCCTAAGTTTAATCCTGAAGCAGGCATGTTAGCAGAAGAACATATAAATAATTTTATGTTGTCCATAAATCTCAATGGAGTTATTAATGAAGATGTCGTTGTCCGAATTTTCCCTTATACTCTACAAGGAGCAGCTAAAACATGGTATTTTTCATTACCATCTGGATCCATCACTAGTTGGGATATCTTTCAAGATCAATTTTTGACTAAATTTGGTGATGACAGGTCTACAGCGACTTTGATAAATAATCTGTCTAATCTTAGAGCTGACTCAAAGGAACTTGTCAAGGATTTCAATTCACGTTTCAATAAATTGTTAAACAAAATTCCTACTGCTTCCAAGCCTAGCGAAGAGGTGCGAAGTGAATGGTACATTTCTGCTTTACCATCAAACATAGCAATCTTTGTTGATAGGGCTAACAAACCAACGTTAGCAAAAAACATGAAGGAGGCAATAGCGGTAGAAAAACGTATCATTGCTTTAGACAAGAAAAATGCGATAGAAGAACGAAAATCTAAGAAAGTCACTTTTAAGGAAGATCTCAAGAAAAAGCAATCAAAATATCCATTTGATTTAGAAGGACTGCAAAAAGTTTTGAAAACCATGTCTAACGAAATGGTTGACATTAAGAAACAAGTGGCAGAAACATCTTCTAAAAAATCTTTCAAGCCTTTTAGAAGAAACCCTTCAACTAATCCAAAGCCACCAAATGCTATAACTAATGCTGAATCAGAAGAAGAAGAAGAAGAAGACGCTGCTACTGAAGAAACTACTGATGAAGAAGAAGTTGTAGAAGTACAAGGTATGTGGGATTTCATCCTTCCATATGAGGAAGATCAAGAAGCATCCCCAGTTAGCACTTGAAGTAGAAATCAACTTGATCCTCCTCTACTCCTAAGTCAAAGAGCGCAAGCTCATTGACTAAAGATAAAGTTGCACCCAAGAAAACGACATCTAAAGCAATTCAAACTAGCCTAGTCCAGACAGATTCATCAACTCCATCGAGAACATTGATTGTCCCAGATGAAATGGAGTATAATATCATAGAAGACATGAAGAAGACTAGGGCTAACATCACTTTTTATGAATTGAGCAAGTTAAAACACCAACAAAAGGTACTTTTGAAAGAATTACATGCTATACCAGAAAAACCTTTGCCCAATCCTGTAATTTCTCAAGCTTCAAACGAGATGGAAAGACCTCCAGCTAATGCGATCAGTAAAGTTGATCTAGAAAATATCGCTTTAATTGGAGGAAGGTCGAGATCTCATACTCCTCCATTTCTTCTTACTTATGAAGTTTTCAATAAAAATTTGCATAATTGTTTAGTGGATTATGGAGCTTTATCTAACATTTTACCAAAATCAATATGTGCAAAATTGAACATTCAACCACAAAAATCTGTTGTGCGAATAGTCCAGTTAGATCAATCGCAAGTTGAGGTGATTGGCGAATTAAATCAGGTTACCATAAGATTGTCATCAAACCCAAAGGTATGTCAAGTCATTGATATTTTAGTTGCAGATATTCCAAAATTTTATGGCTTAATTCTTAGCAGAGATTGGTCAGAAAAACTTCATGGATATTTCGCAACTGATTGGTCGCATATGTGGCTTCCTTACAATGGTAAACCAAATCAGATAAAGGTTGAACGAGAAAAACATCAGAAATACATAGTAACAGAATTGGAAGGAGAGAATGAACCAGTTGCATACAGCAGTAATATCATTGGCAATTATTCGGTTGATTCTTTCTTAGGAAATTTCAATGCTCATACTTCACCTTATTTAGAACATTATGTTTTATCCCAAATAGAAATTTTTTCTCAAACAGATAGTTCTAAATGTATTAATTTTGTAGATACTCCTGTAAATAAATCTTTATTTTGGAAATTATTTTTTGATGGTTCTAAGTCTAATGAAGGAGCAGGAGCAGGATGCGTTTTGGTTAGTCCAGAGGGAAACAAAATTATGCTAACTTGCAGACTTGAATTCGATTGCACTAATAACACCGCAGAATACGAAGCTTTAGTCCAAGGACTATACAAAGCAATCGGATTAGACATCAAATATCTACAAGTTTTCGGTGATTCGGAAATTGTAATCAAACAGGTACGCAATACTATACATTGTTTATCAAGTCATTTAAAGAATTATCAATCTTTAGTCCAAGATCTGACTGAACATTTTATAGCATTTAATATTTCATCAATTCCCAAAATTCAGAATTCTAGTTCATACCTCCTAGCTAATGTAGCTTCCAAGCTCATTCCTGCAGAAGACTTTAGTCCTGATCGATTTTCAATTGAATTAATCTGTAGACCCTCGATTCCCGATAATGTTACCAATTGGAGGATTTTCAACGATGATCCTGATATTGTAAATTTTCTCACATCTGAAGGATCTTACACCAATCAGATAATTGATGAAGACCAACATGACAAACAATTGCTCCTAGATAGCACCAATAATGCTATGCCAAAATCAGTAGTCAAGTTAGAAGACCTTTATGATTTGAAAGATTGATTTAAAATATCTACCAATTCAAAATTACAAAGTTCGACTTTGAATTATGAATTAGTAAATCTAGGAACTGATGCCAAACCATAGAATATCAACTTAGGCCTTGGCCTAGCTCCTGAAGAAAAGTTAGCATACATTCGTCTTTTGAAACAATATAAAAGTGTCTTTGCTTGGAACTATGATGAACTGAAAACTTATGACACTTCTATCATCCAACATACTATCCCAATGATAAATGATGAAAAACCTGTCCAACAAAAGTTAAGAAAGATCCATCCCAATCTAGAAAACCAAATCAAATCTGAACTCAATAAGTTATTGAAAGCCAAGATTATTTTGCCTGTTCGACATTCTAAATGGGTTTCCAATATGGTTCCTGTTAGAAAGAAGAACGGAGATATTAGAATTTGCATTGACTTTCAAAATCTTAATAAAGCCTGCCAAAAAGATAATTTTCCTTTGCCTCCTATGGAGCAAATATTACAGGCAGTTGCAGGATCAGAAATAATGTCTTTCTTAGATGGTTTCTCTGGATACAATCAAGTGTTGGTCCATCCTGATGATCAATTGAAAACTACATTCATAACCAAATGGGGCACTTACACATATCAAAAGATGCCTTTTGGTCTGATCAACGTTGGTGCCACATTTCAGAGAGCTATGGACATTTCTTTCAAGGGATTAGTTAACAAATCAGTGGCTTGTCCATGCAGGGCCAAATTGGTCTTGTGGGGACAAAATTGATATTTTTGACTCAAATAAAATTATTTTTCAACTTTCTTTTTAAAGTCCAAATGGGATTTGACTCTAATACAATAATTTGTCTCATGACAAATTTTATTTTGACTTAATAAACCATAAAAGCATGAATAAAATGCTTTACCTAATTAATAAATTGAATTGAGCATGAAACCCATGCTTGAAAAATAATTTTATTTTTCTTTCTTTTTGTTTTTACATAAAATGTATATAATTACATAAGTACAATGACAATTATGAAGACCGAACCTAGTTACAATTTTCAGCACTCCCTCTGAACTAGGGAGGTATTCCTAATTATTAAACAAGGTACAAGGAAACTCTCAAATTGAAATATTCTCATAAGAAGAGTCGAATTGATAAGTCATCTTAAGAACTAACATCATAACTAGCATTTTCAAGCAAGGCCTTGACTAACAAGCTCTATCTCTTCTCTAGATTAGAGCACAATGTTGGGAGGCATACACATGGACACCACCATTGTGTCTTAAGGCACATACCCCATCTGTATGTCCACTAGGTATTTCCTTTTAGGACTATTCTTATCTTTGATTTTCAATCCTCAAAGAATACCAGTCCTCTTAGACCACTCTTTTTGGAGACCCTGTCTAATCCTCAAAGAGTGTCGGTCCACGGTACTTCCTAGATTGGAATCCTAGTCCTCAAGAAGTATCAGTCCCAAATGCTTATCCAATCCTCCATTCTCCCTACCAGTGTCTTAACTAAGACTTACAATTGTTAGTCCTGGTCTGTTGCATGACACGTGGAGAATATGGTGTCCCTCATCACTCCCTCAAAGAGATAATCCTTACTCCCTCTCAACTAGGAATAATTCAACCATAAACTTTATTTTGTCTCGTTCATCAGCGGAATTTTTTTTGTGGAGATATTTAAGTAGTAGCTATAGGGATTAGTCTTCTTACATCTTCATATTGTGTTTGAGCTTCGACCTTCCTGTATGTTGTGAAGCCAAAATTATTTTATATTCATGACAAGTTTCTCACCATCAACCTTACTTATCACTTTCCATCAACATCATTTGTAGTATCTTTTTCATCAAAATAGTTTTGTCAGACAAATCAAATGTAGGATTTTATTGTAGATATTTCTATCTAACTAGGAAAGTAAAATTCCTCTAGACCAACATCGAATCCATCATGACCAACCAATTATATCATACCTACTACCTTTTATACCTTTGTAGAGTACATATTTTTTCCATATATTTACTAGTGAAAATCATGATGGCCTTTCTTCGTCAAGATGTCAAACTTTGATTCTTGCTCCCTCTGATGTCACCATATTTCTACATGATCTTTCTTCATATAGTACCATGGTTCTTCTTCATGTTGCTTATAAATTAATGTGTTATTTGAATGCTTTAGTATTGTATCCAACAAGATCTTCACAACTCCCTTTGAAATTGCCATTCCTATCTTAAGTTCTTCGAGAGACTATATTGGATGTTGATCAATAGCATGATTTACCTATCATGCTTCTATTTGTTGAATAACCATATGAAATAGTTCTTTTCCCATACAATTCTAACCAATACATACCATGCTCATGATTCCAATTAAATATATGCATCTAGCTCTTTCTACAAAACTTTTTTCTAAAGATATAAATTTACCATCTAATGAAGAACTTCCATTTTAAATATACGCATACCTCTTCCTTTCAAATATCCATATAGATGAATTCCTTCTCAATGAACTACTTCTATATATTTCCTTGAAGATAATTTTTATGATGATACTCCTTTCTTAAGATGGGAGATGCCTCAATTGTAACTTTATGTTGCAACTCGACTATCTTCTAGCTTCTTCAATGCTTGCTTTCTTCTAGTGGGATGTACAATAGTTCTTCCATGATGAAGAACCTTCTTCTAACAACGGATCTTGGCGATCCCTTCCTTTATAAATGACTACCTGTATAACATGATTCCAAGTAATAGTTGTATGTACTTGTGGAGTGTATATACTGTGAAGTAGCTAAATGGTCCAAATCCTTATATCCTTGTTTTTCTAGATGACTGCTTCCAATAAGATGCAACTCTAATCCTTTTGATCTTGTATGCTTTTGATGATGCCATAATTCTTCTAAAAAAGTAAATATACAAGCTATTCTAACTGCCAACTTATAATAAAGAGGGAAATCATATTGTTAGTAGAGTGGATATCTTCAATAGTATAGATCTTTAGGATCTTCACTCTTTGGCTTCTTTTATGGTTCTTCATTTTCTTCGGTGATGTGGGATTCACTCTTTTCTTTCCTCTTATTGTTCTTTTTATTTCGAGGATCCTTACGACAATATATTTTAAAGTTTCCATATTCACTGCATCCAAAGAATTGTACTTTGGAAATATTTTGTCTTCCCGTGGTCAATTTTTGTTACTTCTATTATGAATTTAATGGGGTTCAAATCTTCCAAATCTTCCACTCTTCTTCTTTGTTCTAGCAATAAAATATTGAGACCTTTCATTGGGTTGAGTGTCATATTTGGCCTTTAATCTTGTTTCTTCTATAACACATAGAGACCACAACTCATCGAAACTTGGAGTATCCTTTCTAGAGTATATGCTTGACACAAAACTGCTCCATTCTGAGGGTAAAGCATTGAGTATACAAGTAGTGAATACATAATCTTAAACAACTTCTCCAAGTCCTTATAATTGATCCCTCAAATGTGAAACCTTCATAAGATACGAAACCAAGTCTTCATCCTTCGATAACATTGTCTTGTATAGTTGATTCCTTAAATATATTTTCTAACCTGAGGTACTGACTGAGTATAGCTTTACCAACTTTTCATACATTGCTTTAAATGTACCCAAATTTGCAATGAATGGAATAAGACAAGCATTGATGGACTTCTCTAGTTCTATAAATTTTCCAAGAACATGGTCCATGACTTCATTTTCTACAAGTATCAATTCTATTCTTCTCTTCTGTGCTTGGAAGTTTGATGACACATCGAACTTGTTGTCTTCTTTACAGAATGAATTCATTTGATTTGAAGATTGAGACATAGAGAATAATATAGTGCTTACTTTTGAAATGAGTGTCCTTGATGATGTCTTCAAATATCTTGATTCTCAAGACTTTCCAAGTAACTTTAAAGATGTCCTAGAACGATGACTTCTAGGATGGATGCTTCAAATATGAATGATGATGCTTCCAAGAATGTAGATGATGTTCCTAGGATTATTGATTCTCCTTAAGTTGTGACTTTTATAGAGATATATTTCAAAATGGATGATGATCAAAGAACTTCCAGGAGAGAAATATGATGAGTAACCAAGAGCCTTCAATGAAAGGGAGAGAGTTTAATAGTTGATAGTAGTCTTGCTTTAAGATGAATGATGAATCATTTTCCTTCCTTATGTCCTACACAGTAGCTTTGATGAATGTCTTCCACTTATGCCAATAAGAGTGATCTTCAAGTTGCCTTGTCCTCACCTTAGCTCAGATACCATGCTGAGAAATCATCAGGGCAGCAATTAGGATTTATTTCTCTTCACTTTGATAATTGCTTGTGATTATAAATTGGATTTTTATTAAAAAAATTATTTCATAGTCGTCAAACAATTATTAAAACCATAGACTATGAACATCACAAGAAAAACAATGAACATAGGTTATAGGCTCCAAGCAAGGGAAAAACCCCTCCAAGGGGAAAACCCAATAAATTATTTTCTTATAGAATCAAATCAAAGTGAGAATTCCAAGACCCAAACACTAAGACCAATACCTCCCACAAGACCCAAGTCAACCCTCTTTCAAGCTTCTCCAACAAGTCAAAGTCAACTCTGGTCAACGCCTTCAAAACTTGGTCAAACTACAGTTTTTCAACCACTGTAACTAGGTCTACAACTTCGGCCCCTACAATTGATTCAAAATTTTGTACATGTGATAAAATTAGGGAAATTTTATTATCCTTCGATCTTTGATTTTTTCTCTTCTTCTTGAATTTTTTGTTGGTTTTCTCTCTCTTCTTGGCATAGAAATCAAACTTACTTGAGATGATCCAAATGAGTTCAATTTTTCTTCTATTTATACACATCTTGGAGGTCGAATGGGTCATTTCCAAGGCCGACATGGTCTTGTGGGGACAAAAGTGACATTTTTTACTCAAATAAAATTATTTTTCCATTTTCTTTTCAAATTCCAAATGGGACTTGACTCTAATACAATAATTTGACTCATGAAAAATATTTTTTTGACTCAATAAACCCTAGAAGAAGGAAGAAATTTCTTGACCTAATTAATAAATTGACTTGAGCATGAAACCCATGCTTGAAAATTATTATTTTTCTTTCTTTTTGTTTTTACATAAAATAAATATAATTACATAAGTACAATGACAATTATGAAGACCGAACCTAGTTACAATTTTCAACTATTGGAATGCCTTTCCATAGCTCATATGGTTTCTTGTCGTTGTTAACTTGAATATGTGCTTTGTGCATGATGTAAATTGTTGCAACAACTACTTCTTTCCAAAACGTATCTGGCAGTTTGAATTTTGACAACATAGTTCTCATTGTTTCTTTCACTGATTTGTTCTTTCCTTCTATGACTCCATTATGTTGTGGAGTTCTTGTGACTAAAATTTGTCTCATGGTTCAATATTTTTCACATAATTCATTATTCATTTTTATCTAAATTCATCTCCTTTGTCCGATCTTAAACATTTTATTCTAGGATCTCTTCCATTTTCGGCTAAGGCCTTGAATGACTTGAAAGTATCTAGTGCTTCTTATTTTTCTTTAAGAAATGCAACCCGTATCATTCTAGTATAATAATCAATAAACAACATAAATTACATTTCACCTTGAAGGGTTGGTGTTCTTGTTGGTCTACATAGATCTGTGTGAACAAGCACCAATGGTCTTGTTGTCAATCACTCCCTTGATTTGAAGCTCACTCTTATATTTTTCCCTTGTTGTAAAGATTCATAGATGACAATGATTGGTATTGAAATTTTGAGCATATCTCTCATTGCTTGTGTTTTGTTCATTTTCATCAAACTATCAAAGTTAAGTGTCCTAGCCTTTTATGCCATAACCAACTATCATATATCTATCCAATGTAGAATTTTTACCCTTGAATTGCATCAAGAATATATACATTTCGTAGAGTCCTTCTCGCTCTTCCCACTAATCTTCTTGAATTAGTCTTCCTTATATCACAATTTTTAACATGAAAAGTGAGATCGTAACCTTGATCACAGATTTGCTGACACTTAAAATATTATGTTTGAGTCCATCAACATACAATACATTTTGTGCCTTATCCCTACCATTGTCAAGGCTTACCGTACCTCTTCAAGTGATTTGTATATATCCATTGTCTCCAAAGCTTAATTTTCCTACTTTTTCTTCTTTTAGAGTAATAAATTCATTCTCATCTTTGGTCATGTGTTTATAAAACCTATTGTCAACATACCACTAAATTTAATTATTTCAAGCATACATAACTAGTCCACATTTTTCTGTTGTTGGTTCTTCTTGTTTTTTCTTCCAAAACCCTTCTCTTGATTTTGTAAGACAATCTTGGGCCATTAATCCAAAAAAAATTCATCTGCAATGCTCAATATTGTATTTGGATAATGGAGCAAATGAATTATGATTTCTATTATTAAAGCCATTAGTATCTCTGATTTTTTCTGTCTACGAAATTATTTTTAGAGGTTTGATGAAAACATCTTTCATAGTGATTTTTCCCATAAGCTCTACAACATTTTTCTTGATGTCCAAATTTTTTGCATGAAAAACAATGCCCAAGAAAAATAGTTTGATACTTGGCTGAGAAGGATTGTCTTAATGGAATAATGATTTCGAAGTTGATATTCTTTCGAGAAGATTTATGGTACTTTCCCCTTATTATATTTTTTCATGCATTTTGAATGGAATTCTTGCGAGCATCAACATATCTTTTTGGTGTAGTAATGTTTCCAGGATCCTCCCAAATTTTGTCATTTCTCTTATTGAGAATGAAGCTTTCAGGATTTTCTTCAACTTTATTTCCTTTTGACTTGGGGTTTGAATATTATTTGTATGAATGCTCACTCGTATAACCAAGACTAGTCATTTCATATGGTGTTGTTTGATTGTTGAGAATAGTGTCCATGGTTTGAGAGTTTTTCATGTTATTGTTGAGCTTATCTAGCTCTTTCCTTGAAGTGACAATTTTTGCTTCAAGATTTTCACAATTTTCTTCATTTTAGTTTAGTTGATGAACACTTATTCCACTATTTTTGCTTCTCTTTTTCAGTATTGATGACGATTATTTCCTTGGATATCCTTTTGTTCTTCTTCCTGAGGTTATCATTTTTTTTCTAATGCATTGATGAGTTATTCTTCAAGATCTACTACGCCTTCAACAACTTTTTATTTTTTCTCCTCTGATTTTTCTATGTGGGATTCTTCATTTGTGGCTAAAAATATGATCTCTCTTCTATCATCATCGAAATCATATTCTTATTCTTCAGAAAAATCATTATCCTCTTTGGATTATATATTTTGTTTTTCGAAGATTTTCCTTTAAAGACCCTTTTTTTTGTTCTTCCTCATCATCTCTTTCTTCCTTTAAAGGAAACTTAGCAACAAAATGTCATGTCCTACCATAATTAAAATAGATGAGAGGTAGCTTACTTTTTAATATGGATATTGTCTTTAGTTTTTAGACTAGTTGAGCCATTTTTGTATCGGAGTCATCGCTAGAGTAGTCACCAAACTTACATTTTCTTGAGTTTTTGGATGTTTTAAATTTTGGTTCTTTATGTGATGAGTTTCCCATCCTCATTTTGCATGTAGAGATAAATTCGTGAAGCTTGTCCATTTTTAGCTTCTCCAAATCCTTTAATTCTTCTATGGTAGAGACTTTGGCATCAAAATTGTTATTTCTTCAATTTTTTCACCAACTACTTTGAAAAAATAACCACTTAATCTACTCAGAAAATAAAAAGCATTCATCTTCTTCATCGTTGATTTCCAATATTTCAAATTGTGTCTGGAAAGTCTATAACTGTGCCTTCTTTACTTTTCCATCTCCTTCATAGTTACAAGCTTATCCCACATCTCTTTAGTTGATTCACACTTCATAACTTTAACAAATTTTGAATCTGAAAAGCCACTTAAAATGGAGTTAATAGATTTTGAATTGGAGGCATAAGTATTTCTCCCATCTTGATCAATTGGAATATGCAAAACTCCAACACCAAAAGACATCAATTGGGTTTTTACTCTTAATTCCAAAAGGAAAAATTTATTCCATCAAAGAAAGGAATTTTTATTGATGCTTCTCGAATGACCATGGCCCCTATAAAATCTTCTTCAAACTATTAGAATATTTTTAACGAAGCTTTCTTTGATACCAATTCTTGGAAATACACAGTGATCTGAGAGGGAGGTAAATCAGTATCACGTAGTTTAAATTATATTTCACTTTATTAATCTTAAGACTGAAATGAGATCACATAATCGATCATCATCACAATGCATGCATACAAATATAAAAGTGGAAATCCAAACTTGAAGAAAGAAAGCGTAAATGTTTTCCAATCAGTCTTTGATTTATTACAACTAATTGTGAGGACACTAACCCTCTGCAAGCACCAACTTACAAAAATAACAGACTCCAACCTGTCAAGAAGATGAGGAAACCAATCCTTAGTAAGCACCAACTTATCATTGTTTTACCATTCAAGAGACAATATTTAGGCTTGGAACTTGTTCAAAAAGGTCTACCCTCCTGGCAGCTTGTACCCAACTCAGACTATAATTCTTCCTCCACACTGACTACAACTCAATCTCAAAAAAATCCTGGCCTCCAACCAGAACAAGGATATAATTCAGCCTTTGACCAGCATTGCAACTCATCCTCAAACCAGAATAGAAAGTCAGACTCAAATAGGCACAACAAAACTTGATCCAACCACCCTTAAACTCGTCCTCCTTAAAAAAAACTTGGCCTCAACAAGCCTCAAACATAACAAAAACCCTTTAGAATAATTATACCAGGGACCCTTACACAAAAAGCTTCTCCAACTCAACTACACTTCACTTCTTTTTAGTTCATGAGGTATGAAACTCGGGCCTTCTCCTTTGCTCTCCTAAAAATAGATCCAAATTGCTTGAGTGGTGGCTAGAAATGCTCCTTATGCCTATTTATATTTCATTTGGGATCTAGGGTAGGCCGACCTGTCTATTGGCTTGGCCAACTGGAAAAATGTATATTGAATAATTCACAAAATCATTTCTCCTCAACTATGAGGAGTTAGAAAGCGCGTTATATATCGTTGTAAATATCTAAAAATAATCTTTCCAACCATATATCTTATGTTCCTACTTGAGCTATCTAATTGGAGTAAAAATTTTCTTCAAGGATAGGGTATCCAAATGGGGCCTGCTTGGAAAACCTTTGACATCAATAACAACCATTTTCAACGTGCACTTGATTAGACATTTAAAAAAATTGGCTACATTTTTTATGCTTACGATATTTTGAAGATCAGATTTTATATCTTAAGGTTGTTTTGATTTATGAAGTGATGAAGTTATGGCATTGATATATCTTGACCATATTCATATATGATATTGTTATGGTGTGCATATGGTTTTATATATGTTGTCTCGAGATGATTAGTGGGAGTTACAAGGTAGGCATAAGTTTATGAGTCTAGTGGGACACATTCCTATATTATGCAAGTCACAAACATAATCCTTTAATTACTTTAGTAAATAAATTTTAATTTCATTGATTCTACTTTTTCCTTTATTTCTCATAAATGTTCATAAGTGAAACTAGAATTGTTTAAACCAAACAATTGTTGAAAGAGAATACAAAACGAGAATGAGAGATCATTTGGAGACAATTCATATAGAGAGAGGTATGTTAGAGCTTTGAGATTTTTTTCACTTGATTATTTCTCACATCCATACTTTTTTTTTGTCAGCTTAATAATTTTGGTGATAATAGGGATTTCTTGAAAAGTGGTTGATTTGGTATTTTCTTTCGAGGTTGTTTATTTTTTGGAATTATTTTCTTTTTCTTTAAGTTTTGAATTTGTTTTAGTGTTACATTATGTAGATTGTAAATTGTATGCATCAAACTGATTGAAATGGTCCAAGTCAAATTATATTATTTCCCTTTCTCAAGCACTCGGTTTCCCTTGTATGATTTTATTTACATCTATGGTTTCCAAAAATTTTGGTTCAAGTTCTTGTAGGAGCTTGAATAAATTGTGTCCAAGGCTAATTTACATGTTCTATCAATAAAAGGATCATTTAATTTCCTTCATCATTGAGTCTATTTTCGTTATTTAAGTGACTTATTTTTCATTCCAAAGATTATATATTTATGTTTTGTTTACCATTTTGTACGGTTGTAATTTCTTAACTTTTCTTACAATCTTTGACAATCTTGAATTCAAGTATCCATATGATATACAAATTTTTGTAAAATATTGTGTATTTATTTCATTCCTTATCATTCTTTATAGTGTGTACATGTGTTTTGTCCAACTTTATTTTGAAGAAATTTTTAAAATTTATAAAAAATAGAAAATATTGAAATATTTGAATTAAAGCTTTGAAGTCCATATCATTTTACTAAGGCTATAAATTCAAGGTATCACTCCCACCTTACCTTGTTTAACCTCCAAATTTCAAACATTTTGATCAAAACATTACAATGTAGGCTTCAATAATATCAAAAGCCCTTACATTTGCAAATTCAAACTTTGTAATTGATGCATGACAATGAGGAAGATATTGTAGCATGACAATGAGAGCATAAGAAAACAATAAAACCATAAATATTGTAGCAAATCAAAATATTCTTATATAGAAGCATTCGTACATTTCACCAAAAGATTATTCAATTTTAGAAGTTCTATAATTCATACCAAATCTATTTGAAGATTTATCTTTACAATTACTTGAACTAATCAACATATATATATATATATATATATATATATATATATATATATATATATATATTGCACATAATATTAAACCCTTCACAAATTAGAAAAACAATTTGTGAACTTAATAAAGATGTTACAATGGACAAGGGCACTCGGATTGAAGCATTTCCAAAAACATGGGATGGTTCATACACAAATTCATGTTTAAGCACTTTATGGGTATACACCAAGTAGCTCAATTTGTTATGTTGTTGTTATCGATATTGACTCCTCAAATCAAAGAGGGTACCCATGCCTATCACATGTCATTATTATAATTATGAAATATCTATAGTTTTAAACCTTTAGAGTAGGAAATGCATACACCTCTTGTTGGAAATACGGATGTGGCAAGTGTGAATCAGTATCTCATAAATTTCAGCGATTAAAGATCATAGAGCATTAACCAATAATATCACATCAAGGGATACCCAAGAACTATATGAACAATTTATTTATATTACAAGGGAAGCTACGATTTCTAGTTTACCAGCTACAATTGGAAGGGCTACAACCCCAGGTTATTTACCAGCCAGTACTAGAAGGAGCTACAACCCCCAATTTACCATCATCCATTGGAAGGAGGCGACAACCTCCTGAAGGAAGCTACAACTTCCTTGCCTACCACCACCCCGTCACCCTTAACAATAAAATATAAAACAATAATCTTGGGCTCTTGTACCAGGGACAATGAATCGATTACAAAAATATTCAACAGTTTCAATAATCAAACAATCTAGTCATTGTCCTCTTACTCAACCATTTTTGCTCATCAATTGTTGTTTCATTATATCATCATCATGCAAATTCACACCCCCGGGCTGCTTTCTCAAGCAAAACTCAATGTGTCATTGGTTTGACCTTTGACCAGCTTCTAACTGCCTCAAACTCAACCTCTTACCAATCCAAGGCCCTGACATATATGATCATGATTGTTTTGACAAACCACTGCCATCCCTTCAAGCCATCAACAACTTTAGGTTTTCCCCTTGTCATGACCAACTTGCACGTTGTTATAGTGATCTTCAAAATTATGTTATCCAACAACAAAAAGAACTATAATTGGTACCTCTTAGCAGTTGTTTAAGTACAATATTCAACTAACAATTATAATAGCCCTGAAGATGGTCTTGAATTTGTCTTCCTTAATTTTCCCTTTAATTATACCTCACAACTTCAAGGTCTGCTTCATAATTCTACCAGAATGATGTCAATGGTTGCTTCAAACTTCTACAAGAACAACTTCAAGAATGTCTACTTCAAAATGGGACTTGATACAACTTCAGTCTTCAACAAATTTTCACCCTAAAATCTGCCTTGAACTAGTGATTTGATCAGCCTCAAGATAAATTTTTTATTTCCACCAAAGTGCCTCAGAGAAGAGGTTGAAATATACCACAAAGATTCCTTAAACAAGGTTGAAATTCAGCCTAAGACAAGCATTTAGATAGATGCCTTAGTGACAACCTCAGATCAGCGTCAAACAACTTGTTGGGATATTTAGGTCAACCTTGGAGAGTTTAGATCTATTCAACAAGGTATGCTTCAAATCCAGATGTCTTAAGTTCAAGAAACCTTGGATGGTCTGCCTCAAAAGGAGCTTCAAAATCTAACTCGGATCAGTCTCATGAAAACCTCAAGAGAAATCTTAAAATTTGTCTCAGAAGCAGGTCGAGATTAGGGCTCAAGGGGGGCTGAGAATTCCTAGTGAAAAGCCTGAGTTCAAGCCTGAAACAAACCTCAGGAATCAACGAAAAAACATTAGAGAAATTTTGAGGTTTAAAATGGCCCTCCTAAGGAATATTATAAAAAATAGTGGATATAATAAAATAAGATTAGATTACCTCTTCAAGTTTTGGAGGGAAAAAATAAAAAAGTATTTTTTCAACTCTAATTTCAACTTATCACCCTATGATTTTATTCAAACATCGAGCGGAAGTGCTCGTTGGATGCGGATTTTAATTTTGCATCCAAGGAGTACCCATGTTGCATACTTTCGATGAACTCTACTACACAAAATGAGAAATACATGAAAAAACGTGATTGAAATCACGTTTTTTCATGTATATCACATTTTTCGTGTAGTAGGGCACATCAAAAGTATGCAACATGGGTACACCTTGGATGCAAAATGAAATTCCGCATTCAACGAGCACTTCCGCTCGATGTTTGAATAAAAATCAGAGCAGGGAGTTTGAAAAGTTACTTATTAAAAAATAGTTTTTCATTTTTTCCTCCAAAACTTGATGAGGTAATATAATCTTATTTTATTATATCCACTAGTTTTTATAATATTCCTTAGGAGGGCCATTTTAACCTCAAAATTTCTCTAAAGTTTTTTCGTTGATTTCTGAGGTTTGTTTCAGGCTTGAACCGAGGCTTTTCACTAGGAATTCTCTGCCCCCCCTTGAACCCTAATCTCCACATCCAATAAGTGCTCCCACTCAAAATTTGAGTAAAATCATAAGGACATAAGTTGAAAATACGAGTTGAAATTTTTTATTTTTTTTTTACTCCAAAAATGACGAATATCCTCTCCCATGGTTGACATCATCTTATTTAATCTTATTGTTTCTTATAGAGTTTATTTTTGTTGTACATTTTTGTTTTGAGACTCATTTTTTACCTCAAAATTTCTCTAATGGCCTCTGAAGTTGATGTAAATTAGACCTCTGCATGGGCCTCAGGAGGGCCGAAATAATGCCTCGAAAGGGCTTCTATTCAGGCCTCAAGAAGGCTAAAGTTACCTACAGGTCGGCCGAAAAAAAAAATATAAAAAATAAATAAATAAATAAATAAATAAATTCTAATGAAACCAAAATGTCTTCAAATAATTATGTCCAAAACATAAATGTACAAGATCCTTTTAGATTTTAGCTTCAGATTCTCACGTACTCTCCACTTTGCAGACTTCTCCTTAATCTTCCTTACTAAAATTTGAATTCCTTGTTTGGAATGTCACAACTCGAGTGTATATTATAAAGATTTAAGGAGAATCAAATATAGGGTTGACTTTCCCTTAAGAAATGTATCAAAGTTTAAGTCGACCAGACTTCGTATGGTTACTTTTAAAAATTAATTTATCCTCAATCGTTCGAAGTTAGCATGTAAGTCATAGCTCGTTGGAAAGGTCTCATTGAACACAACAAGATGGTGTAATCCATTCTTGTATTTGTTTTTATTCAATCCATCAAAAACATGATTTACTTCTAGGACTGCTTATGGCCCTTTAACATCAATGACAACTTTCTTCCAACAATCTCCCCCTTTGTCATTGATGTCAACCTCATGCTCCCCTTGACATCATGCTCCTCCTATCTCCATGCTTCACTTCCCTTGTCTCCATGTTACATCCTTGTATCTCCCCCTTTGACATCAATGGAAAATGGTGATTTTCTTCTTTGAGGTTACTCCGCCTGAACATATTCCATCTTTGACGTGTTTTCTTCTCCAAACCTTAGTGGGTTTGCTTTTTTTCCTAATTTGCTTAGGAGTCCACTTCATGTCACATCTGTAGTCTCATACAGTATGTAGAAAGTTACTACAGTTAAAGAATTTTGTGTTGTACCTAAATAATGTAGCAAATGTTGTGTACCTTTTGTTAGAGAATTTGTTTATTTTTCTACTTGTAAACATGTTTCTCATTAGATAAATTTTGAGTTCTAAAATGGGCCTCCTAAGAAAAATGTACAATCAAAATAAACTTTATAAGAACCAATAAGATTCAAGATTATGATGTCAACCATGGGGGATGATTCACCATTTTTGGAGTAAAAAAAGTAAAAAATAAAAAAAATAAAATGATAAAACTATTTTTTCAACTCGTATTTTCAACTTATCTCCCTAAGGTTTTACTCAAGTTACGAGCGGGAGTACTCGTTGGATGCAAAAAATAATTCCTCATCCAAGGAGTACCCATGTTGCATACTTTCGATGAACCATGCTAGACGAAAAATTAGAAATACATGAAAAAATGTGATTGTAATCACGTATTTCATGTATTTTTCATTTTTCGTGTAGTAGGGTCCATCAAAAGTATGGATCATGGATACTCCTTGGATGAGGAATCAAATTATTCATCCAATGAGTGTTCCTGCTCGAAATTTGAGTAAACCCATAGGGAGATAAGTTGAAAATGTGAGTTGAAAAAACAGTTTTTTCCTTTTTTCCCTCTAAAATTTGATGATGTAATCTAATCTAATTTATTATTTCCACTATTATTTTATAATTTCCTTAGGAGGCCCATTTTATACTTCAAAATTCCTCTGATGAAAATTTTGATGATATCCTACAGTTAACCTTGCTATGAGCTTTGCTATCCCTAGCCTTATGCCCAAAAACTGTACATGAATAACAACAACCAAGAAGTATATTTTGGTACTTTGGTGAGTTGCATTGTCGTGATGGTCTTCTGAAATTGTTCTGTGTTGGAGAGGGTCCAGCCTTTTGTTGCTATTCTTGGTAAAGGTGTTTTCTTTGTAACATTAGCATAACTTCTTGGATTAGAAATTTCACACTTCTTCGGGTTTTCACTTGACCTTTTGAGGACAAAGAATTTTCTTTCAAGTTTTTCTTCAAATTTCTCCTTTGGGGACTTGGTGCTTCCATCTTCCTTGCATGAAGATTCACCTGGAATTGATTTGTCGCAGTTCACAATGTTATTTAGACAATGCAGGCTTTTCAACTTTTTGTTGAGCTCGTTGACTTCAACCCTTAACGATACAACTTCTTCACGCTTCTTGTAATCTTCTTCCATCTTCTTTAGCTAGCATTTGGTCACTTCCTCAATTCTTCTTGCTTCTTCAAGCTAGGTCTTCAAGCATATAGCTTCTTCCTTAAGCCTTCTTGTTGATCAAATTTTTCTTGAAGCACGTTCAAGTGCTCAGATTTTTCTTCCAGACGCCATGTCAAAATCTCTTCTCTTTTATCTACTTCTTCTGTGTTGACCTGTAAGTGCTCAAATTCTTCTAGAGCATATATAAGCTTTCCTTTAAAATATATTATGGCTTCTACTTCATAGGATTTTTCGTATTGATCTATCATACTTGATGAGCTTCTGAAACAAAAGATTTGGGTGAGATAAGGAGACTAGATCAACTTGAATTGCTTCATCTTTACTGTCTTTAGAATGTTATGGAATCATAACATAGGAGACTTCTCCATTTCCTTGGAGCGTTTGGAGGTTATATTTTTTGCCTTTCCCTCTTGTTCCCAACATCTTCCTTCCATTTGTTAAATTGTGGTGAAGGAACCAGCTTTGACAACAATTGTTGGAAATATTGAGAGGGCAGTGAATTAGTGTTTCATAAATTTCAACAATTAAAGATCACAGAGCATTAACCAATAACATCACATCAAGAAATACCCAAGAATTATATGAAAAATTTATTTATATTGCAAAGGAAGCTACAACTTTTGGTTTACTAGCTACAACTAGAAGAGCTACAACCCCACAAGTTATTTACCAGATACTTCTGGAAAGAGCTACAACCCTTAGTTTACCAACATCCATTGGAAGGAGGCCACAACCTCTTGAAGGAAGTTACAACTTACTTACCTAGCACCAACCTCTCGCCCTTAACAATAAAATATAGAACAATAATCTTCGACTCTCGTACCAAGGACAATGACCCAATTACAATAATACTCAAAATTTTAAATAATCAAACAATCTAGTCATTGTCCTCTTACTCAACCATTTTTTCTCATCAATTTTCGTTTCATTGTATCATCGGTTTTCTCAAGCACAACTCAATGTGCCTTTAGTATGCCCTTTGCCCAGCTCCAAACTACCTCAAACTCAACCTCTTACCAATACGAGGCCCTGTCATATATGACGTTGATTGTTTCGACAAACAACTACTATATCTTCAAGTCAACAACAACTTTAGGTTTTCCCCTTGTCATGACCAACTTGTTTGTTGCTATAGTGATCTTCAAAAGACGCTATCAAACAACAAAAGGAACTCTAATTCATACCTCTTATTCGTTGTTTAATTACCATCTTCAATCAATAATTAGAACAACCCTGAAACTCCTCTTGGATTTGTCTTCCATATCTTCCCTTTAATTCTACCTCACTACTTAAGGTCTACTTCACACTTCTATAAGATTGATGTCAAGGACTGCTTCAAGCTTCTACAACAACTTCAAGAATGTATGCTTCAGAAGGGGACTTGATACAACTTCAGTCTTAAACCAAGTTTCAACCTCAAATTTTCCTTGAACCAATGAATTGATCAACCTCAAGATAACTTTGTTTTGTCCACAAAAGTGCATCAGACAAGAGGTTGAATTGTGCCACGGAGATGCCTTAGACAAGGTCAAAATTTAGCCTTAAACAATGATTTAGATATTTGCGTCAGTGACAACCTCAAAACGGCCTCAAATAATTGGTTCAGATATCTACCTCAAATCTTGGAGAGTTTATATATGTTGAAGAATGTTTGTTTTAGATTCAAATGTCTCAACTAAATGAAACCTTGGATGGCATGTCTCAAAATGAGCTTCAAAATATAACTCACATCATAATCATGAAAACCTCAAGAACAATCTCAAAAATTAGTCTCAGAAGAAGATCATGATTAGGGCTCTAGAGGAGCAGAGAATTCATAGTGAAAGGTCTTAAGATCAGGCCTAAATGGATCTCAGTAATCAGAGAAAAAGGTCTCAAATGTTGTGAGTTAGACCTCCAAATGGGCCTCAGAAAGGCTTATGTTCAATCCTTAGGAAGGCAAAAGTTAGCAACAGTCTGCTAAAAACAAAAATCATTGAAATGTGCAACCAAAACGTCTTCATAATAATCTTGTCCAAACGTTAAAGAGAGAAATACTCCTTTAGATTTCGACTTCCTTATATCTTCAATGTAGCTCCAATGTCAGACTTCTCCATAATCTTCCTTATTCAAATCCAAATTCCTTGCTTTGAATGTCACAACTTGAGTGTATATATAGAGAGAGATTGGAGTGTCAAATATAGGGTCGACATGCCCTTAAGAAATGTCTCAATGTTTAAGTCAGTCAGATGTCATATAGTTACTTTTAAAAAATAATTTCTCCTCAACTATAAGGAGTTAGAGGGCGAGTCATAGCTCGTTGGAAAGGCCTCGGCAAGCACAACAAGATGGTGTAATCCATTTTTTTGTTTGCCTTGATTCAATCCATCAAAATATTGATTTACTTATGGGACTAATTGTGGCAATTTAACATCAATGACATTTTTTTCCCAACACCTCTAAGTTATAAAATGTTTTAAAGTCTAAGTTTTAAACTTAAATTTAAAATGTTTAGAGACGCACCTCTAATTACACCAATAAGTGTATCTATGTTGGAATAGGGCTTCCAAAATTTTTATTAATTATCAAAAATTATGAGGTGGATGGTAAAGATTAAACCTCCAAAAAATATTCTAAAATAGTCTTAATAGTAGTTCCAGACCAAAGGTTTAAATTTATATCGAAAATAGCTATGATCTTTCGGGGTTTTAAATAAAATTGATTAATTATAAAAAATGACATGTGAACATGAGTTATGGCATTTTTGGGCATGTGCTATTAGTAAGCCATGGTATTATAACAAAACATATTTCTCTATAGTTAAGAATTTTATCACGTTTTTTTTTCATATATATATATATATATATATATATATATATTTTCTCTATAGTTAAGAATTTTATCACGTTTTTTTCATATATATATATATATATAACAAAACATATTTCTATAGTAAGAATTTCATTTATTAAAAAAAAGTATATATATATATATATATATAATTTATAATTAATAATAACAATAATTTAAAATGAAGTTTTTTTTTTCGGTTATGTGGTCCTATCATGGCATCACGCCAAAATTTTGGTTTGAGAAACCGCGACTGAGGGGCATCCAAGCCGTCAAAATCACACGGGGATCGCACCTGGCCTCAACCACACCAACCCTTAGCATGGCTGGATTTTTGTGTCTTTGGGGGGATTCGAATTGGTGACCTTTCAACACGAGTGTCTTAACAGCCCACTCTTCACCGTTGAACCACACTCGAGTTGGCATAATTTAAAATGAAGTTATAATTTCGCTAATTTTTATGATTTTTTTTATATTGGAAATGTGTGATATATCATGAGGTGAGTGTTCTAATGCCTATTGATGTTTACCAATCATTTAATTTATATACATATGTTAGTTTTTATTAGATCAATTTAATCATTTACAATACAATATAAGGATCTTGCAACATTCAAAAACCTAATCCATTAAATTAAATTAGATTACAACTAAAAAATCATACATTGAAAAATAGTTCACATAGTTCACAACAAAACTGCCACAAGAAAAGAAAAAATATGTGTTGAAAACTAAAAAACCAAATGCAAACTACCAAAAAAAAATTAGAGGATTTACCCACCCTAACTCAACAAGGACTACCATCCTACTTGTGAACACCCCCATTACACCCAACACATACAAATGAGACATGAAATTAGTTATACAAAGAATATAATGGGTTCCCCATACGACAATTTATTCATGAGATACCATATGATATCCATTCATAAAAGCATTGTGAAGAAGGGGTAGTAGCGGTTAATAAGCCTTCATCAAGCATTCTGTTCTATTGTGATGATCAAGTGATTTATTCGGTAATTTATTAAGGTAAGTAGCTCTCGTTGGTAAAACTGTGAAGAAAGGGTAGAAGTGGTTAATAAGCTTTCTATTCTATTTTATTGTGATGATCAAGTGGTTTATTCGGTAATTTATTAAGGTAAGTAGCTCTTGTTGGTAAAACTGTGAAGAAAGGGTAGAAGTGGTTAATAAGCTTTCTATTGTGAGGATCAAGTGGTTTATTTCGTTGTTCAAAGGTATGGCGCCATTCTTATAATAAGGTAAGTATCTCTTGGTAAAACAATAAAGTATTATTTAAATCATAGTGGATCAAACATGCTTTAGAGTCCAAACAATATAATTAGCATATAATGGTCAAAGTTTTTGTGTCGAAACTATATAACATAATGGTCAAAACTTTTGTTTTATTACTTAATGCTCCAAAGCCCATTTTTGACTTCAAGGATCATCTATGGAATTTTATGCTCACAATTAAATTATTTTAATATGAAATTGCTCAAGTTCGTGGTGTGCATCAATATATGCAAAAGTCTCATGATTGTAGTGTGAAATTGTAAACATTAAGATATTACAAAAGTCTAAAATCTCATGATTGTATTGTGAAATTGTAAACATTTTAAATGTTTGGAGAATGGCATGTTGACTAGTAAAGTTGGGTATAAATATGCTGCAAAGGTTAGTTGATGCAATGTTTTAAGATTGTATTATAATCAAGATTGTTGTATTGAGGAGAGAGAAGCCCAATTGTGTTGAATTATGTTGAGAATTGAGGCAAAGTAAACTCTAGGCTAAGTTGAAGTCATTGATACGATCAATGTCAAAGGATAGGTCGAACTATGTAAAATCCTAACCATGGTGCATCAAATTCAGTTTGTCAATCTAGTGTAATAGATGTCTTGTTAGATAAAAGCATCACTCTAACGACATCACTCTAGCAGGAAACATTTTTATGCAAAGAATTTTGATTGCATGAAGGGTTTTATTGTTGAATCCTTGAGAATTTGACTAAACAAAGTATCATAGAAAATAGAAATTTTCCTATAGAGCATTTTGTAAAAGGATGAAATGTTGGTCAAGGTTTTCATTGATGTCAATATGGCATTAACCGAGATGTCAATTTTCTTGAGATGTCTGGGTCAAGATGATGATGTCATGCCATCAATGAAGATATCAAATCACGAAGAAGTCAAACCACTAATGAAAGAAGTCCTTGATCTAATGTTGCATGCACTTGATGATCCAGATCTTAACTCTTGATGTCATGTGATGATGTCATACACTTTGATACTTGATGATGACATAAGATGATCATGGTTGGAGATCATTTGAGGGTTGGAAGACTATTTTGGAGTTCTCCTAATAATGTTGCACTATAACATATCACTGCACCATTATGTGATGACATGGGTGATGCACTCATTGCTGGACATTATCATGATGACGTGGATGTCCTACATGTTCCTATAATGATGATGAAGCCAAATAATGGAGAAGACAAACAATGGAGAACCAAACAAAGAAGCCATACTGTCCTAATCATTTTCTGCACTAAATAATTCAAGGTCAGTCACAAAGAAAAATAATTTTTGCTACCTTGAGGTAAAATTCCTTAATGAAACCTACACCATCTTGAAGGGCATAATTTTGCCTTTCCAACGAGCTATTACTCAGCCTGAAACTCCAAGCGGTTTGAAAGTTATTGATTTTTTCAAGTTTAAGGTAAATTATTGTCAATGAACCGACCTACGCTGACTTGTGTAGGCTCATGCCTCATGGCCAAGAGACGTGTCCCTTCGTCAAAAAACAAAATATAAGGTCGTACTCCTCATTCTGCCCATCAAAATTTCGGTGAAAATCACAGAAATTCAAAGAGAAATAAGAGGAGGTGGAGGAGGACTTTGAAACTTGTTTGGGAAATTTTTTTGGGCTAATTCTTCTATATTCTATTACAGCTCGTTGTATAGTCACTCCTATTTGCAAATCTGTGGCAGCTCCTGTGTGAAGAAGTTTGGACACTTGCGCCTTTTAAAGCTTGGATTTCAAACTTGTAAAAGCTCAATTACAAACCTAAAGAATAGTCATTTAAAAAAAAGGCTCGGATTGAAAATTAGAAGTTCGGATTGCTTCCACTATTATGAAGTTCAGATTAAGGACAGTTAGGCAATCTTTTGTTGAGGTTACAGTGACCTGTTGTAGCTCAGAATTAAAAGTTGAACTGTCCCATTGGACAATTCACCTCAACTCAGACTTGTTATGATAAGCTAGTTGTGCTTGTAAATCTTGGACAGCCACCCGAATTGACTTGGACAATTTACGGATTGCATCTTTGACCTTTGATTACAGTGCTATCAGTGAGTGGACAGCAACCTGAAGTGTACACCTTCGTGGAGCTTTCAAAACAGTGATTGAATTATCCTCAGCTCGGATTGCTGACCTATGTGTGGGCAGAAATATCTGTGGTTGGGCTAAACAAACTTCCTCCAATGCAACTCAGAAAGGATAGTCACTTGAAGGCTCGTTGAATTGCTGATCTAAGGAGGTATAACAGCTTGGTGGTGTACTAACCTTTAAGGACAATCAAAGTGGTTGGACAGTGGTTTGTGATACTTGGTAGACATTGAAACTACTCTTGGAATTGATTGGCAATTTGGTCTCTCTTATCGGCAGATCATTGAGCATCATTGAGGTGTGTGGAGATTTGAGAGTTGGAACCTAGAACAGCAAATTTGGAAGCTTGAACTAGTGTAGCAGCCTTGGAGCAGTGAAGTTTTTGGACAATGGACTATTAGGAGCCTTGGAGCAGTAAAGTTTTTGGACAATGGAGTATCCTTGGGGCAGCATATTAAAGACACTTTAAAGATTTCTAGAATCCTATTGAGTACCTTGAAGCTGCCTATTTGGAGTCAAACCTTGAAGTTGTTATTGAAGAATAAGTGCAGAACTTGGACAACTTATTGAATGTCTTGGAGCTATTTGGGAGACTATGATGCATTACTGATGTCATCATGAGGTGATCTTGAAGAGAAGTGTTTGGGTAAGATGAAGAGCAGTGGCGACACCTTCATGATAAGATAAGGTTATCATTGATGAAGTGATTTGGAGAAGGAATTGTTGAGAGTGAAGATATTGTCAGGGCAGATTGCAAAAAAGATTGGGAGCCTTGAAGATCATCAACTTATCTTGACAAATTGTAGCAGTGGGTTGGAGCCCTAGAGGATAGAAGAAGACTAGGTTGGTGCCTGTACTAGTGATAGGGTTGGAGCCCTAGAGGTTGGAGCCTCAAAGTGACAAGGTTGGAGCCTTGGAAGATAAGGTTGGTGCCCTAGAGGTCGGAGCCTCGTGAAGTCCAAGTAGGTGCTTGGAAAAGTACAGGTTGGTGCCTGGAAGGATTGGAGATCAGTGTCTTCATCTAGGGTTGGAGCCCTACACTTATTGTATCTATTTTATTATAAAGAAGAATTTAATTAAAGCATTTATTCTTATTGTTCATATTGTGTTCTAAATATAAGTGATCTAACTGGTAAAAGTAACAACTGGAAAGAAACATTGATTCTCCCCCCTCTCAGTGTTTCCAACAATTGGTATCAGAGCCAGTACCTTCACTCAAAGCCTAACAGCTTGAAGGTTGATCATTAGAACACAAATGGCAAAGCCAAGGAAGAAAGTCTCCAATCCTCCTAAAGATGTGTCTTACTCAACCATCGAAATTGAAGTCAATCATTTTGTGAAGGCCCCATTGTTCAATGGAAACTTTGATATATGGGAGGCAAGAATGAGGAATTTCTTAAAGACTCAAGGCACTGAAGTTTGGAAATCAGTGATTACTGATAGCATGCTGGAAGGAGAATCCAAGGAGTATAATACAAGAGCAATGAAAGCAATCTTGAATGGGCTACCTGATTCTATGAAGGCCAATTTGGAAAAATGTTTGTCAGCAAAAGGCATACGGGACAAACTTCATGATCTTCACTCAAAAGGAGCATTGACCATGACCTCTAGTCAAGAAGATGATGGAAAGCAAGAAGTAAATCCAAAACCCATCAAGGAAGCTGAAGATAAGAGAGATGACAACAAGGCTAAAGAAGACCTAGAAGATGAAGAGAACAAAGAAGACTTTGAAGAAGATCTCCTGAATAAACTTATGGCTTCCATGGAAGAGATTAACGGTTTGAAAAAGGAAAATGAGGAACTTAAGAAGAAAGCGCAAGATGGTAACCAAGACAAGACAAGGAAGGAAGTTGACTTTGTCAAGCTTCAAGTACAAGAAAGAGATGAGGAGCTCGCCAAACTTAAAGAGGAATTTTATCAAAACAAAAGAAAGCATCATGAAGAAGTCATATCTATGACAAATCAATTGGATAAGGCAAAGAAAAGGGAAGAAACTTTGTCAAGCCACCTTGAACAAAGACTTAAGAGTTTGAACAATCTAGAAGCAGAGATTGGTCAATACAAGGAAGAGGTATCTTCTCTTAGATCTCAACTAGAAGAATCAAGGAAACAAGCGCAAGGAGCCGAGAAGGTGATGGAAACTTTGGCATTTATAGAAGGACAAGTTAATGAAGCAGAAAAGGAGAGAAACACCATGATATGCCAACTAGAAGAAAAGGATGAAGAAATCTTGAAACTAAAATCAGACATCAATCTTCTCAAGGCCGAAACATGTGAAGCTACAAGAATAAAAGAAGAAATGGAGAGCAATCTAGCAAAGGAGAATGAAGAAGTCTTCATAATGAAATCAAATGTCATCTCCCTTAAAATCGAAGCACATGAAGCAACAAGAATGATGGAAGAAATGAAGAAGCAACTAGTTATGAAAGATGAAGATTGTGAAAAGTTGAAAGGAGAAATTGTCTTTCTTAAAAAGGAAGTTGACTTGCTAAATAAGAACTTGAAAAGCTCTCAAACCCTAGATGACATCCTAAGTCATCAAAGGTCTCCCCTTGATAAATCAGGTCTTGGCTATGCAGGTGAATCCTCAAGCAAGAATGATAATGCTTCAAACAACAAAGATGTGAGGAACCTAGAAAGAAATGTTGATGCTCCCAGTTCCAGCAAAGGCAAGGAGAAGAATCAAGACAACAACGAAAGAAATTCTACTCCAAGGAGACTTGCAGATGGTGTCAAGAATACAAAAGGCAATGAATATCATCAAAGAATCCCAAGGCAAAAAGACTTTAGAAGTACATCAAGGAAAACTCAATCTCCGAGGTACCAAAGTATATTTCTTGGTTATTGCTATTCTTGTACAAACTTTGGGCACATGACAAAACACTGTAGGGCATATCACAAATACAAATATAATGGTACCCTTCAATCTCCTAGAAGCAATTTTGCAAGAAGTCATGATTTCTTATTCATGAACAAGATAGAGTGTTTCAATTGCCATAATATTGGACATATGGCACGTGATTGTTACTTGACTTGGGTCCCTACACAAGCTAGAACCATGCCAGAGAAGAAAGTTACACAAGTATGGAGAAGGAAATGAGTTGAATCTAGAAGTCTCTTGAACACTCCAGCCAACAACCCATGTTGTTGATTTGATGAAGACATCCTTGATATTCCAAATGGTTGATGATGAGACTCTGCTAAAAGAGAAGACCATGCACACTGTTGGGGGGAGCCTATGATTCTTAAGAATTTTTGCAGAAGTTATCCATGATTGGGCCTTATGAAATCCTTGATGAGTCATAGATGGACAATATTTTTTTTTGATAGAACATCTCTCTAGAGCAACTCCATTGAAGAACATAATCCCTTACTCATTTGATGGACCATTGTTGAAGATGTCTCCCACTTGATCACAAGGCAAGCAATCTCTCTTAAAGAGCTAAAGGAGTTTATGCAAGGAAGGGGAGTTGGTTCATCACATGAAGAAATGTTATTTATCACGACCACATTGCCTAAAAGGAAGAGTACCATGACAGGGGGAGCAACATACTTAGGAAGAATTATTATTGATGAAGAAAATATGATGAAGAGAATCATCTTGATAGGGGGAGTACTTGGGCACCCCGTTGCCACTGATGTCAAAGGGGGAGAGAATGTTGGAAGGGCAAGAATATTGTCATCAATGACAAAGGGGAAGACTGTTGGTCAAGGTTGTCATTGATGTCAATATGGCATTAACCGAGATGTCAATTTTCTTGAGATGTCTAGTTCAAGATGATGATGTCATGCCATCAATGAAGATGTCAAATCACGAAGAAGTCAAACCACTAATGTAAAAAGCCCTAAGAAGTCCTTGATCTAATGTTGCATGCACTTGATGATCTAGATCTTAACTCTTGATGTCATGTGATGATGTCATACACTTCGATACTTGATGATGACATATGATGATCATGGTTGGAGATCATTTGAGGGTTGGAAGACTATTTTGGAGTTCTCCTAATAATGTTGCACTATAACATATCACTGCACCATTATGTGATGACATGGGTGATGCACTCATTGCTGGACATTATCATGATGACGTGGATGTCCTACATGTTCCTATGATAATGAAGAAGCCAAATAATGGAGAAAACAAACAATGGAGAACCAAACAAAGAAGCCATATTGTCCTAATCATTTTCTGCACTAAATAATTCAAGGGCAGTCGCAAAGAAAATATTTTTTGCTACCTTAGAGGCAAACTTCCTTAATGAAACCTATACCATCTTGAAGAGCATAATTTTGCCTTTCCCACGAGCTATTACTCAGCGCGAAACTCCAAGCGGTTTGAAAGTTATTGATTTTTTCAAGTTTAAGGTAAATTATTGTCAGTGAGCCAACCTAAGCCGACTTGTGTAGGCTCATGCCTCATGGCCAATGGAAGTGTCCCTTCGTCAAAAAGCAAAATGAGTATAAATATAAGGTCATACTCCTCATTTTTCCCATCAAAATTTCGGTGAAAATCACAGAAATTCAAAGAGAAATAAGAGGAGGTGGAGGAGGACTTTGAAACCTGTTTGGGCAATTTTTTTGGGCTAATTCTTCTATATTCTATTACATCTCGGTGTACAGTCACTCCTATTTGCAAATCTGTGGCAGCTCCTATGTGAAGAAGCTTGGACACTTGCGTCTTTTAAAGCTTGGATTTCAGACTTGTAAAAGCTCAATTACAAACCTAAAGAACGGTCATTTAAAAAAAAGGCTCAGATTGAAAATTAGAAGTTCGGATTGCTGCCACTATTATGAAGTTCGGACACATTTGTTAGGCAATCTTTTGTTGAGGTTACAGTGACCTGTTGTAGCTCAGAATTAAAGGCTGGACAGTCCCATTGGACAATTCACCTCAACTCAGACTTGTTATGATAAGCTAGTTGTGCTTGTAAATCTTGGACAGCCACCTAAATTGACTTGGACAATTTAAGGACTGCATCTTTGACCTTTGATTACAGTGCTATCCGTGAGTACACAATTCAAGCAAGAAATTCAACTAAAATTTAAACACAATTCAAGCAAGAAATTCAACTAAAATTTAAAGACAATTCAAGCAAGGAGTTGCTTCTTATTCATTTTCCAGTACCCCTCATAAGTCGATAGCGTACCCTCCTACACTCTCAATGGCACGGGATATTCTATTAAGACTAATGATGTTAACATTATCATGTATTATGTAGACGCCTTTTTGCATAGTAGGCCAAAAAATCTCCACATGGCTATGAAGCTTCATAGACCAATTTGATAAGCCCGTGTTTGTAAATGTTAAGCTAGTGAACCAAATTATATTGTCCACATTCATGAAACAATCATTCTGTTGAAGATAATGGAGAATCTCTTATTTTAATGAGAGTTGGTTCACGAGACCTTAGGATAGGAATTAGTTTCTATTTCTTAGGGTATGGTTCTAACTTCCCTAGATCCTGTGTGCTATATAATACCTGAATTGTATGGAGAATGTAGAGCATTCTGCAAAAACCAAACTCTCCTGGTTCAGACTCTCTTTCGTAGAGCTGACCAGTGGGATTGTTTAAAAATCCATTCAAACATCTTTTTTATCTTGGTATCAGAGTTGTTTTGTGAGGAGGAGCCTTGCGCTTCCTGCCTACCTATCAACGTTGCCATCGTTGTTGTGTGAGGAGGAGCTTTGTGCTTCCTGCCTACCTATCTGCATTGCCACCGTTGCTTGTGAGGAGGAGCGATGCCTGCACTGCCTGCCTACGAACGATGCGCAATGATTGACACCGAAGGTGTGCCCACCTAAGAGCACCTAAGAGATCTATGCCCCTGCGTGCTGCCTCCTGCGTACGCTGCATATACCTGCCCTCTGCGTGGAGATCGACGATGCCCGAGCCTGAACGCTCTACAGGAACGCTGCCTGTGTGGACTGAGCTGGGCCGAGGTCGGTGCTGGGTTGAACAAGCGGTAAATTGTGTTTCTCCTACACAGGAAGCAGTTGAAAATAGCCATGTTCAATTGTCACACAGAAACCTTTATTTTAAGGTGAAAAAACGTGAAGTCAAAGCGCCGCCAAAGCCTTAGTATAGTCTACAGAGTTGAATTGAGTCTTCGTGGTTGAGATTACCACTGGCATTGAACTGCGAAGATTCTTGGGAACGAAAACCCCTGCTATAAAATTTCCATGGCGGAATCTCATGGCAATAACGAAACAAAGATCGAGATCTAAAAGCTATTGGCGTGCAGATCTGAAAGCTGTTGGCGTGGACTGGTGAGCCATCCTCTTCCGATGCGTGGTGAGCCATCCTAGCCGTGCACTGAGCACAGCTGAAGCGTGGTGAACTATCCTAACGCTTCCCTTGGACTAAGCTAAGCCATCCTTCCTTGCAACGCTGCCATCCACATAAAGTTTTTTTTCAAATGATTTTTTTTTTTAAGGAATTTTGAAATCATGAAAAGTGCACATGATTTCATGTTTTAAAAGGGATTTTTTTTTAATGGTTCTCTTTTATGAGTGGAACTCTTTCAAAAAAAAAAAAAAAACTGGTGGAGTTTCTTTAATAATTCCTTTCATGGTGGAGTTTTTTTTTTTAAGTATTTTTTTCGAAAATGGATGATTGTTAATCTGCTTAAGAAGAAAGTTTTTTTTTTTTAAGTACCGAAGAGATCTAAGATAGATCTGAGCAAGTGGACACCACTAATGAAGGAGGAAATCCGGTGAACATTCGTCGATGAAGGAGGAGATCTAAAGCAAATCTGTATTGTAACAAGTGCCTTTGGTAAAGATCTGGGGTAGATCCACATTCTTTTCTTTTCCTGTCAAGTATTCTTTAATCATCAAGATGAATAATCAATTAATCAAATCATACTTGAATAAGAGTAACAAACTTGATGGCTCTAATTACTCAAGTTGGAAATTCGAGATGCAAACTGTGCTAGAAACGCATAGTGCTTGGACGATTGCAAATGGGGATGAGCCGAAGCCAGCAGCAAGAGCAGCATCAGTCTCAGATTGAGAGAAGAGAGAAGGTAAAGCAAAGACAGTACCGAAGATGTCAGTGAAAAACTGCATCATACCGCATATCAGAGAATGCAAATTAGCAAACGAAATTTGGACCGTATTGAAGGATTTGTACGAGATCAGGAATACAAATCGTCTTATGTTCTTGAAGAGCAAAATTTTGTCCATAAAGATGGAGGAGAATGAAACAGTTGCTTCTTTCATATCGCAGATCAAAGATCTGAAGAACAAATTGTTAGACATCAATGAGGTAGATGCAGATGCAGATTTGGTCACGATTACCATGAATGGTATGACTGATGATTACCAAATGTTAATCACTGGGATAAGTGCGAGAGAGAAAAACCCAAAGTTTGAGGAACTTACAGGAATATTAATGCAAGAAGAAGAAAGAAGATTGACTCTGAAACCCAGAGTGAAGAGCTGAAGCGAATGGCAAAGAAGAAATTCTTAAAAGGAAAAGGAAATCCATCACAGCAAAACGGAGGAAACCCACAGAAAAGACCGAATCAAACTCAAGTTACGCATCCGAATAAAAACAAATATGTAATTAAATGTTTTTATTGCGGAAAACTCGGTCATATTGCTAAGGAGTGCAAGAAGAAGAAATTTCATGAAGAACTGCAAAAGCATAAAAGACATATAGGTCATTTCGCAAATGATGACCATGTTCAGGACTTCAGATTGTTCACGGCAGACTTTGATGAGAATGTCGATGCAAACACCTGGTATGTAGATTCGAGAGCATCCACACAAATGACGGGGAACAGACAATGGTTCGAAGATTTTAAAGAAATCAACAACGGAGCACAAATCTATCTTGGTGATGATAGATGGCATCAGATCAAAGAGTGCTGGAAAATTTATGTTATTTTACCTAATGGTAATGTCAGATATATTCATAATGTAATGTATGTGCCCGGATTGACAGAATCTAATTTTTGTATCCATGATTACAGATCAAGATCTCAAGGTTGAATTTTTTAAATCTAACTGTTATATTAAAGATCTGTTGGATGGCATGAAAACTATTGCTTCGGGAATTCGAACAAGAGGTCTATACAAATTGGATGTGAAAATAGCACCAGATCGAGCTTTGACAGCATCGAGTTTGACTACAGAAGAGTTGTGGCACCAAAGACTTGGTCATATCAACTACAACAACTTCTTGTTACTTCATAAAAAGGAAATGGTAAGAGATCTTCCTATATTAAAACAAGTGCATACTGATTGTGATGCTTGTGCATTAGGAAAGATGCATAGAGAAGAATTCCCTCTTCGAGTAGAAAGAAAAAAGAGAGACATACTTGAATTAGTGCACACATACCTTTGTGGACCCATGCAAACAAAGTCATTAAGAGGTGCACTGTATTTTTTACTCTTTGTTGATGACTGCACAAAGTTTTCTTGGATATATTTCATGAGTAAGAAAAGCCACACATTTGAATACTTTAAGCAGTTCAAATATATGATTGAAAAGCAAACAGGGAAGCACATAAAAATTCTCTACTCCGATCAAGGGGGAGAATACAGGAAGGAGGAACTTACCAAGTATTGTAAAGACCATGGGATATTACAGCGATTCACAGTACCCCATACTCCTCCGCAGAACGGAGTAGCGGAAAGAAAGAACGGAACATTGGCGGAGTGTGCTAGGAGCATGTTGAAAGGTAAAGATCTTTCAAATGGTTTTTGGGCTGAAGCATTGAATATTGCAATTTATTTGAAAAATAGGAGTCTTACAAGAAGTCTCGAGTTTAAAACTCCTTTTGGATCTTTATATGGATTTAAACCTACAGTAAAACATTTAAGAGTATTTGGGTCTAAAGCATTTGCCCACATTCCAAAGGAAGACAGAAAAATACTAGATTCAAAAGCCATCAGATGTACCTTTGTAGGGTATTGTTCACAATTTAAAGCTTACAGATTATTTACTCCCTCTACTCACAAGATTTTTGTTAGTAGAGATGTCATATTCCATGAGCAAGTTTGTGATGAATCTAATAAGCGCAATGAAGAATAGGATATTCCGTTTTTGGTGGAAGAAAGTGAAGAAACAGGTAACAACCAGGATCAGAAGAAAGAGGCAGAAGCAGAGAATCCAAATACAACAATCAAGCCAAGTCCGTCAAAGGAAATTCAGAATGGGTTGGAAGCTACACCAACGCTCAAAAGATCAGGTAGGCAGATTCAATTCCCTGCTAGATACAGAGAAGATGCATTTATAACTAGTATGATGAATGTTGTTGAACCTTCTAGTTATAGAGAAGCAAATCAATGTAGTGAATGGAAAACAACTATGGAACAGGAATATGAATCTATTCTCAAAAAAAACACTTGGGAGTTGGTTGAACTTCCTGAAGGGAAACCATAGGGTGTAATTGGTTATATAAACCCAAGATTAATGCCGATGGAACCATATGATAAATTAAAAGCTAGATTGGTAGCAAAAGGGTATTCACAAAAAGAAGGTATTGACTATGAAGAAACCTTCGCCCCCATAGCTAAACTAAATACTATCATAATGCTGATTGCTTTAGCTACTAAGAAACATTGGATGATTCACCAACTAGATGTAAAATCTGCATTTCTAAATGGGGAATTGAAAGAGGAGGTCTATTTAGAGAAACCTGAGGGGTCTGTCCTGAATGGGAAAGAACATTTAGTCTGTAGATTAAAGAAAGCTCTATGTGGACTAAAACAAGCACCCAGATCATGGTATGAAAAGATTGATTCATTTTTTCTGCAACATGGTTACAATAGAAGCAAAAACTATCCTAATTTGTATACCATGAAAGATGAAAAGGGGTGCATAGTGTTGATTTCTTTGTATGTAGATGATCTAATTATTACAGGTGATGTTGTTGATCTTGTTGGAAATACTGAGAGGGGGGTGATTTAGTGTTTCTTTTCAATTGTTAATTTTACTAGTTAGATCACCTATATTTAGAACACAAAATGAACAATAAGAGTAAATGCTTTTATTAATTTATTTTGTACAATAAATCAAGTACAATATATGTAGGGCTCCAACCTTAGATGAAGACACCAATCTTCAATCTCCTAGGCTCCAACCTGTATTTGCCAAGCACCGACTTGGACTTCCAAGGCTCCAACCTTATCAATTCAGAGGCACCAACCTCAAGGGCTCCAACCCTATATCTGGTACAAGCTCCAACCCTATCTTCCAAGGCACCAACCTTGTCAATTGTGAGGCACCAACCTCAAGGGCTCCAACCCTTATCTTCCAAGGCACCAACCTTGTCTCTATAAGGCTCCAACCTCCTGCTTCATTTCGTCAATATATATTTGGTTATACTTATGGCTCTCAATGTCTTCTTCAACGAGCCCTGACAATCTTCAGCTTACTCTTCACTATAATCTACACATCACATCATCAATGACAACCTTTTCTTCGTAGAAGGTGTCACCGCTGCTCTTCATCGTACCCAAACAATTTCTCCAAGTTACCTCATGATGGTTGCATCACGGTTTCCAATTATTCTTCCAAGATCAACTTCCAGATGCCTTCAATGATGCCTCAAGGCGTTTTCAATAAATTGTCCCAAGAAATGTCTTCAATAGCCTTCTCCAATAATGTCTTCAATAAGCTTCTCCAAGAGAGTCTTGAATCATAAATTGCTCTACAAACTGCTCCTTCAATGGTTGCTCCTAAAAAACCTCTTCAACATGTATATCAAATTTGCTCCAAGAAACTTCAAAGAGCTACTCCTATTTCTTGTCCAAATTTAGTCTTCACAAGGCTTCAGGGGCTCTTCAAAGATCACCCTAAATTTTGATCAAGACCACCTTCAAATCTAGTCCAAAGTCTGCACCAAAGATAACTTCAATTCTACTGCAAAGGTTTGCTACAAGGGCAACTAAAAACTGCTCAGATAAGCTTCCTAACTCAAGCCACAAATATCTTCAACTTAACTCCTCAAAATGCTTCAAGAAATTTGCGTTTGTATCAAATTCAAATCTCAACCTCCAACTGCCAAGAATTAGAATCTTGTTCACAATTTGTATCTGTCTCAGTAACTACAGATTCAAACCCTCTTACTTAGTAAACTTCTGGTTTGGTCCTTTGGATTTTATCATGAGAATTTTGGGTTACTCCACAGGTCCAGTTTTTTAACGTCGAGTCCAAGCCTTCAAATGACATCACTAGACTAGTCATAAATCTAACTTTTGTGCAAGAGAATGTCTTCCAAGATCAAGTATAGAAGGTTGATTAGATCACAAGTCTGCTACAGGAGACTTTCAACAAGGTGTTCAAGTTTGTCAAAACTGCTTCAAGGTTGTATGCTCTAAATGGATTTGAGAGGCTTTCTCAAGACAGCGGTAAATTCTTCTTCAAGGCTGATCCAAACTTGTAACAGCGATTCCGAGCTTCCTTATTCCTTCACAGGTCAGCAAGTGAATGACTATACCTATCACCACAAATCCGAGCCTAAACAATTTATTGTTCTTGCAGGTATGTCCATTGTTCTGATTTGTCAAAGTATTGACTCATATCAAGGAGGTCTGAGCCACCACAGGAGATCCAAAATCTGTGTCAAAAATTCAATCCAACTCTGGTCCGAGAGACAATCATGTGTCAAGTGATAAGTATAGCCCAACCAAGATTAATTTTGCTCCTTTTTATGCTGCCTGATCCTGAGTTCACTAGTTGTGAACTAATACAGACTTTATGTGTCTTTTTATCACCTAAAAGATGCCTAAGGAATGAAGTCTGAACCTCTATTAATAGTGGTTTTTTGCGAAGGAAGCGAAGAGACAACTCTGTAATGGCAGGCCGACTTGAGAGGCTAGGACAGTTCGGCTCCAAAAAAAATAATTATTGCACAATTTTAAAAAATCAATATCTTCCTAACCACGAGGAGTTTTGGGGCATATGAGGGCTCGTTGGAAAGAGGAAAGAGTCCTCTTTAACATGGTGAAGGAGCCAAGTTGATAGGATGCCTCTAAGGTGACAAAAAAATGATTTTCTTGATGACTGTTCCTGAATTTTTTTATGTATAAGGTGTTTGGCACAGAATGAGGTCATTAGGTCATTAAGTGAGGTCTCCACTTGTTATGTCTTTAATCATCATATGTCATCAAGCGATCTCCCATTCCTTCATTGTCCATGTCATCACCATATATGTCATCATGTGTGCCATCAATGTCACCATGTCATCAAGATATTGCAGTGATATATCATTAACCATATGCAGCATGCACCAATTTGTTAGAGTACGGGCTAGATCATCACAAGGAGAGCTTCTTCATCAAGAGTCACTATGAGCATCAATAAGAAGGACTCCTTTATCAAGAGTATGGACATCATCATGATTTCTAGGGCATCTTCATCAAGAGCAAGGATACATGAGGTTATGATATCACAAGAATATTTGCCATCCCAATAATGCCATATTGACATCAATGACAACCTTGATTAACAGATCTAATCAAAGAAATCAAGCAGCAAATGTCACAGATGTTTGAAATGAAAGACCTTGGTGAATTAATATATTGTTTGAGTCTTGAGATATGGAGAGATTCACGACAAACTTTTTTGTCCCAAGGTAAGTATGTCAGAGGTCTACTGGAAAGATTCAAGATGGATCAGTACAAGGCTGCAGCAGTACCACTATAGCAGAACATTAAACTTCAGAGTGAGGATGGCTCTAAAGAGGCAGATGCGACACTTTATAGACAGTTGGTTGAGAGCCTAATCTACCTAACCACCACTAGACCAGATTTGGCTTATGCAGTCAGTGTGCTAAGTCAACACATGTCCAAACCACTTGAGAGTCACTGGAATGCAGCAAAAGGCGTTTTAAGGTATCTAAAGAAACTGTAGATTATGGTATTATTTATACTGATTCTTCTGATGTTAGATTGACAGGATTTTCAGATTCTGACTGTGCTGGAAATGTAGACGACCGAAGATCCATAACAGGCTATGCATTCAATGTTGGATCCAGAGTGATTACATGGTGCAGTAAGAAACAGAACACAGCGTGTCTTCAACGGAAGCAGAATAGCAAGCCATGTGTGCAGCGACATGTGAGGCAGTTTGGTTGCGGAGACTTCTCCATGACATCGAGGAAGAACAGAGAGATGCAACAACAATCAGATGTGACAACCAAAGTTCAATCAAACTTACTAATAATCCGGTGTTTCACAAGAACACTAAACACATTGATACACAATTCCACTTTGTCAGGGAGAAAGTTCAATCAAAAGAAATTCATTTTGTATATTGTAAAACATGTGATAATGTTGCAAACATTTTCACTAAGCCTCTTGGCAAGATTAAGTTTGTGATGTTTAGGGAGATGTTAGGCATATTTGTGAACCGATTCTCCATTAAGGGGGAGTGTTGAAGATAATGGAGAATCTCCTATTTTAATGAGAGTTGGTTCATGAGACCTTAGGATAGGAATTAGTTTCTATTTCTTAGGGGTATGGTTCTAACTTCCCTAGATCTTGTGTGCTATATAATGCCTAAATTGTATGGAGAATGTAGAGCGTTCTGCAGAAGCCACTCTCTTGGTTCATACTCTTTTTCGTAGATCTGACCAGTGGGATTGTTTAATAATCCATTCAAACATCTTTTTTATCTCATTCTTAATCATAGTCACATCATATTGCAGGGTCGCATCATAAGCATATGTACAATTTATTGTATGGGTGTTCTATGCATTACACCGAAAACATCCATATCATAATGAAGTTTCCAAAGCCACCTTGATAGACATTAGTTTGTAAATAGCTAATTAGCGAACCAAGTTAGACCATTCATCACATTCATGAAACAAGATTCTCAATCATAGCCATATTATGTCATAGGGGCACATCATATTGCCCTACCATCAAAATTATGGGTACCAATTACAATTTTTATATAAATGATCACTAAAATTTAGTTGAATCTAATTGAAATTTTAAGATCTAATTTTTTTACTGTATTTTGTTTATTAATAAACTAGATATAGTGAGAAGGGTAATACGAATAAACATGAACTCATGCAATTATTAGAAATTTAGTATAGATGTGAAATTTTATAATATTTATATAAATTTATCATATAAATGTATATTTATACAAAACAGATAATGTCACAGCAGCACCAGCTTGTCTCATCAATTGTATTTTAGTTTGATCTAGACTCGTGAAACCTAAAAACTTCAGGTCCAAGTCTTAAAATTTAATTGTATTTTGTTTATCGATAAACTCTATGCGATGTCTAAAGTCACAAACAAATATTCACATTGCTCCACTAGACCATCATATTGGTCCAAATGAATCTTCCCCAAAAGTTCAAAACCGGTCCAAGTGAATCTTCCCCGAGATTTCCCAAAATATCACCACCACCCCACCAAAACAAACACAATCCACTATAAAATTGTATAAACTTCAAGGTTGAGAGATTACAAGTACTAGTCATCAATGCGATAATCCAAAATGCATTACAGCATTTTTGCAAAGTTTCTATATATATGTGCATGTCATTAAATTTAATAGTCAGAAATAACCAGCAATCACCAAAATCTTGCTATCCTGATTAAAGATTGATATTGAAGTCTTTTTAAGAACACATGCATAACATTGATTTAATGGTCAGAAATAATCATCAACCATTAAACTCTTGCAAATCTGATCCAAGATTCGCATTGAAGTCACTGTTTGGTATTAAAATTATCAAAACATAAATGTTGACAACATATTAAAAACCTCAATAGGCAATATGTATGAGTCCTAACGAGGATGGGTGGAACAGTCTCAAATTTTAGAGGCTAATGTCTTTCCCAAAGAGAGCCCTTGTGGAAAAACCTCCAGTACTACAGTTACAAAGACCACTTCAGTTAACCCTCGAGACTGGTTTAAAAGCTACTCTAATCAGGAAACTATAATATTTAATTTTAAAAGCAAATTTAATAAGAAAAGTGATTCTAACAGACAAAAAAACAATTACAAAAAAAAGCATATATTCAAATTCATACAGAAATAAGACAATAAATAAAACAAATCACACAATATAAATGAAACAAAACACACAAGATAACTAGAGAAAAACTGGGATGCATACATGATTAGTTTGAATGGTGCCCATCCATACAAATATACAACCCATCGGAGATGTAACACTAGAATTCCCCAAACTCAACTCCGTGTACAAAGGAAAACTGAAATAAACTAAACCAAGATGAGAAAAACAACAAAAGAAAGATACACAATGAAGGAGCAGAAGTCTGGAAAAAAAAAACACACAGGAAAATGTCAGAGCAAGAAATGCAAGGACAAGAAATATGGTACAGTTGGAAAACAAAGTTGTTTAGCACGAAGGACAGTCAATTTGCATCATCACAGAAATTTTTAACTAATACCCCAAAGAATATGATATGTTTTTTGCAATACAAGCCCAAATAATATTTAAAACAGCAGACGTATGGGCACTTGGAGAAAAGTAAGAAACCTTTCTTGAAAAAATTTCTTGTTTTGGATTAAATCCAAGATATCTCTGATCTGCACGTAATACATGACAAACCCAGATAAATTATTATCCAAATTCCTTTAGAAAGGCAGGTATTTGAGAATTGAAATATTTTATACTATACTCAGATTAGGTAACTTTCAAAGGTAGGCAAACTGAACACGACTGAGTAACTATATTTTAAATAATAGGTACCATAACTAACAACCAAAGCAAATCCTATAATATAATTTGAAATCAAACTTAATCCCCCCGTATAGTGTTGGGGGAGCAATCACGAAATTTAATGCAATGACGTACATCATCAGGGGAGCAATCACGAAATTTAATGCAATGACGTACATCATCAGGATGAAGAGTATGCCTGAAAATCCACTGAAAAGTAGCAACGAGATTGTATCATGGCAAATGCTCTGCTAATATGAAGAACGTGGATGGTTTTGTGTGGGTAATTTCTCTAGTCCGGAGCTCTGGTTACCACATAAATAAAAAATTCAAATGCCATTTGTCACAACGATGAATTTGCATCGTCGCTCCCTTGAAATGCAAGTAAGGCGAAAGAAGACTTAACTGCAAAGGGAAACTGTAGCTAGGCTCTGAGATTGCAAGAAAGCTTAGTAGTGCTGAAACTGTCTCTATTTCTCATGTTTCCATTATGTTATTGGAGGTTGGCCTGGAAATACATCTATACCACTGACAAGGATTGACCTCCTGGTGAATTATCTGGGCAAGAATTTGTGTCCTCATTAACATTGAGTTGAAACCTTCAGTCAGAGAATGCAAGAAAGTTTAGTAGTGCTGAAACTGTCTCTGTTTCTTATGTCTCCATGATGTTATTGGAGGTTGGCCTGGAAATACATCTATACCACTGACAGGGATTGACCTCCTGGTAAATTATCTGGGCAAGAATTTGTGTCCTCATTAACATTGAGCTGAAACGTTCAGTCGGACACCTGATAGGAGTCAGGCTTTTGCAGTTGGACACCTTGAACCCAGCGACCTAGCCATTTAATTCCTAGCAGATTACAAATCCACTGAATAAATGCACAACTGGGATCTTAACACGAGTTATTCAGTAAAAGTAAATAAAACAACTAATCTCACACATGCACACTACACATATATTTTCTGCCCAATCAAATAAGTACTTCATTAATATAAATATCAGAACCTACTAGGGATCCCCTCCTAGGAACATGGCCCTTTGAGAAATTTACAAATCCAACATACAATGGATCTGATCTAGCTGATCAAGCTCTAGATCTGGATCTAATCTACTTGACTGATTGGGTCGCAATTGCTGCACCGTGCACCTTCCTCGACCTGACACACTTGGATGAAACTCCTCCTCCCAAAATCATTGGGATCTCCTCTCAATTCTTGTGCTCAATCACTATTGTGTTGTGTGTCTTTCTCCTCTCCTTAGAGTTGCTTTTATAATTTCCCATTGAGCTAAATCCCTAACCCTAATATCCTAACCCACTTGAGATGGATGGCTAAGATAAAATCCTAACCCACTTGAGATCAACAGTAGACATTAAAACATATTCACTAAAGTAAATAATTTATGTTTCCCTAGTTTATGTGTTTTTCCTAAAGTTAGACTAAGGCTTTAATCACAAGAGCAACTTACTCAATAATTCAGCAAGTATCCTATCCTAAAGAGACTTTGGATGACTTTTGCACACTTAGACACTTGTAGGCTTGTGCAGCCTGCTCTCCTTGAATGTCCTCCTAGGAGCCTTTACATGTTCTTGACCATCCCTCAATGTCTGCTCAAAGCACCTCGACCTCCTAACAAAACTAGGAGCTACTAATTTCACACCACTTGAAGGTTGGCTCCCTGAACTAGAAGCCTCTCCATGTTGTTCTTCCTTTGGAGCCTTCTGCACCTTGTCCTCTATCACTGCTAATGGCATCTCATGAGACTTCCTAAATTCCAAGTTCTCCTCAAACCTAACATCCATGTTCACTAAGGTCTTCCTCTGCCCTAGAATGAAAACCTTGTAAGCCTTTGAAGACTCACTATACCCCACAAAAATTCCCTTCCCTGCTAAGAGCTCTAGCTTTGTCCTCTTCTGCACTCATATACTGGACAATCGAAAATTTGAAAGTGGCCATCTCCAACTTCACTCCAAAGAATGCTTCTTTTGGAGTCTTGTCCCCGAAGACCTTATGAGGACATATGTTTTCCACATATATTGTCGTCTTGCATGCCTTTGCCCAAAGGAACATTGGCAGATCCTAGTTATGAATGATCACCTTGGAAACTTCAACTATGGCCCGATTCTTCCTTCCAACAACCCAATTCTTTTGTGGGTTGCAAAGAACTGTAAACTCCCTCTTCATCCTTGCCTCCTTGTAGAAATATTTGAAGCCATTAGAGGTATATTCACCCCATTATGTGACCTTAAGACTTTGATTTTCCTTCCTGTCTGATCTTCCATCAGAGCCTTAAACTCTCGAAACCGACTGAAGACCTCATCCTTGGTCCTCATGAAGTAAATCGACATCCTCCTAAAGAAATCATCGATGAAGGTCGCATAGTAATTGGAATGCTTCATCAATGCTATACACATCAATCCAAACACACCTATACATGTATTAATCCAAGATCCACTTGGACCTACTCTCGTTGGTTGGGAAAGCAGCCTTGGCATATTTGCCAAGTGCACACTCCCTTTTGCTCCACATTGAACTCCAAAAGACTAGTGACAATCTCCCTTAGCTGGGCAATGCTCTATTATGCAAGTGACACATCATTCTCTACCAAAGCTCGCACAAGTTGTCATTGTCATGAACTAGGACTCATATGGGCTAAGCCTTTAGCATATATAGATTACCCTCTTTTCCTCCAATCACTCGTCCTAAGTCAAGGGTAGAATCTCTCAACCAAATAAGAACATGTCCATCCTAGAAATAGATGGCATAACCCTTGTCCTCCATGATCGAGACTGAGAGTAAATTCTTCGCTAGCCCCAAAACTTATAAAACATCCTTCACCTATAGAGAACCTCCTGATTCTAACTGAAATAAAATGGTTCTTACACCCTCTACATCATATTTGACATTGTTGCCAAGTTCCACATGCAGATCTAAGTCCTCCCCCGAAAAACTAGTGAATACTTCTTGTGAGCCCATCATGTGACGAGAAGCACCAGTGTCCACGAACTAGGCACCCTTGGTAACTATGACAGAAAGGCAACACATTGGTGAGAACTCCTCGAACTTCATAGCAAACTCACTGACTTGAGTATTTATAGATGTTGCTACCTATTGTGACTTTCCCTTACTCTTCTTCCCTTCAAGACACTGTGAGAAATAGTGCCCAGTCTTGTGGCATCCAAAACACTTTATTTATTTAGATCCTTCTTCCCAAATTATGAAGTCATGTCTCCACTTGTATCCTTGACTTTCCCCTTTCCCTTCCTTGCCAAATGCAAAAAGCAAGATTCTCATCATCACCTCCATGTTGACCTTCTGACAAATATTCTTCCTAAATCTCTTCCTAAATGAAATCATCCAACACTCTGCCTGAATCAGGAAGATTCTTTCATGCAACAATGCCTTTGACGAAAGGAGCCCAAGGCTTTGTGAAGCCATTCAGGATCATCCTCACCATCTATGCATCGGTCAAAACCACCCCATCTATTGCCAACTCATCACAGACTTGTGTGATTTTGGTGTGATAATTGGTCATGGTGCCTAATATGGTCATCTTGGTGCTCCTAATCTTCTCTCTCAACACCATCTTCTATTTAATTCCCGAATTTTTCCCGAAGCCGACTCTATCGGCCGACTTTTTGCCTCCTTTTTCATCCCTGAAAAAGTCGCGATTTTATCCTCGAAGTCCTAAATTTTTGCCGACTTTTTCGAAAAAATCGTGAGTGAGGTAGTTTCTTTAATAACTTTTTAATTTTTTTTGAAAAAAACAGGATTTTTTCCAAAAATGAATATTTTTGTATTTTTTTAGTTTTGCCGACTTTTTGCCAACTTTTTCAAAAAAAAACTCCCGACTTTATCGAGTTTTTCAACTTTTGGACCCTTGTCGATTTAATCCTGACTTCGACTTTTTCCACATTGCATGTACCAACTTGGAAATTGGTGCAATTTTGAGATCAAATCCTCAAAGTTCAGACTCTAATATTATGTTAAATTCACCTTGAACCCAACAACCTAGCTATTTAATTCCTAGAAGATTACAGATATGTTGCATAAAAGCACAACTAGGATCTTAACATCAATTATTTAGCAAACGTGTAATTAATAACCAATCTCACACATGAACATTACACATAATTTTTTTTCCCAATCAAATCAATTCTTCATTAACATAATATCAAAACCTAATTGGGTTCCCTACCTCAGAAAATGGCCCTCTAAGGAATTTATCAATACAACATGCATTGGATGTTGAATTTCCATGATCTTGGGTCTAGGTTAGAGTCTTAAAATCACTGACGCTACCAAACCAAGAATCTCAACCAAAACTACTTTGCACAACGAAAAATATAAAGCAGTAAATCACATAAGCACAAGTATACACAATTTTCTAACAAAGTTGTACAATAATGTACAACCCAATCTGCGTTATATTAAACCAAACTGAATAATACAACAATCTATGGAATACAAATACAATGACAAACTTTGTTGATCAGACTCGATGTCGTATCTTGTCTTGCCAGGCCTTCGCTTCCATACTGCTCACTAGTTGCCCCTTAGTCCTTCAAAGAACAACACATCGAGACTCCAAGAGGGCTGCCACCTAACACTATTGCATGTACATGAGCTCATCAATCTGCTCTCTAGGTTGGCCAATTCCCGAGCTCCAAAATGCCAGGCTAGCAGTCACTTTTGCACATCGAAGTGTTGCACTTTCGGCACCAATATTCAGCCACTTCAGCTCTTCTTCGTGATCTTCTTCGTGCTCTTCTTCGTCACTTCAAGATAGCTTGTCTAGGGCTACTTTGGGTAGCCAACACGCTGCCCTCCAACACACCAATGACACCCAATCCAATCACTGCAAGGTCTGCACCTATGGAGGTTGTCGATCACCCAATCAAGCCTCCAAATTGGCTCCCACATGCTGCAAACGAAATTGATCCAACACCTACAAGAATGTCGTCAAATAAATACTCCAAATTTCACCGTGGAGGTTGTCGATCACCCAATCAAGCCTCCAAATTGGCTCCCACATGCTGCAAACGAAATTGATCCAAAACTTGGATCCAACACCTACAAGAATGTCGTCAAATAAATACTCCAGCTCATTGTTTTGAGGTATGATTGGTTGCAGCAAACTAGGCCTAGTTAGGGCACACAACAGTCCCTTAACCAGCATTCTTTTTGTACCCAAAAACACTCCCGAGAGGTGCGGTTGACCTTCCTTCAGGGGATATGACCCTCTGCTTTAGTGTTGTGTTGTTCCAGCCCCTTACAAACCCTCGACCTCCCTCCAAACAGTTGCGGCACCCTACAGCTAGCCTCTTCTAGGCTTGTTGTAGCCTTCCTTAAATTTCCCTCAAAACAGTCCTCAAGGTTGCAGCCCTCCAACAAGGGAACTCGGCCCTCCTTCTAGCACTTGGTGACCCTGAAACAGACCTCAAACGGCCCTCTATCTTCCACGCTAGTTTGCCTTCCTTGTTGCGGCCCTAGAACAGAAAATTCTTTGCCTCCAACGAGCTCTCCTTCTTGTGTGTGTTGCACAAATGGATGAGGAATAATGTCCTCATATCACCTTGTATATATATTATATACCATACAAAAGGGCTTGAAAAGTTGTCGCAAGCCTAAATAACACTAGGCCGACCTTGATACTTCTTGTGCAAACCCAACAAATAAATTCAAAAATTCACATCTCACTAAGGACAACTCAGAAGTCGATGACTCTCGAAGCATTGGATTCTCCTTTCTGCCCTCTATCATCTCATGCCATCACATGTCCAAAGTGCTCCATGGAAATGCCCCAAAACATGATGGGTGCAAAACCCAAAGCTTGGGTTCCAAGCCCACACATGACTCTTGTGGTGATTTGCCCTACAATCCCAGAACCCTAGGACTTGGAGTACCTCCCAGCTATTCAAAAATCAACATTGGATCTGATCAAACTGATCAAGCCCTAGGTATGGAACTAATCTGCTTGGTTGATCTTGATCTCCTTTGTTGCACCCTTGCAACTTCTTTGAACCTAACACCACTTGGATGAAACTCCTCCTCCACACAATTGTTGAGAATTCCTCGGAAGTCTTGTGCTCCCTCATTGTTGCATCGTGTGTCTTTTTCCTCTCATTAGCCATGCTTTATAATTTCTCATTGAGTTAAATCCTTAACCCTAATCTCCAAAGTGAGGGATGGTTAGGATTATATCCTAACAACTTGATATCAACAATTGAGATTAAATCATATTCACTAAAGTAAATAATTAACTTTTCCTTAGTTTTTAGCTCAATAGCCAACATAATTAATTATGTATTTTTCCTAAGTTGAACTTAGGCTAAATCACAAAAGAAACTTGCTCAATAATTGAGCAAGTATCCTAAAGAAACTTTGGACGACTTATGAACACCTTGTTAATTTTCCAATACCAAAACGGATTTAGATACTCCTAGCAATTTATTTATGCCTAGAAAGTTCATTTGCCCAAAAAAAATATTTTTTCCCTGAAAAACTACTAGAAAAATAAACTGGTCTTTTAACTTGTAAAATATTTGCAACAAAAACAAGTGAAAATCAATCACAAACACAACAAAAATGTTTGCCCTCCTATTTATCCTTCATTAAATTGAACAAGAAAAATACGGGGTCCCTTAACAAGGAAACTGGCCCTCAGAGAAATACATAAATTATACAACAAAATCAAACCTGGAAATTTTAGTCCACTAGAAGTTTTGATCCTCTGAAGATATCTACCCCTGGAGAAATAATTTAAAAACAAAATCAACTTCCCAATCTACAATTTTGCATCCTCTATCCGAGCTTTGTAGAACCCCCTGCGCACTAGAAGAACTCATCCTTCACCTAAGTCGTTTGGCCCCCTGTGCAAGCCTTCAAGCTGAGTTTCAGCTTCCTTGCAAATGTAGCCTCCTTTATCCAATATCTCAGCCTCTTTAGAATTCTCTCACCTAAATTTCTTTACTATAACTTATCCTTCTCATAACCTAGAATCTCCCACTCTCCACTTGACAAAATCGATCTCTCAATTATTTAAGGTGCCTTTCTCCTCCTTTAGGCTCTCTTTTATAATTATCATTGATTCAAAACCCCAACCCTCAATCTCCAATGTGATGGATGGCTAGATTGAGTTCTAACCTACTTAGATCAACAATAAAGATTAGCTCTAATTCACTAAGGTGATTAAATAACTTTTCCTTTGAAAAAATTAACTCAATAGCCAACATTAATTAATTAATCAATCAATGTGTTTTTGCTAAGTTAGACTTAAGAAAGAAATCATAAAAATCACTTACTCAACATGAGTCACACACGCTTAAACCTAGCCTATGCAAAATTAGTTGACCGCTTTTATATCATCAACGCTCCATCCTAAGGAGGAAGGTATTTTACACCACCCCCAGCTTATCCCTATGGAAGACAAATCCCCCCTTCAGTAGAGGCTTTGTGAAAATGTTTACCACCTGCTCATCTATAGAGATATAATGGGGCTTCACAACTCCCTTTGGACTCTGTCTCTGATAAAGTGATACCTGATATCTATATGCTTGGACCTGGCATGAAACATTGAATTCTCCAAGAGTTCGATGCAAGTCTGATTACCGTAGTAAATCATTGAGGAATCCAACTCAAAATCAAATAACCATTTGAGCAACTTGCAAAGCCAAATGGCCTCACAACTCACCATACTTGCTACCATGTACTCGATCTGTGTTGAACTGAGTGCCACAAAAGACTGTTTCCTACTAAACCATAACACCATTAGTGACCCCAAGTTCAAGCAACACCATGAGTTGCTTTTCTTGACCACTACACTCGTAGCCCAATCTGAGTCTGTGTAGCTAGGCAATTGCACTCAACCACTCCTAATATACCTCAACACATACTCCATTGTACCTCGTAGATACCTAAGCACATGCTTCGCTACAACCCAATACACCACCCTCGGTTCCACCATAAATTGGCTCAGAGTATTCACAGCAAAGCATACATCTGGCATAGTGTTGACTAGATACATCAATGAACCAATTAGTTGTCTACATAATGTGGGATCCACCAACTCTGACTCAAAAGTACTCAACTTCTTCAAGTTGGTAACCATTGGTGTACACATAGGCTTGCAATCCATCCCAAATCTCCTAAAGATATCAATTACATATTTTCCCTGTCCTAAGAAAATCTCATCTCTATGCTTCCACACCTCCAATCCCAAACAATAGTGCATCCTGTCGATGTTCATCTCAAACTCCGATGCAAAATCTCACTTGCACAACTCTATGAGCTTCTCTAACCCTATGAAAAAGAGTTCATCCACATCAAGAACCAAGATGAGTGGATCATTGCAAACTAGTATATAATGCAGGTTGAGATCCGCCTAGCTCTTGGTGAAGCCCATGCCTAGCAGATACCCATCAATCCTCAAGTACCATAACCTTGGTGTTTGCTTGAGTCTATATAGTGTCTTCTTCAACCTACATACATGAGAATCTCTTCCATGCACCTCAAATCCCTAAGGCTACTCAATGTACACCTCCTCCTCGATCACTCCATTGAGGAAGTGTTAATTTTGGACAACTAGGTCCAAACTCCATGTTGTGATTCGCAGATGAAGATGCCAATATTTTTATTTGATTCCTCTTACGGAGAGGTGCAAGATCAATCTAAATATCATCTTGATCCGATAAGCAGAACATTTATTTTGAATCTATTCAAAATATGTGCAGGTCGGCCTGAAATGAAACGTGGGCTTGGAGCCCTAGCAGTTGTGTCACACACCCTCATTGATGGATATAAATAGGTCAACGTTGGAGGTCATTTTCAATCATCCATCACATCACATCCTCTCTCCTCATCTGATTGGTTCAATCATCTATTGAAGTCTCTTCATCACTCACACGTGGGAAAAAGCAGCAGCTAGGGTTTTGGACTGTCTAGGGTTTCCAGCGCAAAAATTTACCAGCGTTAACTTTGGTCAATGCTTGGTCAAATTGACCCGAAACTCTCCCAAAACTTCGATCTCATCAATCTGCATTTTTTGGCACAAATACTGAGGTTGGACATTGACTTTGAATTGGCTGCATTGACTTTTCTGCTGCTGCTGTTTGCGTTGACCGTTGACTGGGACAACGTTGACTTTGGGTTGACTAGTATAGCTATCTGAGAGGGTTGTGTGACACTTCTAGTTGGCTGACCGTATTGAGACTTTGTTGGTTGAAGCATCCTGTTGACCGTCGTAACGCACCAACACACATATATTTTTGGTTTGTCTTTTGTCGATCTATTGGTATGTTCTATCTGCATTTTACTTTCTTTTTTATGTGACTGCTAACTGACATTGGGGGATAAAAAGTAAAGTTGCATCAAGCATAGAACATCTACAAAAATTTACATGGTATCAGAGCTGAGGTGAAGACAAAGCCCTAGTTTGTAGCAATCACCAAAGAAGAGCATGGGTTCCTCAAACTACAATGGTTTTAAAGTTGATGACAAATTGACTGGGAAGGAAGACTTCCATGCCTGGAAGATGACACTAGATCTTAATTTGGAAGACCAAGATGTCATGGACTATGTGCAAGGTAAAATCCAAGAGCCTCCATCCACTGCAAGTGCTACCGCCAAAACAAAGTACAAGAAGGGGGAAATCAAAGCAAAGTTGATGATCAAGGACTCAATTCATAAGAGTCTGGTTGCCTTCATCTCTGAGTTGGGCACTTCCAAAGAGATGTATGATAAGTTGGTCAACATATTCAAGGCCAACAATGTGAATCAAGTCGTATTCTTCAAGAACCAATTGAAGAATTTGATGAAAGGCAGGGATGAATCTGTCCAATCATATTTTCTGAAGCTGACTGAAATCAGGAATAATCTTCTGGCTATTGGGGAGACAATAGCTGATCGAGAGATGGTTCTCACCGCACTTGGAGGACTATCATCTGAATGGCATGTATTCAACACTACCATTCTCAATAACAATGTCATACCTGATTTTGACGAAGTACTATCGAGATGCGTACAAGAAGAGACAAGGATGAAGGAATATGAAAATGAAGGAAATGTTGCCTTCACTGCTCATGCTAAGAAGAAATTTGGCGGTCCGAGTAACAAAGGAAGAGCAGGCGACCAAGGAAAGAAAGGCAAATGTTACACTTGTCACAAGCCCGACCACTATGCTAGAGAATGCCCTTTCAAGAAGGATTCTCCCGATGATGATGACAACAACAACAACCAGAGGAATTGCAATCAAAGGAACCACAGGTTCAAAGGGAAGAGGAAGGCTCCCTCCGGCGGAAATGGGCAACCTTTCAAAAGGTCGAGAAATTCCAGGTACGAGGAATCAAATGTTGTTAGTGATAAAAGAAATGAATTATTTCTGGTATCTGCCCTCTCTGCTACATCTCCACCCTACACTATGGATGTCTGGTTGATAGATAGTGGTGCCTCAAGGCACATCACTAGGTTCAAGGAAGCACTTTCTGACATGGTTGAGAAGGATGTCAATCTGAAAATTATCCTTGGAGATAATGCCACATATCCCATGAAAGGGACAAGGACTATGACCCTCCACTTGTCTCAAGGTCAAGTCCTCCGCTTGCAAGATGTATTATATGTACCTGGCTTGAAGAAGAACCTTGCGTCTATATCGGCCATGGAAGACAAAGGTTTCAATGTGGAAAGGTGCGTATCTGGAAGAAGAGTTTCAAGGAAGATATCACAATTAGGTTTAGAGTTGATACACTCTACCAGGTTGGAGGAAGTCCACTGAGAGCGATGACGTGTGATACGATCCGATAAACTGAACTATGACACCGGAGGTTTGGACACCTTCACCACAAAGCCCTTCCCGAAGCATGGAAGGTGGTGACGGGGATGCCCGAGTTCACAAATGATCATGAAGGTGTAAGTCAGGGTTGTGCCAAAGGAAAGCATACAAAGGGACCTTTCCCCTCAAGTGTCACAAAGACATCTGATGTCTTGCAACTAATACACTCTGATTTGTCTCGTATGCTGCCCGTGACATCCTTGGGAGGATGTTCTTATTATATGACGTTCATAGATGACTTCTCTCACAAAACCTGGATATACTTCTTGAAGAAGGATGATGCTTTCATGTGGTTCCGTACCTTCAAAGCCTTGGTGGAAAATCTAACAGGGAAGAAGATCAAGATATTGAGGATCGATAATGGCACTGAATATGAGACGAATGAGTTCAAGAACTTTTGCAGAGAAGCTGGCATCAAGAGGGAGACCACAACTGTCTATACTCCTGAGCAGAATGGCATTGTTGAAAGAAAGAACAGGACCATTGTGGAAGTTGTCTGTGCCATGCTATGTGACCAAAGTCTTTCGAAGATTCTGTGGGGAGACGCTGCGTACACCGCTGTGTACATACAAAACCGATGCCCGCATTCCGCTCTGGACTCCAAAACTCCCGAAGAGGTTTTCTCTGGTAAAAAACCTTACATCTCACATTTTAGAGTTTTTGGATGTCCTGTTTATTTTCATGTACCGAAGGAGAAGAGTAGCAAGCTGGATGCTTCTGGAAACAAGGGAATGTTTGTGGGCTACAGCGAAACTTCAAAGGCCTATAGAGTCTATGTGCTTGGTCAAAGGGAAATGGAGATATGCCACAATGTTACCTTTGACAAAGATGCTTCCTTGAGGAAAGTAATCAATCTTCCGAGATCTGAGGAAGATCATGAAGCAAGGCCCAGAAATCAAGAAGAACCGAAGGATGAGATGATGCCCGATATTGAAGGACCGATGGACCCTATTGATCCACCTCCTTCAATGAGGAAAAGACCATCATGGCTCAGGGACACTCTCGAGGATGTTGAGAATCATATGGCCAACATTCTGTGAAAGCAAGAAGCCGAATAGATACCAAGGGTATCTAGCAGCCATGGTACTATTGTACAATCTGAGCCTGGATCCTTTGAGGAAGCCGTAAAGCATCAAGTCTGGGAGGATGGAACGCACGAAGATGTGAGTCCATTATGAAGAATGATGTCTACGATGTGGTTCCAAGACCGGAGGACAAAGCAGTTGTCACCTAGAAATGGTTCTATAAGATCAAGCATGGATCTGATGGAAGTGTTGAAAAGTTCAAGGCAAGATTCGTTGCCCGTGGCTTCTCTCAAAAGGAAGGCATAGACTATGATGGCATATTTGTACCTATGGCCCGATATACCACCATCTGATCTATCATAGCCCTTGCTACTACGCAAGGATGGAATCTTCATCAGATGGATGTGAAGACCGCATTTCTGCATGGTGCGATAAAGGAAGAGGTGTATGTGGAGCAAACTCTAGGGTTCGAAGTCCAAGATCGGGACACCTATGTCTGCAAGTTGAAGAAAGCCCTCTATGGGCTGAAGCAAGCACCCAGAGCTTGGTACGAGAGGATAGATAGCTACCTGATGAAGTTGGGCTTCACTCGTAGTAATGTTGATCCAGACCTTTACTTCAAGGTTGATCGAGAAAAGCCTCTCATTCTGGTGTTGTATGTGGACAACCTCTTCCTGACAGGTGTTGACCCTCTCATTCATTAGTGCAAGAGGGAGCTCGATGTTGAGTTCGAGATGAAGGACCTAGGACTAATGCACTATTTCCTAGGCCTGGAGGTCTACCAGAGACCTGGCAAGACTTTCCTTTCTCAAGGAAAATATATTGTGAAGCTTCTGGAAAGATTTTGAATGGTGGACTGTAAGTCCGTGTTGACACCAATGGAGCTCAACTTTAAGAACTTGAGTGGCAGTGTTGTTGGGCCCGTGCTAGCAAATCCTATTGAGTATCGTCAACTCGTAGGGGCCCTGATGTTCTTGGTGAACACCTGTCCGGACGTATGTTTTGCAGTGAACACTTTGAGTCAACATATGGTTGAGCCTCATCACTTTCATTGGGTTGGTGCCAAGAATTTGTTGAGATATCTTCGGGGCACGATAAACCATGGGCTGAGATCAATGTTGCACGAAGCGGGGACGAAGCGGGGACGTTTTTTGGAAGCGGGGACGCGGAAGCGTCATTTCCAAAAAATCTAGGAAGCGAAGCGTCTCGGAAGCGTCTAACATATATATATATTTTTATTTTTATTTTTATTTTTTTGCATTTATATTAAAAAAATATCCAAAATACCAAATTAATTGTAGAAGACATGGAAGCATGCATATTTGTACATAAATCAAGATAGATATGACATCCATTGTACATTAATGATTAATTATTTGAGCATCAACCATTTAGAATAGATGCATCAACAATCTATAATATAGATTCTTCTCCTCTTATCTAGCCTTTGCCTCTACCTCGATTATCTAGGGACATTAGTCAAAATTGCCCAATTTTGATCAAACCCTAATGCAAGCCTTAAAAAATGGTAGAAAGAACTTAACATGCTTGATCGATTATTTTGACTTGATTGAAATGTAATTTTTTGCTAACGACATGACAAAGGAGTTCAACAATTAACACCACCAACACTAGGGTATATATAGGGCTTGGTGCTCTTGATTAAATGCTAATCACATACCCTCATACATGATATAATCTAATGACATGCCACCATACCACTGATCCTGAATTCCTGAAAACTGTTAAGTCTGCTGAATTTGGAAGAGGATATGAAATTCTATTTTCTCCATATGAAGTCCGATCAGGCTGGAACCACTCTCAAACATCCTGAGTCATTTCATGGTAATGTTAAAATTTAAGTAAAAGGATGAAAATGAAAAATAAATGAGAATGTCACTTTTACTTTAAGAATTTAACATTACCATGAGGGAGCATCTAAGAAATATCTAAGGAGGTAAAAGAGAGCTTATATTTTTTTCCTCCTATCCCTAACTCAGCACTAACTCACCTACTAACCCAACCAAAGACAAAAATTTAAAAAAAAAAATCAAAAAAATCATTTTTCTGACCTACATTAGTCGGATCCGTACGCAAGATCGCATTTAACCGCGATCCGTACGGACTGCACGGAATCATGGCGTGCCCCGCGCCGATCCGTCGACGAACCGCGGATCCGCTCGTACGGAACCGCGATTCCTCGCGTACGGATCCGATTTGGCAGAATCGTAGTTTTTTTTAGGAACCGGCGGCTCGGAACGCGGGATCCCGCACGGCTCGTACGAGACGCGGTTCCCGCCTTGGAGCCGGGGGGCGTTTCCCTCGCAACCCCCCACGAGATACATCACGGAGCGTGACACTCCATGGATATACTGATGTCGATTGGGCTGGCAGTGTGGTGGATCGTAAGAGCACATCGGGATGCTACTTCACACTTGGTTTTGCTTCGATATCATGGATGAGCATAAAGCAGAAATCGGTGACTTTGAGCACTGTGGAGGCCGAATACATTGCAGCGAGTATGGCCTGTTGTGAAGCAGTTTGGTTACGAAAGCTCTTCAGTGAGTTGTTAGATACCACCATGATACTCTGTGATAAGCAGAGTGGGATTCGATTGTCCAAGAATCCTGTGTTCCACGATCGATCCAAGCATATTGATATCAGGTACCACTTTATCCGGGATATGGTACAACAAGGCGCCATAAGGCTCTATCATATAGGAACTGATGAGCAGGTCGCGGATATTTTCACAAAGCCCCTGGGGAAGGTCAAGTTCCTAACCTTCCGTGAGAATCTTGGAATCGTGGAACAACCCTATTTTGAGGGTCTTGTTGGACGACGACCTCTGGGAGCTCTGGGGGGGCTTTGGGGATAGCTTCTCAGAGCTATAAGCACACACGGGGCTAGGCTTGCCGAACCTTCCGGTGATTCTGCCCCACTGTTATGATATTCAGTTGGTTCACCTCATGATCTGTGCCCCGTATGCATCCTACCCACTAAGTCCTGAACTCATGGGAAGTACCTCTCATTTGGCCAACGAGGTGGGAAAAGCTAGAGACTAGTAGCAAAGACTGATGGACATATCAGAGATTGTCGTACTCTCTATCTAGGATGGCACGTGTCCAACCACTTGATCTTGGATCAAGTCTAGTGAGGTTTCAGACCTCCTACGGACTTCGGGTCAGATAAACCATCTTCAGGTTGGTCTGAGACTCTTTAAGTCCTATAGAGGTTTCGAACCTCTGGGTTGAATTTGTCAACCGGGAATGATGTCTTTGTGACTGGCCCACTTCTGTTTTGAAATAAAGAAGCCAACAAAGCAACTTAAGGCGAGATGATGCACGATGTTTGGATTGCACAGGTGGATGGACTTATCCCTAGTTGAGAGGGAGTGTTAATTTTGGACAACTAGGTCCAAACTCCATGTTGTGATGCTCAGATGAAGATGCCAATATTTTTATTGGATTCCTCTTTCGGAGAGGTGCAAGATCGATCTAAAGATCATCTTGATGCAATGAGCAGAACATTTATTTTGAATTTATTCAAAATATGTGAAGGTCAGCCTCAAATGAAACGTGGGCTTGGAGCCCCAACAGTTGTGTCATACACCCTCATTGATGGATATAAATAGGTCAACATTGGAGGTCATTTTCACTCATCCATCACATCACATCCTCTCTCCTCATATGATTGGTTCGATCATCTATTGGAGTCTCTTCATCACTCACACATGGGAAAAAGCAACAACTAGGGTTTCGAACTGTCTAGGGTTCCAGCGCAGAAATTGACCAGTGTCGACTTTGGTCAACACTTGGTCAAATTGACCCGAAACTCTCCCAAAACTTCAATCTCATCAATCCATATTTTTGGCACAAATACCGAGGCTGGATGTTGACTTTGACTTTGCTGCGTTGAATTTTCTGTGGTTGTTGTTTGCGTTGACCGTTGAATGGGGCAGCATTGACTTTGGTTGACTTTGGGTTGACTGGTATAGCTGTCTAAGAGGGTTGTGTGACACTTTTGGTTGGCTAACCGTATTGAGACTTTGTTGGTTGAAGCATCTATTGACCGTCGTAATGCACCAACACATATTTTTGGCTTATCTTCTGTCGATCTATTGGTATGTTCTATCTGCATTTTACTTTCTTGTTTATGTGATTGCTGAATAATATTGGGGGATACAAAGTAAAGTTGCATCAAGCATAGAACATCTACAAAAATTTACAGGAAGGTTGTTTTCACATCTGTCTAATGTATCCTCCACTGCATCTTTGAAGCACTCAAGATAACAACCCCGACAGAAGTATATCTGGAAACTAGAGTGAATGTCTTCTCATAATCCACTCCCTCCTAGCAAAAACATCTTGCCACAAACTCGCCATGTAGTTTTCAATACTACCATCTCCAACATGCTTGATCTTGTAGATCCATTTAGAGCTAACTATTGATTTCCCTTTAGGCCTTGGCACAATGTCCCACACATCATTCTTCATGATGGAGGCATACTTCACCATGGAATCCCTCCAAATTTGTTGGTTCGTAGCAACCTCAAAACTAGAAGGCTTAGAATCACTGATGTCACTCACAAGTGCCATATAACTAGAAAATTTATGTGGTGGTTTGCTCTACCTGAAAGTCCTCCTAGGAGCCTCCACATACTCTTGAGCATCTTTTAGTGTCTGCTCAAGCCATCTCAGCCTCCTCCTGACAAAACTAGAAGGAAACTCCAACTCCTCCCAATCTAAAGACTAAGTCACAATTGCTACTAGTGTTGGTGTCTCCTCAATCTTTGAAGCCCCTCACTCCTTGTCTTTTTCCACTACTAGGAAGGGTTCATGTGACTTCCTAAGGGCTCGAATATCCTCAAATATGACATCCTTTCTCACCACAATCTTCCCCGACGATGAAATCTACACCCCCTATATGCCTTTGAAGTTTCATAGTAACCTACAAAGATGTCATTTTGTGTTGAGGGCTCCAACATCATCCTCATCTCTGAAGGTACACGACTATAAGCTAAGGTACACGACTATAAGCTAGACACCCAAAGATGTGAAAATGACCCACCTCCTGTTTCACCCATGTGAAAACCTCCTCAGGAGTCTTATCCTCCAAGACCTTATGAGGACACTTGTTCTGAATGTATATTGTCGTGTTACATGCCTCTGCCCAAAGGAACATGTGCAGTACCTGATCATGGATCATAGCCTTGGTAGCTCCATCAATGATCTTGTTCTTTCTTTCTGAAACCTCATTCTGTTGAGGGTTGTACAACACTATTAGATCCTTCTTGATTCCTGCATCCATGCATAAATTCTTGAAATCGTTGAGCCTTAAACTCCCAAAACCAACTAAAGACCTTATCTTTCGTCTTCATGAAGTAAATCCATGTCCTTAAAGCATCAAATCTCATTGGACTTAGCATCACTGCTTGGAAAAGTTGTCTTGGTATACTCGCCAAGTGCACATCCCATGCGCACACCTTAATGCTCTACATTGAACTCTAAAATACCAATGACAATATTCCTCAATATTGGTAAAGCCTTATTATGCAAGTGACCCATCCTCCTGTACCATAATTCGCACAATTCATCCATGTCATGAAGCAAAGCACATACAATTTGAGCCTATAGAATGTACAAGTAACCCTCCCTCCACCCAATTACATGCCCTGCACCTAGACTAGAAGTTCTCAACATATATTTGTCCATCTCAAAAATACACCTCATATCATTTGTCCTCCATGGCTGAGATTAATAGGAGGTTGTTCATTAGCTCTAGAACATAAAGCACATTTCTCACCTCCAAAAGGCCCTCCTCGCTCTAGCTGAAACTAAATAGTCCCGACTCCCAACCCCCTCAGTGCACATAGGGCATTGTTCCTAAGTTCCACATGTAGCTCTGAGTCACCCTCTAAAATACTGGTGAACAACTCACGTGATCCCATCATATGACAAAAAGCAACATTGTTCATGAACCATGCACCCTTGGCTATGGTGCCAGAAGGACAAGACACCAACAGGAACTCTTTGAATTTGGTGGCAAACTCACTGATATGTGAATTTGTTGAAGTTGCAACCTATGCCTTCCTCTTTCCCTTCTTCTTCTTCAAACATTGACCTGCATAATGACCAATGTTATCATAACCGAACCAATGATCAAACCGAAAAAACTTGGACTGGGCACTGGTAAAAAACCAGATTTAATAATTAAAAGAAATAATGTTTACCAAAAACACACAAAATATTCATATTTTAAAGAAAAACATATATATTCATGTGCATCCACATGAATCCAAACCATTTATATACAAATGTGCAAAAGTTCTCATTTACATAGCATGTAAGGGTGCACATAACCAAAATGACATCGAGTGCAATCCATCTCTGAACCGAAAATACATCAACAAATAGGCTCTAAATGGCCTCTAGCATCCAAAAAAAAATCATGCTACAACAAACGCCTACATATCAACAAAATCATTGCCTATATTGGGGTCTTCGTCAACAATATAACCATTTAGGCATTAAAATATGATAGAAAAAATGCAGTATGTCATGTCAAGATTTTGTTTGAGTGATGGGTACATTTTTAGTAGAGTCGTGATAGAGGAATTTGACAACTAATGCCACTAACATCAAAGTACATAGAGGGCTTGGTGTTGTTTATTAAATACTAGTACCATACCCTCGTACATGACAAAATCCAATGGAAAAGTTGCAATCCCCCCAATCCTGAAATCCTGAAAAACTGTTAAGTCTGTTGGATTTTGAGTGAGATCTAAAATGTTGAAAAATGTGTAACTAGGTTCGGTCTTCACAAGTATGAAATGTATTTTTTATTCTTGTAAATTATAAAATGAAAGAAAAATTATTATTATTAATTTGGAACATGGGTTTCATGCTTAAGGTATTTTATTTTATAGGTCAAGCACCCATTGAGTGCTTCTAGGGTTTGTCCTAGGTCAAGAAGTCAAAAGAGCCATTGTCATAAGTTCAAAACCCCAATGGGCACTCCAAGACGAAGTCGGCCTAAAGTTAGAGCCACATCCACCCTTGAAGAGGCTATAAATAGAAGAGAACTTGTCCTACTTGAAGCACACTCACTCATCACTCATTCTAGCAAAGGAAGAGGAAGGAGAAGGCAGCGAAGGAGGAGGACGAAAGAGACTTCTGTTTGGGCTAATTTTATCTCACACGTGCCAAAGAAGACTAGGGTTTCTGCAACAGATCTAGGGCTCCTATCTTCAAGTTCGATCTTGGAGAAAAGGAAGCAAAGAGGCCAAGCGAAGGTCACCGAGGATCACTCTCAAGCTCCAGAAGTCAGAAAAAGGCAAGCGAAGGTAAGAGGAAGATCGAAGTTCCCACGTGTGGCAGCAACAACTGCAGGGAGGCCGAAATTTAAGATCTGCAGTAGGAGGCTGAAAATCTCACAGCAGAAGGTCGAAAAGGTGCTACTAGAAGAAATTTGACTGGGTCTGACTAGATCGAAGATAGCACATCATCCGACAAGGTTGGTCTTGGTCTTGGAGGGTATTGGTCTCAGTCTTAAGGTCATGGAATTCGTCAATTGAAGAATCTATAAGGAATAGAAAAGATTTACAGGTTTTCCTCTCAAGAGGAGAGGTTTTGGCCCTGGCTTGCAACCTATATACTGTGTCACTGTTCTTCTTGTTTTGGCAGATGTTTAATGCTTTACACATATAATAATAAGGAGCAATGCTAATAAGTAAAAAGGAAACACAAGCAGTTATCAAGTAAAGAGAATTAATCATAATCATTGCCATATTGAATTCTAAACATAAAATTCTACTATCTCCATATGAAATCCAATGAGGTTGGAACCACTCTCAAACATCTCGAGTCATTTCATGGTAATGTTAAAAATTTAAGTAAAATGATGAAAATGAAAGATAAAGGAGAATGTCACTTTTACTTTAAGAATTTAATATTACCATGAATTGCATAGCAATATAAGAATTTAATATTACCATGAATTGCATAGCAATACTAAGGCCATAGGCTTGATTATTAGGTTGAGGGCAATAGGCTTGAATATTAGGTTAGCCTAGGGGAGAATTAGAAGTGGGCCAACCAATTGAAAAAATCAAGAAATTAAAAAAAAAAAAAGGCAACTTCTTACATTGGCCTGCATAGGTACAAACTGCACGGAACCGGTCCTAAATCGGGCAGTTCGGTATTGAACCCACTGGTAACTTTATAGAACCCAGTTCGGACCGGTTTTGGGCCAAAAATGGTTTGATCGGCCGGTTCCACCAGTTCTGGTCCTGTTCTGATAACATGGGTAATGACCAAAATATGACATGCAAAGAATTTTATTGTGCTCGTGTCTTTCTTCTTTGCAACTCCTAAGGTAGCCTCTCCCTCATAATTCTTCTTAACCTTCCCCTTGCCTTTTCTTTCCTGACTGGCAAGGGCAAGTTTCTCATCATCGCCCTCGTGTTGCCCACCCTGTTAGTGAAGCCATTTAGGGCCGTCCTCACCAATTCTTTATCTAACACAACATCCCTAATTGCATCCAACTCATAACGAACTAGTGAGATCTTAGTGAGATAATATGCTACGGTATTTGATCTACAGATCTTAATGCTCCTATATTTTTCTCTTAGCACCATGATCCATCTTCTTGTTCTAGTTATCACACTAATATGAATTTAATCAAAGCCTCTGACATGTCCCTACCAGTGTTCTTTCCGTAAAGATGAGGGATCACATGATCCTTCACCGCATCTAGAATAATCCTTCTAGCTTTCACATCGTCTTGGTTATGGATGGTCAGTGGGGTAGACTCAGTAGGAAGGGTGAGTTGCTGATCTACAAACTCCCAAACCCCATTCTCCATCAACACTAATGCAATACTCCGAATCAAAAGACTTTAGTTGGATGCACCCTCCAACAAGTCTTTAAATCTTAGTCCAGTTGTGGCCATCCTTTTAACCTTCAAATCAAATACTCAACCCAGAAATTACTGCTGAATTTATTCTATGGTAAAACCTGTGACAAATCAATCTTCCAGTCCCTCAAAGTTTATTGCTCTGAAACCATGTTAAATTTCCAATACCAGATCTGATTTAAATTCCTAGCAATTTACTTTATGCTCAGAAAATTTATTCATCCCAGTAAATTCTTTGTCTGAAAAACTATTGAATAAAAATACAGTGACATTTTAACTTGTAAAATATTTGCAGCAAGAACATAAGTGAAAATCAATCACAAACGGAACAGAAATTCTTGCCCTCCAATTCATCATTCATGAAATTGTTTAGGGAAATATAAGGGCTCCCTTAACAGGGAAAATGGACCTCAAAGAAATACAAAAATTATACAACAAAATAGAACCTGGAAAGTTCAGCCCCTTGGAAGTTTCAGCCCTTTAAAAAACTCAGCGCCTAGAAGTTTTCAGGCCTACAATTCGTCCTCTTCTCTCCTTGCTCTGTACTACCCCATGTGCGCTGGACGAACTCATCCTTCACCTAGGCCATATGGCCCCCTCTGCCAGCTTTGAAGCTCCTTGCAAATTTGGCCTCCATTTTCCAATATCTCAGCCCCTTCAGAATTCTTCCACCGGAGTTTCCTTGCTGCAAATAATCCTTCTCTTTGGCCTAGAGTATCACTCTCCACTTGAGAAAATCGTTTTATTAAAGATTGAATGTGCCTTCGGCTCTCTTTTATAATTATCATTGAGCCAAAACCCTAATCCTCAATCTCCAAACCAATGGATGGCTAGGATTAAATCCTAACCCACTTAGATCAACGACAAGATTAGATCTAAGTGACCAATGTGATTCAATCACTTTTCCTTGGACCTCTTTAGCTCAATAGCCAACATTAATTAATTAATTAATCAATGTGTTTTTCCAAAGTTAGGAAAGAAATCATAACAGTCACTTACTCAACATGAGCAACTACCTAGAGAGTCCTGAACCACTCTTGCATGCTTGACACCAGCCTATGCAGAAGTACTTATCCACTGCTATATCATCAACACACCTAGACATTTAGGCCTGTGCATAAGCACCTGTCTAAGCTACAAACATCAGCCTCTTGGCCCTTTAATTTTGTTTGGCAACCAAATTGCGGTCTGAATCGCTTTCTATCCTGTAGTCTGTAGTCTCAGCGAAGTCGGGAGCTTTTTTAAGGGCGGGCTGTCTAAAGTCTTAGATGGGACCAGTTGCAGAAGTTAGAATAACCTCTAGGAGAGGACAACCCAGAGTTTGTGGTAATGTTCTCAACCACATGGAGCATCAAAGAATGACCTGAGTGAAAAACTTAAATGAAGCGCTAGAAGGAACCGAAGACTACCACAAGAGGTTCTCTACAGACATCAAGGCTGAGGTTGAGGAATTGAAGATAAAATAGGGATAAAAGAGGCAACACTTTATCTGAGGAAGTCCATAAAGAGATTCTTCACTGGGTTCATTCTCCAGAAGCCATGACACAAAATTCTTCAGAATGGTTGAGCAATACTGGCATAGAAAAGCTTCATTCCTAAGGTAATAGAGGAGAAAGGATTTCAGCAAAGGAAACCATGGACAATCTGAATATCGTGGAAAAAAAATGATGCCTTGATAGAAGCTGCATGGGGGATAGAGGGAATGGTTGTTGAGGTGGAACCAGAGGACCAGCACCAGCCAGGAGACAATCAGACTAACAGCCTATATCTTGGTAGAATCTGATAATGAAGGAGAGAATTAGCTTTGTAATATGTCAGGTCTTCCCTTTTGGTGTCTAGATTTTAGGTCTAGTTCTTCAGACTTGACTTATAGCATAGTTATGCTGATAAAGAGATGATCATTATTTTTAAGTTTTACCTCTGCATAGTGTATAAATTAATGCCAAACTGCTAAGTACTAGTGGCAGCCTTAGGTATTACTGTTTAGCTATACTAAGACATCATAATGTGCTCTCTATTATGCAACTTTACCAAATCTCAGACAGATCTACAGAAAGTAGCATCTCTGTGCTAATAATGATGTGATTTTTTGTATATTAATAGTGAAGAAGTCACTAATTTACCAAAAAAAGAAATCAACCTTAATATGTCTGAAGCTCATTCGCTCTTATAGGTAAACAAGATGCAATTGCAGTGAATTATCATATTTCCAGAGTGCAGTATGGTCATGGAGAAGGCTTAATGAATGTCAAAAAAAAGCAGCAAATATGGATATGGCGTTGTAATTTAAATAATGATGAAGTTTTAAAAAAATTGGTGACATAAATGATTATTATCAACATAATATAAAGTTTGTTGCCAGGTAAAGCCCATAAATTAACGCGAATGTTACAAACTTATATAAAACAGGTTGTGGAACAGAATCTGGGAAAATATCTGGACCTCCCAAAGAAACAAAAATCACAACCTAAACCAGATGACAGAATAACAGCCAATTTGATTACTGGCATAATAATATTTTGCAGGAGAAAGCCTACAAACAGTTCTTCTTGTCCTCTTCTATCAGAGTTATTTGAATTTGTAATAAATCAGCAAGTATCACTCATCTCCTTCTTTTGGCTTTTCTTCCCCCTTCTTCTCCTGTATGCGAATCCAAATCAAAAGGCATTCAATTAAAGCAACCTCTTGTATCGTATTTATGACAACAATAAAAATAATTACAAATTAGCTTGTCATGTCAAAACTGCGTAAAAATGTCTCTTCCAAATTTCTCCATTGCTTCAGCATAACCAAATAAGAATTTATAAAGTCAACAGTTTGATAGAGACAAAAAGTTTCCAATAAATCCTCAGTGAACTTTTGTGTTCTCTCAATTTTTTTTTCTCTTCTGCAAAGTGTGCATCTTTCTATAACATAACATTCAATTTAAAGGAAAACCCAAAAACTTAAAAGTTTATATTTTAAAGGTTAAGTTTAAGCATATACCCTTTCATAGCTATTAATGGGGATTAATAGCACATTGAAACTGTTGTCAAGTCTTCAAAATTGTTACCCTACGCAACATTCAATTAGAAACTGTTTTCAAACTACGTATAGGGCCTTGGTCTGAGCAGCTGTCAAACTGGAGTTATTAACTTATTTTCATAGTTAGGATATATATATATATATATATCCATGTTTCCCAAAACTTTGAATGTTGCATTTCCAAAACTGGTATCGTTTCAGAAACCCCATCCCTTTGCCCATTTTAGGTAAAACTTGATTCAAAATAGCTAATGAGATTCCCCAGGAAGACTTTACAATGAAGAGTCAATGTAATCATCCTTTACTAATAAATACACTCAATCTCATCTCAAGGAAAATTCATACAGAAGCCAACAAATCAAGAATCTTTAAGGCCACCAAACAGAAATGCCTACTTGGGGAGTATCCTGTCACACTAACAAGGAAAAACTAAGAACTCTAATCCTAAGAATATCCTATGAATCAGGAGGCTCATGGACATTTAAATTAAGATTAGTTACACTGTCCATAGAAGTGTGACAAGCAAATGCAGCTAATATTACAAATTGTCCTTGAAACTAGAGATATAATGGTTCACCGTGCCCCAGTCTACGAATAAAACCTGTTTCTAATCCTGAAATGGATGTAGCGCCAATCTTTCTAGTGATTTTTTTAATTTCATTGGGCTTTACAAGACAGTGAAAATAGCAGATAACCATTTTATCTGGATTCACTAGAAGATAGTTAGATTACCTCATTTTCTGTTTGTAATGTTGCCAGCAAGTCCTTCACAGAAGGATCGTTTGGATCTACCCCGGGAAGCTGCATGCAAAAAGACAAGCCAGCAAGATAGAGGTTAAAGGAAATTTTATCATAAAGCTATCCTTAGCTTCTGTCTATATTTGAATCTTTTAGATTAATAGGACACAGATAAATCTCATACCGATGCAAGAATAGATGACACAAAACCTTGGTCACCTAAAACTTTGCCCATCTCTGTCTTTTCTGAGGAAGCTTTTCCATTCTCTTGTACAGACATTTGTAGAGCTGCAAACAAAATAGTGCAAGTATTCGTTCATCAACACTAAAATCATGCTTCCATGTGTTTAGAAACGTCTCAAAAAAGGCACTGAAGCTTGACTAGAAGAAACAAGAATTAATTAATTACAAACCTGCAGCGGTGTTGGTAGGGTAACTAGCTAAAAGCAGAATATATTAAATCATTTACAGAAAAGGAGACAAAGGAAAATATGCAATTGATGAGAGAATGGAAGCAATTTAGTTACACACAAACTACTCTATTGTGTTTCAAGTTTCAATTTCCGCTTTGCCTCCAACAAGGTTGGCTATAAAATCATTTTTGCAGTCTTAATTTAGGAACTCCTTTATTCCACACATAAAGATGAGTTTTTTTGGCACATTCGAAGTTAAAAACCAAATATATGTATATATGTATGTATTTCTTTAGTTGCACTGAGAGTAACAATATGCATCTATATCTTGGTATGATAAAGATGTTGTCATATGGGTAATGCTTAGATCATCATACGATAGTCTCAAAAAAATATAATACCTACACTATTATGTCCTACTAACTTAGTGGTTTTGGTTTGAAATATCTTTTAGAGTATTGTAATTGGTTATAATACTTAGGAAAATTAACAACAGTAATATTATATGTTATATCCAAATATAAATAAAAGAACAAATAAAAATGACTATATATATATATAAGAACAAATAAAAATGACCATATATATGTATATAAAACCCAAATATTTGATAATGTGCATCAAATATTAACACTATATATAAAAATGACCATATATATGTATATTTACTGTAGACATGATATTTAAATCGAAATATGGTGACAATGCAAATTTACTTAACAATCATCAAGATTGTATTTTTACAAATCCATATCTGCATAAGCTCCATCTTAATAGATCAAAAAGTTCACTTCAAAATATTTGATCTTAGTGCCTGATATATCTGGGTTAAGATGGCTCTACACTAGTAGATAACAATAAGAATAGTGCATACTCACAACAGCTAAATATATTCCATCCCACCATGACAATATATTATTATGATAATTCGGTATATTCCAAGCAAACAACACTGGAAAAAAAGATGGGTATGATTATAAGATCAATTATAAACTAAGACACTTTATGATCTTCTTTGACATTTTTTCTTAGATCTTATGTATGACAATCTCCAATACTATTTTATCAACACGAGCAGATAAGTTGCATGAAATGCCATGGAGATCCTCATTTGAAGCCCCAAAACATTTCGATACACTGAAATATGTACCAATCCCCTTTGAAACACCATGAAACATTACAGATTGTATTTTGTTAGAGAAGAAAAAAATACGCAGAAACTTAATTGTGTGTAGACTTGTGTATGTATGTGTAAGTAATTGTATTAATGATAAAATCTGAATAGTGATTACAATGGTCTTCGTGACAGTTGCTTATAAAAGCATTGACTGGTAAGGAAGGAATTGGGTCATGTCTTTTGACCATAAACCCCTTCATAAATATTTAATGGTTAAATTAATTAATTAATTAACTATTTATTTATTTATTTATTATTTTATATACTATTTATTTTATTATTATTTTTTATAAATTAATTATTCACAACATTGCCACCCCCTTTAAAGATGCTTTGTCCTCAAAGCATAACAAGAGGGGCTTTCTCGAGTTGAACAAGGTGCTATGGAATGGCATCTTTACTTTGACTATGTTTGTGCACGATGAAGTCCTCGAGTGTATTTGTATCTTCCTTGAAGCTTGAAGCATTAACACCGTATAATTTATAATGTCATCATTGCTAGTTAAACTCCATAAACTGTTCTTCAAGGTTTGTAGTATAGCTTCCTAGTTGTATTAACCATTCTGCACCTAGAACTACATCCATTTTCTCGAGTGGTAAGGCAAATAGATCTGTTTGTAGCTCTAGTTCTTGTATCTGGATTGAAACCTTATGGCATTCTCCTATCTCTTCGAACTTTTGCCTAGTAGCGACAGACATGGTCAGGTCCTATATTGGACATATACAAAGATCAACTTGTTTAGCAAGATCAATGTTTATACAATTGTGAGTATTGCCAGAATCTACAAGCATATTGACATTTTTGACTCTTATGAGCCCCTTCAGCTTCAGGGTTCGTAACCTTCTCGTCATGTTTGTTGGTAGAGTAGCAGGCTTAATGTCCTTTCTTCTTGGAGATTGATTTCTCTGCTTTTGAAGGTGTGGTGGAACATATTTTGCAGTGACTTCTTTTTGACCCATTGAAGAATTACTTCATCCTGATTTTGTTGGACAAATGACATTGCAGCTAATGATGATTCCTCGGGATCTAAACCTTCATTGTTTGTGACAACAATTTTTTCATCGGGTTCTTGTACTTCAACTTACTTCCCATCACTATTTTATAGTAGCGTAATGACGTGGCTTCACATTTATGCCCTAGCACCCAGTTTTCTCCACACTTGCGATAATTATTTTTCCTTTTTATCCTTTTCTCTGACTAAATACTTGAAGTATCTAACACTTTCTCAGCTTCGTAAGTATACAATTTCTTGTTAAGGCATTTGTATCCTGACGTCCATTTGTCTCCACAATACCTACATTTGGTTGAGTCCTTTTTACCTGAGTATTGTTGTTGTTCTTCATTTTCCTTAAATGATGCCATTTTGAACTTATGTTTTTGTTCAATAAGCCTTGTTGCATGTCTAGCTTATTCGATAGTTTGAGGTTTATACAATTTCAATTTTGCACGAATATACCCTTTAAGTCCACTTTTATACATTTTAAGCATTTTTTCATTGGTAAATCCTCTTTGTCTTGTAGCCAATACTTCCCATTCGTGGGTGTATTCGCTTACAGACCCATTTTGCTTGAGATGAACAAATTTTTCGTAGACGTCATCTTCTTCGTCACAAAATCCACAAACGTCTTTCAATGAAAGGAGCAGGCATCACATTTGCTAAACCACCATAGGAACCAATCATATGCCTCTGCTTCCAAATTGTTGGATGCGGTCGTGATCTTTTCTCATTCGCCCATGCAGGTTTGATTCAAAAATGGCTTCCATTATATTTACCCAAACAATAGCACCTTTATGGTCTTACCATCGTATCTTAGGAGTTCCCTTTTAATCCATTGATAGTCTTCTTCTGGAAATTTTGTATATTACTGGTTACCTGAGAAGTGTATTTGTGGCATTTGCGGAATTTCATGATTTGGGGGATCTTTGCTATCTGGAGTTTTGGGGCTTTGTGTGGGTTCTTGAGCGATTAAAGGATTAATAAAAATAATAATTAGCCATTACTATTAATTAATCCATCCATTCTTCTCGTTCTTTAACCTTACAGGTTGATTTGTGCTTGTCTTCATCCCTCAATTTTAAGAAGGCTTGCCAACGATAATCAAAAACCTTTTTTTCCTGGTTTTACATTCCTTGCAACATTTTCTCAATGTTATCTACCCTTTTATATCGCTTGCTAATTCTTCTTGAGTTTTTATTATCTTATTCTGTCCTTCTCCTAACCCAACCTGCTTCTTTTCAACATTGTCGAGGCGACATCGTGACTCATACCTTATCAAGTTCTTCTTGATATTTTTTTGTGTCGGCTTCATTGTTATTATTATTCCCCACTTTGTTTCTCTTTTTCTTGGCAGAACCAATTTTTTTAAATAGTTTTTTAAAATTAAATTAACTATATAATTATTTTATTAATTTATATAATTTTAAATATATATATATATAATTAATTTTTTAATTATATATATATATATATATATATATATATATATATATATATATATATATATATATATATATATTATGATTAAATGTTATATGCAAGGGTCACGACTTTAATGAAAAACAGCTAAAAAAGCGTGACAGATTGTGGAGCAGATGCAGCCTTTGACCAAGAAAACAGCAGGGAACAAAAATTTTGAGCCACGAGGACAGGGATCGTGCTGAGAGCTTGGTGGCAAAGGTCCGACAATAGTAGACCGACGACGAGACAGAGTTGTAGCGGCACGATGGATCGGGGCAAATCATTGTTTTCAAAATCGGTCGGTCTGAACCGGAAACCGATCAAATCAATCGGTTCATTAGCCCTGGCCATCAAACCGGTTGAAAAAACACGGTTTTCTAAACAGCCCATTGGTTTTTTGGTCTGACCACGGCCATAAACCAATCGACTCCTTCATAAAAATGTCGGTTTATTGCCACACCAGCTACGAACCCCACAAAATGCAGTTTGTGAGTTTTGATGCGGTTTTGAGGGAAATATGGGGTTGTTTCCCTTCAAAAACAACCCCTTTAAGAAAAGCATGCCTCCCCTCTCATTTGCCTCACACATATCAACCCTAGCAACACTAACAATCAATGGTAATGTTAAATTCTTAAAGTAAAAGTGACATTTCCTTCATTTTTCATTTTCATCCCTTTACTTAAATTTTTAACATTACCATGAAATGAATCAGGATGTTTGAGAGTGGTTTCGACCTCATTGGATTTCATATGGAGAAACTAGAATTTTAGAGTTCACTCAAAATTCAACAGAGTTAATGGTTTTCAAGATTTCACGGTTTGGGGGTTTGCAATGTTTCCAATTGATTCTATCATGCATGAGGGTATGAGATTCGCATTTGATCAAGAGCATGAAGCCCTTTAAGAACCTTGATGTTGGTGGCATTGATTTTTGAACTTTGTTGATGTTGGTGGTATTGATTGTTGAACTCCTCTACCATTTCCTTAACAAGAATGTACCCTTCACTCAAAGGAAAATAATTGGTTAGGCATGCTAAGATTTTTCTACCACATTATAAGGTTGAGGAGATGAACCCTTCACTCAAAACAAAATCATTGGTAAGGCATGTTAAACTTTTTCAATTTTTATTGTTAAAATTTGATGAAAAAAAAAGTTTACTGTAATCCCAACCCAGTTTTAATTTCACCTTATCACTCCCATTCAATTAAATGCCCTTTCCCATAAAATTACATTCAACATATAGAATTCTGGAAATGAAATTTTCAGATTAAAACACATGGGACTATCAACACATGTTGAAAATAAATATGGACATAAACAGACCAGCAAGACATAAAAAAATACACATTGATTTTTGGTCAACTTAGACCCAGGCAAAACCCCTTCAATCTTCTCCGGAGAAAACCTGTTAGAGAGCTCTTAAAATTTATTTATCTTTCAAGTTCAGGAAAAATACATTTGCAGACAAAACAAAACAGCAAAATACAACTTATCTCTTCAGCCCAAAACTCCTTGAAAATCGTGCCCATTTTGCCTCGATTTCATGCCCACTTGAAGCTAAAACTGTATTGTACTAACACGAATTGTACTATACAGATTCTGTACAAACTGTATGGATTTCCGTACCGTTGTACGCACTCTACGAATTATTTTTTTCAAAAAAAAAATGTTTTTTGCTCAAAAACTTTTCTCAAACTATGTGCAGCTCACAGCGTTAAATATTATTCGTACTGTACCTTCTGATGTCTTTTATGCCTTGATTTTCGTGCCTAACTTTGCCCAGAAATCACTCCTTCAGGTCGCTGCAACAAACTTCTCTTTCAAAGAATTTCTCCAACTCCCAACCTCCTTTCTCCAATCTGCTCATGAAGAATGAATGAATGCAGTCAGTCTCTCTTTTCTTTTCCTCCTTTTGTTTCCCTAAATGACTTTTGGGCAACCCTAAGATCTAATGGCTCAGATTCATTTAGATCAAGGGATGAGAATAAATGTCCATTTAATTCTCACTTTCAATTTTTTTTAACTCACCCATTAAATGAAGTAACCACATTGTACTTAATGTCTAAAGTCACTTTTCACTTTATAATTTAACATTGAATTTACCACTTATAAAGTCACTTTCACTTTATAATTTAATATTGACTTTACCACTTATAAAGTCATTTTCACTTTATAATTTAACATTGACTTTACCACTTATAAGTCACTTTCACTTTATAAAGTCACACTTAGGAAAAGAATTATTTTGGACACTTTTCCCTAGGGAGCGACTAACCCATGGGAAACCACTTGTCCAAGGTACATTAAAAATCAACACTCCCTCTTACCGATAAAAGTGTTTCTCACCACACCCATCTTGTCCCTGAAATGGACATGTGCTTGCATCTTGGCAAAGACTTCGTGAGAACATCAGCCACCTACTCATTTGTTGATATATACTCCAGCTTCATTGCCCCCTTCTGAACATAGTCCCTGATGAAATGACATATGATGTCAATGTGTTTTGACCAGTCATGAAACACTAGATTTTCTGTGAGTTTAATGCAACTCTGATTATCACAGTGAATAACCGTCGGACTCAACTCCTGATCAAATAGGCCATACAATAACTTGTGAAGCCAAATGGCCTCACAACTAGCCTGGCTAACGGCCATATACTCGGCCTTAGAAGAGCTCAAAGCAACTAACTTTTGCTTTCGACTGAACCACGACGCAACTACCGAACCCAATACGAAGCAACACCCTGAAGTGCTTTTCCTGTCAGAAGCACTCCCTGCCCAATCTGAATCTGTGTAACTTGCCAACCTCACTCCATCTCCTCGCCTATAGTCCAGACCATAATCAACAATCCCGTGCACGTAGCGAAGAATGTGCTTTGCAGCTACCCAGTGCACCCTCCTGGGCTCAACCATGAAATGGCTAAGTGTGTTCACTCCAAAGCATATATATGGCCTAGTGTTGACCAAATACATCAAGGACCCAATAATTTGCCTATACAATGTGGGATCCACCAAACTAGAATCTGAAGCATGAAGCTTCTTCCAGTTGGTGATCATAGGTGTATACATGGGTCTACAGTCTGTCATGTGAAATATTCTCAACACATCCACAACATACTGCCCCTGCCCCAGAAAGATATGCCCTCCTCCTGCCACACATCAAGCCCCAAAAAGTAATGCATCAACCCAATGTCCTTCATCTCGAACTCCATAACAAGATTCTCCTTGCAACCACTAATCAGTCTCTCTGCCCCGGTAATGAACAAGTCATCAACATATAGCACAAGGATGAGCAAATCATCCCCTACAACAATGTAGTATAAGTTCGGATCTGCATCACTCTTCGTGAAACCCATCTACTGCAAGTATCAATCCTCGAATACCAGGCTCTCGAAGCTTGCTTAAGTCCATAGAGTGCTCGCCTCAACCAGCATGCATGGGTCTCCCACCCAAGTACCTCAAAGCCCTGTGGTTGCTCAACATACACCTCCTCCTCTATAACTTCGTTCAGAAACGTGGTCTTCACATCCATCTAATGGATCTGCCAACCCATTTCTCCAGCAATAGAAATAAGTGATTGGATAGAAGTGTACCGAGCTACGGGAGTGACGGTCAACTCCCCCTATCTGTGGGAACCCTCTAGCCACAAACCTCAACTTGAACTTCTCAATGCTGCCATCCGCATCATGCTTGATCTTGTAGAGCCACCTGGAAGTCACAACTGACTTTCCCTCAGGCCTAGGCACCACCTCCCAGACATTCTTCTTAATGATAGAGGCATACTCCTCCACCATAGCCTCTCTCCATACCTCCTGGCTGGAAGCCTCCTCATAGCTAGTAGGTTCAAAGTCAACAATGTTGGTAGCCTTGGCTACATAACTGCAAAACAGCTCAAGTGGCACACTCTCCCTGTTCACCCTCTTCGAAGGACCAATGGACTCTACTTCCTTCAAGGTGTCTTGAAGACACTTGGACTTCCTCTTCCCTAAAAAAGCTTCCCCATAGGGAACCTCATCCTCTACCCCCCAATCTAGTGAACCTGAAGGTCTGCCAACTGACCCTGGTGTGCCTGTACCAGCACCTGTCCTCGAAGAACCTGTGCCTGTGTCAGTTGAAGTGCCATGTTAACTCTGTACCAGCGGACTCCCTAAAGAAGTGCTCAGTGAACTTGCCATTGGTGCCCTAGTTGTCCCTGACACTGAAGTACCTCCTGTACCAGTCGATTCAAGACCCTGAGGTCCTCCTCCTTGTACCTGACCTCCCAGCTGAGGAGAAGTCTGTGAAGCTCTCTCATCATACTCACGTGATCTCTGACAAGCCCTCTCCTCCTCGAACTTCACATCCCTCCTAATCACCACTCTCCGTTTAGAAGGAATGAAGATCCAATAGGCCTTCTAAGTCTCGCTGTAACCCATAAAGATACCCTTCGCTGTTATGGGTTCTAGCTTCATGTTCTACTCCTTGGGGATATAAGAATATGTGAGACATCCAAAGATACGAAGATGTCCCACAGAGTCTTCTCTGCAGTGAAAGCCTCCTCCGAAGTCATATTCCCCAATACTCTGTGAGGACTCATGTTCCGAAGATAAACAACAGTATTGCAAGCCTCAGCCCACAAAAACAAAGGCAACCCCTGATCATGAATCATCGCTCTAGCAGAGCCAACAATAGTTGTGTTATTCCTTTCAGAGACCCCATTCTGCTGGGGGTTGTAAGGAACCATTAACTCTCTCCTAATTCCCTCCTGTGCACATAAGTCAAAAAACCCACCATCGGTATACTCACCACCATTGTCTGACCTCAAGACCTGAATCTTCCTAACTGTTTGTTTTTCCACAAGAGCTTTCAACTCTTTAAAGCGACTAAAGACCTCACCCTTGGTCTTCAGGAAATATATCTAAGTCCTCCTAGAGTAGTCATCAATGAAAATAACATAATACTCATAACCGCCCAAAGACACATGAGACATACGACGACTAACATCAGTATGAATAAAGTCTACTATACCTGTAGATTTGTTGTCGCTCGCTGGGAATGGTAACTTGGTGTACTTGCCCAAAGCACACCCTCTGCAGACCTTATAATGCTCGACACACTAAAATTAGGAACTCCATTAGTGATCTCCCTCAGAACTCTCAAAGCTCCATGATGCATATGCGCCATCCTCTGGTGCCATAACTCGCACAAATCTCTACTACTGGTGGTACTAGTGTGAGTGCTACCAGATGTGCTACTCAAAGCACACCCTCTGCAGACATCATAATGCTCGACACTGAAATCAAGAACTCCATTAGTGATCTCCCTCAGAACTCTCAAAGCTCCATGATGCATATGCGCCATCCTCTGGTGCCATAACTCGCACAAATCTCTACTATTGGTGGTACTAGTGTGAGTGCTACCAGATGTGCTACTCATCAATGCTCCTATCGATTGAAAATTGAACCTGCATAGTTTCCCAGAGCGTACTCCAATCACTTTGGCCAAAGTGATAGAAACTTCCCTGGGATGCATCAATACCTGCCCTCCTGAGAAAGTGACGTCAAACCCCTTCTCCTCCATAGCAAACACTGAAATCAAGTTCTTCTTCATCCTCGGAACATACGAAACATCCATGACCTTCAAAGGAGGCAAAGACACCCTCTCAAAGGTCACAGTCCCCACACCAACAGCTCTCACAGCGCGGTCATCTCCTAGTACAATCTCAATATCAAGTGCCCTCTCTGCAAGCTCTGAAAAGAACTCTCGTGCACCTGTCATATGACAGGAAGCCCCGTTGTTTATGTACCACACATCGGATGATGTACTCCTACTAGATGTAGAAGTAATAAATACAAAGTCCTTGTCAAACTGTGAAGCAAACTGCTCCACCTCTATTGAAGTTGCGGTACCCTTCTTCCCCTTTTTTTTCCTCTCAGGACACATAGCAGCATAATGTCCCATCTTCTGACATGCCCAACATTTGACTTTGGACATATCCGTATCTTTCTTCTTCTTCTTCTCCTTTCTTTAGCCCCATCTAATGAGGCCCCTTTCTTGGCCTTCCCTTTGTTCTTCCCCCTGGCTGTCAAGGCTACATCCTCCTCATCTTCTATCTTCACTCCACCACTGCCAGTCTTTTGTATCTCATGTTGCACACAATCATCCCAGAATTTGTCCCAATTGGGAATATTCTCCCAAGAGATAACAGTATCTCCAAAGACCTCCCAAGACTTAGGAAGTCTCGCTACGGCTATCCTGACTAACTCTGTAGGTGCAACTACCTCACCAATAGCAGTCAAATCATCACGTCTATGTTTGACCCTGCCAAGATAATGAACTACACTTTCAGCCTTTGTCATCTTGATGTTCTTCAATTGTTCTTTGAGTACCATCTTCCTGCTCTCATTGGTACTCTGATAGAGAGTGGTTAGAGTTGTCCACATCTGATATGAATATGTGTTTCCTCTCACCTGAGGAACCACATGATCCTTCAGACTGTCCATCAAAATCCTTTTGTGTCTTTGCATTATTTTTTTGTGAATTGAGCAAATTCATCTGCAGCAGTAGGAGGTACAACCTCTTGCCGCACTATGTCCCAAACTGTTGCCTCCTAAAACATTGTTTGAATTATGTCCTTCCAAATGGCATAGTTGGATATCCCATCAAGTTTGTCCTCTATCCTTAAGAACATGGCCATGACTGTTGTCCAAAATTTACAAAACCAAGAAAATGGAGAAACGAACTTTCCAGCACACCTTGTTGTCCCAAAAGTTCAATCTGTGTGAAATTTCACTTTGCTGTCCCAAAATATCAATTTGTTGTCCAAACTGAGTTTGTTGTCAAAAAAATTCAGTTTGTTGTCCAAACCATTGTTTGTTGTCCCAAACTACTCTCTCTTGTTCAAATTGCAATTTTCAGCCTGTAGCTCTAATACCATGTTGAAATTTGATGAAAAAAAGTTTCCTGCAATCCCAACCTGGTTTTAATTTCACCTTATCACTCCAGTTCAGTTAAATGCCCTTTCCCATAAACTTACATTCAACATATAGAATTCTGGAAATGAAATTTTCAGATTAAAACACATGGGACTATCAACACACGCTGAAAATAAATATGGAAATAAACAGACCAACAACACAAAAAATACACAGATTTTTTTGTCAACTTAGACCCAGGCAAAACCCCCTCAATCTTCTCCGAGGAAAACCTGTTAGAGAGCTCTTCAAATTTATTTATCTTTCAAGTTCAGGAAAAATACAATTGTAGACAAAACAAAACAGCAAAATACAACTTATCTCTTCAACCCAAAACTCCATGAAAACCATGCCCACTTTGCCTCGATTTCCATGCCCACTTGAAGTTGAAACTGTACAGTACGTACGCTGACTGTATTGTACGGATTCCGTACGGACTGTACAGATTTATGTGCCTTGTTACAGAGTGTACGAATTTTTTCAAAAAAAATTATGCTCAAAAACTTCTCTCAAACTACGTGCAGCTCACTGCATTAAATGTTGTTCGTACTGCACCTTTTGTTATCTTTTATGCCTTGATTTCCGTACCCAACTTTGCCTAGAAATCACTCCTTCAGCTTGCTACAAAAAATTTCTCTTTCGGAGCTTTTCTCTAGCTCTCAGCCTCCTTTCTCCAATCTGCTCATGAAGAATGAACGAATGCAGTCTTTCTTTTCTTTTCCCGCTTTTGTTTTCCTAATGACTTTTGGGCAACCCTAAGATCTAATGGCTCAAATTCATTTAGATCAAAGAATGAGAATAAATGAGCATTTAATTCTCAATTTCTATTTTTTAACTCACCCATTAAATAAAGTACCCACATTGTACTTTATGTCTAAAGTCATTTTTCACTTTATAATTTAACATTGACTTTACCACTTATAATGTCATTTTCACTTTATAATTTAACATTGACTTTACAACTTATAAAGTCACACTTAGGAAAAGAATTATTTTTGACACTTTTCCCTAGGGAGAGACTAACCAATGGGAAACCACTTGCCAAAGGTACATTAAAAATCAACATTTATCATATTATAAGGTTGAGCAATCCAAGTCTGCAGAGTTTGAGCGAGATGATGTTTATGTATCTCTCACTGATGATCCAATTTTTAGTAGCGTTGAATCAATGAAGAGTTTCATGAGTGATCATGTTGATCGGTGATTTGTAGTTTTGATGTCTATTCTTGTTGCTACTACTACCACTACTGCTAAGGTTGCAAAGGAGTTTTAGGAGTCCTCAAATACTCAGCCATATTATTTAAGTAGCTCATGTTGAGGAGTTTGATCATGATGAGGAGTGATCATGCTGATCACTAATATCTAGACTTGTAGTAGTCCACTGACCCCATAGCTTATAACATTGTTTTTGGACTCTAAAGGCCATTTAGAGCCTCATTGATTATGTATTTTGTTATTGATATGTATTGCACTCGATGCCAATTTCATATATTCGCCTTTACCTGGTATATAGATCAGCAAACTTTGCATATTTTATGCCTATTCGTCTGGAATCATGGTTTTAAATCTCAAAAATAGTTTTTTTCATTAAAAACTAATTATTTCGTGTATTTTTTTAAAGACCGGTTCATTGAGATCTGACCAGTCCCCGTTTGACTGGTTCAGGTTTGTAACCTGGTTTTATAGGTGGACTGGTTCGGTCACCAGTTCTGACTTTTAAAACTATGGGGTGGAGGGAGTCGGAAAATGGTGACATGATGCAGGAACAAGACGGGATGCTGGAGCAGACCGTGAGGAATCACTTGGACAGGGACGGCCAGGGAACAGAACAGGTCTCGAACCGGTGGATAGAAGAGACAGGCAACTGGGTCAGAGAATTGGCAGCGGACAGAGGAATAGGCGGAACAGTACGTCGTTGTGTGATGGATGAGCCAACGGAAATAAAAATGGCTTGTAGTGCGATTGACCGGGGAGACCAACAGCAGACGATGGGCATGAAGGGTGGAGTGATGCACAACGGGAATGAAGGGAGGAGTGGTGACAGTGGTCAGCATAGGAACAACAGGGAACGATGGTTTACCAGCAGAAAAGATCCGACGATTGATGCTTTGATACCACTGTTAGAGAAGAAACCAGCACGCAGAAATGTAATTGTGTGTAGACTTGTGTATGTATGTGTAATTAGTTGTATTATTGATAAAATCTGAATGGTGATTACAACAACAGCACAAGATTGAGAGTAGTATCTCAGTGAGCATGTGTTCGGTTTGAGAGGGGGCAAAGAGGTTAGAGATCTAGATCCATGGGGAGATCAAGCGTCGATCTGGGAAGGATCTACTAGATTAGATCCAAGATAATTTTTTGTATCTGCATTTACTCAGTTGGGCCATTATCCCAAAACGGGAGCCCAAGTAGGTTCTGAGTTTTATTAATGAAACTGATTTGTTGCGCATAGATTTGCTTGTAATTCATGTGATTCAGATCGTTAATTGCTTCAGCTAAATATTTTTTGTTAGGAATCTAGTTGTGTGTTTATTTAGTAATATTTTGTTGGGAACTAAACACCAGGTGTTGGGTTGTGCAAAAACTAGCAAACTGAAAGAAAAATTGTGTTTGTTTTGAAATTTTCAAAAGAATGAAGCTAGTGAAATAACAGAACAGTTTTATGGCAGATTTTTGGTGGAAAGACAGGCATTTGACTAATGTCTACTATACTGAACCCCAGATAAAAGTTTAAAACTGAGACAGTTAAACATGTATATTTTGAAAAAGATACTACAATTGGATGCAAATACAAAATATTTTGCATTCTATGAGTGAACCAAAATAAGACATGTTTTCAAGTCAGATTATGATTAAGAAGTTTTCAAAAAGTGGGCAAAAGCACCTTTATTGGAAATGTTGAATCTGATATTTGCTTAGGAAACATGGAATGGTGTGTTGGATGGAGCAATAGTTATCAAAAAAATGCAGTAAAAACATCAGAACTACAAATGTAGGTAATAGTTCTTTGCACTTGCAAGAATATAGTCAATATAAATAAACATAATTTCATATAAATATATATTACTACAATTTTCCTTTTCTACATCTTCCTCTTAGTGATTCTACATATGTTTTTCCACTTTTATAATCCTTTTCAATAGTTATCTTACTCAGTGCTACCACCAAATTGTAAGATTTTACACTAATCCAACACCCGGCATCTAATTCCAACCAAAAAATTACTCAATAAACACACAGCTAGATTCTTAACACAATATTCAGAGAAATCAAATTACGATCTGAATCACAAACAGATTTCTTCCCAACAAATTAGTGCATCATTAATAAAACTCATAACTTACTTGGGCTCTCATCCTAAGATAAGGACCCAACTATGAAAATATAGATTACAACTATAAAAATATAGATTACAATACCCTGATCTAATCTAGCAGATCTGCTCTCTCATGCAGATCTAGATCTCTAGTCTCGCTACACTCTCTCAGACCCAGCACACGATCACTAAGATACTGCTCTTGACCTTGTGTTTTGCCTCAACCCTTAGGCTCAATTTATAACTTTTCTAAGCTAAGATTGACAGCCAAAATTAACTTCTCAAATTAACTGAAAATAAGTTACTTAGTTATAAATTTAGTATCAGTCATAAATTTAGTTTGCATTACATGCATGTCACATGCAACTCATCTGCATGCATGCAACTCACTTGCACACTCTGCATGCCAAACATGCAAACTCCACATGGCACATGCATGCCTTGCATGTTGCATGCAAGCTCCTTAAGAGACAAAACTAAGGTCCTTCTAGTCAAGACACTATGAGAATTCCAAAACTGAAATCCTATTGCAGCGACTGGTATTATTTTTCCTAACTGATAAATTAATTATTCAGTTTATTTCTATGCCAACATCGAAATAAACACATTGCAACCTTCACAAATAAAACTGCAGAAAATAATAGCTTTGGAAACTGAGAAAATTTCAGCGCACACATAAAAATGACACTATTATTTTTGGATAAACGTCCCTAAAAAACCCAATGCGAGAATATCGGTGCAGTAGTTGTGAGTTTTAATATTATGCAGCAGTGAGAAAATCTGAGTACAATAATCTGGATGTCGAATCTAGCAATCCTACTGTCAAACACAGACATGATATGCAAACAACATGAAAGATATAAGTGTGAGATCCAATATTATTCACAATGATACATATTTATCATACATTGGGGTGACCGTTGGATTCACATTCCAAGGTCTCTTGGACTCCCTGAGTCTCTTGAGCTTCCACACTAACCCTAGAAGGATTAAGTGTCCAACATTCCTCCACCCTCCCTCCCCCTTAATACGAAAGTGTATGTGTGAGTCCAAGAAGAGAGTTGTAATCCAAAATGGCAGCACTAGGCTGAATGTTCTCTCTGAAATGTTGGCATAAGGATGTGGTTTAAGGATGACCACCAACACTGGAACGCTTAGTGCAGTTCCCGAACTCTTCCAAATGTGGCAAGAAGCTGAGATCTTCTACTAGAGGAAGTGTTCCTAATGTTTTGAAGAGGGAGACCTTCAACCTAGAAGAAGGGAGGTCTACAACCTGCGATGGTTTAAGGATAACCAACAACTCTGGAATGCTTGATGCATTTCCTAGAACTCTACCAAAACTGACAAGAAGCTAAAGTCTTCTGCTAGAGGAAGTGTCCTAAATTCTTTTAAGAGAAAGAATATCAACCTCACATAGATGGTTTAAGGTTGGCCAACAACCAAAGGCATGTTCATGGGCATCTATGTCTCTAGCTACAACTTTGAATCTGGACTGGCAGGTTGTGGCTTAGGCTCACTTGAACTGCTCTGTCTCTGGCTACAACTTTGAATCTGGAATTGCGAGTTGTGGCTCAGGCTCGCTTGAACTTTTGTGTCTCTGGCTTGTAGATGACCATCATTTTCCCCCCTGTCAGATACAAGGTGAGATGATGGCGAAAACTCAACTGCAAGACTATCCAACACTCTAGAACAAGTTCTGACATATGACTGAAACATCTTCTTGGTTGTTGATGCCCATTGCCAAGAAGCGATCCATCCAAGATGAATCTTTGTTCTTGCAGGAGGCTTGTTTTTGAAGTATATGTGTGAAGCATGAGTGTGCTGACCACAATGCTTGCACGGGTGAAGATCGAAACAATGATCTTTCCATGGCCAACTCGGTCACAGTGTTGGCATTTCACAATCTGTTGTGAAAGAGGAGCAAAATCTGAAATAGCCGAAGGTGAACTATCATAAGGAAATCCTGCACTTTGAAATTTGATGGGCTTGGAATAGTCTGGAATATAAAAGGACGCCTCCTTGTCATATCCAAGACCTGTTATGTGCTTGTTATGGAGAAGCTCTTCCCAAGGTTTGATGATGGGCTTGGGAAGTGCAGGCTGGATTTTTGCTTCTGCATTAAAATCTGCTCTTGTACTGGGCTCAGTAATCTGAATAGTTTCTTGTTGTTGATGGGAGTTTGTCTCAATGTTCTGAACAAAAACAAGTTCAAAATGACAACTCTTTTGTTGAAGCTCATCTCGTTGTCACTGAGTTTCTATTTGCAGAAAATCAATATTTTCCTATGCAGTTTGCAGACAAGTTTGAATGTATCTGAGAATGGCTATGACAATCATGATTGCATTGTTAGTAGTAGAATGTATTAAATTTTTTAGTAATTCCAATGTTCCATCTGCCATTTTCCAACAATTTAAATTTTAAAGGTACCCTCAAAATAAAAAAAGGTGTTCCACCAAGGAGGGCTTCAAGGAACTGATAGCAACGCGTCTCATCATACATGAAGGACTAGCATGTTGGACCAGCATAATCAATATAGGCAACAATTTTATTTAATGTACTGTTGTACAGTACAACAACCCTCCCCATTTCAAAATTTTTAGAATAAATTTCATTTAGAAATGGGTCCCTTTTTTATCTTTCTTTTTAGATAGAAATAAAAGACTTAGAAGCAATCCGATCATTTTTGAATTAGAAATAAGAGTTCATTGTTAGAAAGACATATTGCACATCTTTATTAGCAAGTGTATATAAACAAATACAACATTGAAAATTTCCGATACAATAAAATATAAAGACTTTATTACATAAAGGTATTTGAATGGAAAAAAGTCTGATGTACAGTAATCGAAATCGCAAATCAGAGATATCATAAGTTGTATATTTGTTTTTCAAAAACTCCAATGCGATTGAACCAATCACAATCGCAAATCACAAAGGTTTTAAACTTTCATTTTTGTTTCGATGTGATGCAATTGATCGCAATCCCATTTCGGAAGAGCAGTATAGAATGCACTTGTTTTATAAATATCTGATGCGATGGGCCCCACTGCCATCGCAAATGCAATCTCTTTATTTGATCAATGACGCAACTCCGATGCGATGCGATCAATCACAATCACATTTCGGAAAAACAAGCGATATTCACTTATGATATTATAATCTCCGATGCGATGGGCCCCACTGTAATCATAATCACAAAATCAGTGAACATCATTTGTAACTCATTTCTTTTGAAAAGAGTCAATGCGATATATATCATCGCAATCGGAAATCGAAGAATATCACGAAATCTTATTTGTTATCCCTTTTGAAAATTTCCGATGCGATTAATACTTAAACTTCATATTTTACATTGCGCATATGCTATTTATTCATCGCAATCGCATGATTAAAAGGGAAAGTTTTATGTTTTCAATTTAAAAAACGTCGATCTCCGATTGTATGTTTGTTATTAATAGAAAATCAAACAAATAATGATTATTGATTCTATTTCAAATGTGTTGAGTGTGACTTCTAAAGAGAGCATTTAAGTTTAATACGGAGATTAATAAATAAAAATCAATGAATAGATCATTCATATAGTTGTCTTCATTATTCTCTTTCTATCACTTCTGAAAGCTTTTCCTCCATTGCAGAACCAAAGAGCACCCAACCCTTTCATTCGCAGAGCGAGGAAAGCGTTACCGGATACCAAAATGTCGAAAAGATCCAGGAAAGCAAAAGCTGTTGTCGCTGCAAAAGCCCCTATTTTCACCATGATACCTAAAGAAAAACTAGCGAAAATTAAGCTGGTTACAAACACGTCATGCCAAGGTCTTGGAAAACTATCTTGGGAAGAGGTATATAACCTCATTGAAAGGGAAAAGCCTAAAGTCACTGTGTCAAAGGCAACAGTTCCTGATGAGCAAGACTCAAAATCTGATTCAAAGACTTCGCTTAAGGATCTCGCGAATTCATTCCTGCACCGAATTGCTGCTCGGGCAAACATTTTCCCATACTATGATGTCATTCGCTGGGTAATTGACAATGTGGCCATCCAGAATAGGACGTTTGTGTAAGCTTCTGGAGCAACATTCGGGTCATTTAAAGCAGAGGACATTAAAGCAATGTACCACCTTCCGGACCCGTAGAAAATATACAACAAATCCTTCATCAAAGAATTTGCTGCAAACAATGAAAATCAATTAGAGTTGATTAGAGAATGGAGAAGGGCTCCCGAAAAGCACAAAAACGAGGCATCAGGTATGTACTCAGTGGAATCCCTTTCGCCTCCATACTGTTACGCCGCAGCAATGATGTGCAGATTATTCGGAAATGACAATTCAGCTAGGTTCTCTATACAAATGGTACCTTTAATCCATTCTGTTGTAAATTCCGAAATAATGGACTGGGCTGTCATTCTTTCTGATAAGATAGCCAATAGGATTCTTGAGTATAGGAAGGACAAAAACACAGGAAATACTACTCCTTTTTACTTTTGTGCCTATATTCTAGGCACCCTATGCTTCAATTCTGAATTTCCCATGTTAGGATGGAAATGGACCCCTAAAGACCCTGCTCCTATTTATATATATCACAAATTCCTGTGGAAAGTTCATTTCAAAAACCATGTTTATAGAATCTGTCACGGTTTCCTTATCCCCGTTTTTCAAACCATTTTCAACCGATTCCCTCCTAAACTTTCTGAAAAGGCTAAAGTTGATTTATCCTCGATTGGGGAATGGTTTAGAGAAGAAAGATTCACGTATACCAGAGTTTTCGGGAGTATTGTAGAACCCCGCATTCTTCCTCTGTATGTTCCAGATAAGCTATTAGCACAGGAAATTTCATATCAGCTAACAGTAGAAGGCATGTCCAGGTCTTTGAAGAATAACAAGAAGCTAATGTGGCCTACTTTTCCTTTTAAATGTGGAGATTATACTCTCAATAATTTTGTTCATGCTAAGAAAGAAGTTAGCAAGATAACCAATCTCAAGCTTTCAAAAGTTCCGGGAAGACAATATGACCCAAAGAAGGTGGCTTTCGATTTTCCCACTTCAGTTTCAATTGCTCGATTTGAATACAAACTAGATGAGTTCGATGATTTGTTTGTTTCTGTAGATAATTTTTCACAAGTTTATAATTTGGCCAAGTCCAAATTCCAGAGTGAAGAGATGAATAAGTTTATGTTATTTAGAAGCCAGAGATTACTCAAAGCTCCTCTGGATCAATTAAGAGTTCCTATGCAAGAGGCTGAGTCACAGCAGAAAGAAAAATAGGATACATCTGGCAAAGTAGTAACAGAAACATCTACCGACAAAGTCATTATACAAACACAAAAAAAAGTAACAGGAACTAATCCTGTTATGCAGAAAGAAGACATTAGCAGCAAAGCTGATACTGAAAAGAAAGAAACAACTGCTAAACTTGATACACATACTGATCAGCTGTCTACAACTCATACAAAAAAGAAAAGCACAGGTGCTGACACCAATGTGAATACTGGGAAAGAAGGCACAAACAGTGAGGCTATTGTACAAACAATAACAAGAGATATAAGCAATAATCTAGATTTACAACTTAGAAGAGAGAAAACTACTGATAAAGTAGTAGAATCTGCTGAACTTATTGTTTCTTCCCATTTGTTTAGCCAATATAATCAATTTGCCCAACAAATAGGATTGCAAAATAATCCCCAAGTTAAAAATCTGGAAGATCAAAATATGGAAGTCATTCCCGAAAATCCTATAGGGGAAATTATGTTGAAAGTAAAGGAAATTCCTCCTCTAGACATATTCTACAGTCCCAAACATAGGGTTGTTGTGAGAAAGCAGAGGAAGAAGAGAAGCACTGATCAGGATGCACTTTCAACATCACAGGTGGAGTTTATGAATATTGTTTATAAAAATGCCGAGGTGAATCCGTCAGAGGATCTCACCAAATTATCTCAATACGCAGGTGCCTATAGTGCTGCAACTATAGACAAAGCTTCTAAAGTCTCCCAGTTGATAAAACAAAAAGACTTACAGATAGCTATGTTGGAAGAACAGGCCACAGAGAATCAGCAAAAGCTTGTTAAGCTAGAAAAACAATTGCAAGATCAGGAGCTCAGATCTAAACAGCTAGAAGAGCAGCTTAGCATTGAAAAGAAGAAGATTGATGAACAAGCCTTGAACACACAACAGCAGTTGAGTCAAGAGGTAGAAAAGCTACAAAATCTTCTGCAAAGTGAGAAAAATACAAAGATTGAACAAGAGAAGATATTCCGATCAGCATTGGACAAGTTCAAGGATTATCCTAAATTAGAGCAATTCAAAAATGAAGCCCTTGAAACAAACAAACTGCTATCTCAGCAGTTGAATGAGTTTTGTCTGAAATTGACACAAGCTGAGCCTTTGTGCGAAATAACATCATCTTTGATAGATGAAGCAGTCACTCTCAGGCAAGAAATTGATGATGTTGATGATAAAATTTCTGAGTTCCTATTATGGCAGGATACAGAGCAGGGAAGAAAAGCTAGTCTTCCCAGAATTGAGGAAAGACACAAGGAAATTTTATTTGTGGAATGGGAACAACAGTTGATGAAATCAGAAAGAGCCATATCAAGAGCTAAAAATATGATGAATAATATTGCACAACTGGTTAATGATAACTTGTATGCCACTAATTTGATCTCAGATTGTACCCCAGGCAAATTACCAAAAGTAAAAGAAGTTGATCCCAGGTGGAAGGACGAGATAATCAATAAGAATCAACAGATTAGCAAGCTACAAGGAATTTCATGCGATATTATGTGGCCTTGTCTGATCAAGCCACACAGTCAACAAATGGCTATCAAATTCTTTTCAAATGCCATTCAGTGTATCATTCATGAATTCTCTGATGCTATGTATACTGGGCAGCTACATTCAAGGCTGAGTCATCCAACAGAAGTGAAAGATATGCTCAAAATCTGCCATCTGGGCACATTAAACGCAGGAGATAATCAATGAATTGGTTTCACTTCAAGATTTCAATTCTGTTTCTAGATTTCCGATTAGATAGATTGTAGGAATAGTTTTAGTTATTTTGTTTTATTAAGTACCTATTTAAACCCCTTTCATGCATTTAGAAAGGGATCCTGAATTTGTAATATTTTGACTTGGAGATTACATTTTTGTACTCCATTGACTCTTATATTTTTATAAAGAATCACATCTGGTGGTTCTATGGAAAATTGCCTTTAAGAATTGCATTTCTATATCTTGGAGTCTGTTTTACATTGAAGTTGGATTTGGATATCGAATTGCATCGGAAAGTATCAAGATGGATATGGTATTTCTATCTATTCACTATTAATTTTCTTATGTTATGAGATATTCTCTTTAAAATTTTCTATCATTTATATGTACTTGTTTTATAATTTTTCTTTATACATATCATTTCTAAGTGTGTAGAAATATTCATCTTTTACAGTATATGCAAATGATATATAAAATGATGAGTACAATGTACTATTATAACTCTGTTTAATTTCTTAAACAGAGTTATCATTATTTGATACTGCATATTGCAGTTAAATTATAATACATTTTCATGGTTATTGATTTAATTGAAACAATTTTAAAGTTGTATTCATATTTGACACCCGGGTTAGTTTTAGAATTATTTATTAGTTATAGATTAGATTAGATAGTTTATTCAGTTATTAAGTCCCATTTTCCAATTCACCCAATCATTCCATCACCAACCCATTTAAGTTATTAGGAAATTGGTCCTATCAATCCAGTCGGAGCCACCACACCAAACGGAAAAGGAGCTGTCCTAAGGTCCCGACCAGGTGGTTATCCCCCAATGTTTGAAGCAGCGATTTTTGAGGCATCAACATGTACATACAGGATTATAATAACCAAGGCATGTTAAATTGGACCAATATGTTTATTTTATACTGTGGAACCTACAGGGACATTGAGTCTGAACTTCTGACAGCCCTGCGATTACTTCTCCTGGTCGGAGAGAAATAGTCCCAATTCCCTGGTTTGATCGGAAAACATAAACACGTCGTCCTTGATAGCGCTTGGATATGGATGGAAATAGACACCAAATCTGGCAAGAAAAGTGAAGAAGTTGTATTGAAAGGTTAGCTACAAAAATCTGCGGCTCGAGCAGAGGAAGTACATTACACTGCAAATTTTACCATTAGCTCTGATTTTGGCCACCCAGGAGCGATCATAATTACTAACCAACATCAAAAGGAATTCTTTTTTGAGAATTTTGTTCTTGAAGGATTTATTGGTGGGCTGGTCTACTTTCCATGCAATTCTTGGGTGCAATCTAAGAAGGATAATCCTGAGAAAAGGATCTTCTTTTGCAATAAGTTGTATTTACCATCACAAACCCTAGAAGGCTTGAAGCAGCTTTGGCAGAAAGAAAAGCAAAATCTTCGTGGTAAATAAGGCAACATTCAAATCGAATATATGACTATGATGTTTACAATGATTTGGGGAACACAAACAAAAGCAAGGATCTTACTAGACCAGTTCTTGGTGGTGAGGATAATCCCCCTATCCAAGACGTTGTCGCACTGGTCATTCAGGACAGTTTTCTTCTTATCTCTTCTCAACACTCTTAAGTCGATTGCCATCGAGCTTAGAATTCGCCACCCTCTCCTGGGTGTCAGTCAAAGCAAGTTTTCACTCCTGCAAATGATGCAACCACTTACTGGGATTGGCAACTAGCCAAAGCTCATGTTTGCACCAACGATGCTGGAGTTCACCAACTAGTGAATCATTGGTTGCGAACGCATGCATCCATGGAGCCTTATGTTATTTCAGCACATAGGCATCTAAGTGCTTTGCACCCCATATTCAAGTTGCTTCAACCACACATGTGCTACACCCTGGAAATCAATGCATTAGCCCGACAAAGTTTGATTAATGTAGAGGGTGTTACTGAATCCTTTTTTTTATATTGGGCAAGTATTACAAGCATCTAAGTGCAGCTGCATACCTCACACAGTGGCATTTTGATTTGGAAGCTTTGCCTGCAGACTTTATCAGAAGGGGTATGGCAGTGGAGGATCCTACTTAGCCATGGGAAGAGCGTATGGAGTGCTCTACGTGGAGCGATTTGATGGAAGACCAAGCAGCATATGGAGTGCTTTGCGTGAAGCGATTTGATGGAAGACCGAGCAGCGTATGGAGTCAGCATATTATGCAACAGATTAGGCAGAGCAAAGAATCTGACAGATTGTCAGGAAGGAGGAGCGTTACAGTATTGTACGTTGTCTCTAACATAGAGAACAACGCTATACAAGATAGTGAAGAACAACCCTGTGTTTCAAAACATCCCCAACTGTTGTTTGGCTTGACAATAAATAGACGTTGTGGTTGACAGAGTTGGCAAGGAATGGCAGGGCAGAAAACCTAGCACATAAACACACAATGAGGAAAGCCACGCATCATGGCTCTGATACCATGTCAAACACAGGCATGATATGCAAACAACATGAAAGAGATAATCGTGAGATCCAATATTATTCACAATGATACATATTTATCATACATTGGAGTGACCGTTGGATTCATATTCCAAGGTCTCTTGGACTCCCTAAGTCTCTTGAACTTCCACACTAACCCTAGAAGGATTAGGTATCGAACACCTACAAACAAAAATACTAGCAAAAATCTAGTGAGGAATTTTCCTCGCCCCACAGGCAAATCTAGCAATGAAGACTGGCCACTGAAACCCTCAACGAATTGTTCTGCGTCACCCTCTGTGTGGGCTCTGCACAGGCTCTAATTCGTACAGCCTAGATCTCAAGCTGCTTCTTTTGTTTGCCACTTACTCTGGAAACGCTTCTCCCAACCTCTGCAAAATTCTTCTGCCACCAGAACACTAAAACAACTTCTCGAATCTGCAAATCGAATTTCCTTTAGAGGCTACTGCGCAGTCTCTTCAAAAAGAGAGACAACTTAAGGAAAACGTATAAGTATGAAATTACAGAGTAGCTGACTGGATACATCGAGAAATTCTTTACCATCATGAATTATAAACGCCCAAAAATGAGAAAACATAAAGGGGGAGGAACTCCCGAATTTAAATTTGAATTAAGAGCAGATTCAAACATAACCCACATAGAGGGAGCGATGCGTCAGCCTCACTGTGGCTCTTCTGCCTCTTTGCAAATGCACTCACTGGATCTGGAAATCTTCCTCCAGCCTCACTCTCCTTGCCCCTCACTCTCTTTGCTTCCTCACTGAAGCTCGAACTCTCTAACAACTAACTGCTGCTACTCGGGAAAAATGGAATTCCTCTAGTGTCTCTGGTGTGTCTTCTCCAAGTGCCATCGACTTCCTCTTATAATCCATTGTTGGAGCTCCAACGGTCAAGATTAAAACTTAACCAATGGCAAAGATCATCTTGGAGTCTATTCGTGCGAGTTTCTAGATAATTCACACCTTGACTTAATTAATTCTGATAAATTAACCAGTTTTCCTAAGTTTAGACTTACGAAACATTAAATTTTCCTAAGTTCAGTCATATCTAGGTGGAATTTTCAAAAACGATTTATGGGTTTTGGAAATCTCATGTATTCTAGCCTCTCCACCAAATTTCGTGGCTAGAACACATCCGATGCTACAGAAACTAACACTCTCTCTTAGTGAGGATTGTGTTCTTTCTAGTGTTGCACATTCTACCACAATGCCATGTCTCTGTATCATCTCCAATCACGTTGCTAATGTCTAGCCACTGCCCACCAACCACTGCGCAACTCTGATGTTGCATTCGTGCTCCTACTGACCCTGTCGTACTGCTACCAACACTGCATCTACACTGCAACTCCCTTTCATCTTTTGTTGCTGCAACTGCAACATCTACAACTGAGAAACATCCAAAATACTAACTCAATTGTGTTCAGTATGCTGCATTTGTCACCCAAGTCTCTGACTGCTACTAGCCTCTGCATTGTCTATGAAGAATCTGCGTTGTTGTTGATTCTACACCGTGCCACACAGCACTGCTGCCAACTCTGCACTGTGCTCCCCAGCTTCTAACTGCTACTAGTCCGCTACTGTCATTCTGGCATCTAACACTGATCCATCCTGCTACTAAATAATGTGGGCCCCCATAGCGAAATAATGATCCATGAGGTGGACTCCTCATGGACCCTGCCCATTTTTGTAGTTCTCTGGGGCTACAACTCCAAGTCACCCCACCTCACTCTTGGAGGTATGGTTGCCATCATCATGAAGTCTTCCTCCAACCTGGAGGACAACTTGTCGATTTCAATTGACACTGCCTGTTAGCCCTGCTTCTCCTGCTTGTCCTTCTTCCTAAGAGGACACTGCGTGTTGTAGTGACCAAGCTCACCACATCGAAAGCACTTGACCTTTGACAGGTCCTTCTTCTTCTTCCTCAGTTCCCCCATGCCCCCAACTGGAACCCTTAGATGTGAGGGCCACATTCTCCTCCTTCACCACTTTCGATCCGCTGTAGTTGTTGTCATTAATGGAGCTCTTTAACAGAGCTCGTCTCAACTCCTCCTAGTGCAAATCGGCCCACATCATGTCCCACCTTGGCAAGGTATCTCTGCCCAAGATACTCTGGACAAATACCTACCAATCCTCTGAGGCACTGTTGAGTGCCAATCGCACTAGCTCTGAAGGTTGAGGCGTTGCCCGAACAACTACAAGTTGGTCTTAGACCTCCTACATCCTGGTGAGGAAGGGATCTATGCCTTCCCCCTTCTGCATCCTTATGTATCTTAGCTTCTCTTCCAGGAACATCTTCTGCTGCTCAAAAGTACCCTTATAGAGCATGGAGAGAGCATCCCACATTGCCTTGGTTGTTCCCTTGTCAGCCACATGTGAAACTATAAGCTCTCGAACTCCATCCAAGATCAACCGCTTCGCTCTTGCCATCTCCTTCCTGTACTCTTTCAACATCCTAGGAAACTGCCACCATATTATCAGTGTAGGCTTTCAGACCATATTCATCTAGAAGGAAAGATATCCTAGCCTTCCAGATGACATAGTTGGAAGCTCCATCCAACCTGTCATGATCTCTAAGCACATTTGTGGCCATCTCAAAAACAGTAAAAACCCCTCTTTTTCCCTCTGCAACTGAAAATTGATCTCCTACACCAGCAATTCAGCTTGACTGTCAAGGAACTGCGCAACCTCTAAGAATTTCGGCCTACTACTCCCTCTCAGCAGCGAAATTGTTCCCTCCGCTTTTGAGCTTCCCGGTTGATCACTCACACTCTGATACCATGTGAGAATTCCAAAACTGAAATCCTATTGCATCAAACAATATTATTTCTTCTAACTGATAAATTAATTAAAAAATTTATTGCTACGGCAACATCGAAGTAAAGATGCTGTAACCTTCACAAATAAAACTACAAAAAATAATGTCCGCGGAAAAACCCAATTCGGGAAAACCGGTGCAGCAGTAAAGGGTTTTAATATTATGCAGCAGTGAGAAAATCTGAGTACACTAATCTGAATGTCAAATCTTGCAATCCTACAGAGAAAATACTGGCAAAAATCTAGGGAGGAATTTTTCTGATCCCGCACGCAAAACTGGCGCTGAAGACTAGCCTCGAAAACCCTCTACGAATTTTCATGTGTCACCCTCTACGTGGGCTTTGCGCATGCTCTGATACGTACAGCCTGGATCTCAATCTGAGTTGCTTCTTATATTTGCCACTGAGTCTAGAAACACTTCTCCCGACCTCTGCAAAATTCTTCTGCCACCGAAACACTAAAACGACTTCGTGAATCTACAAATTGCACTGCCTTTAGAGGCTACTGCGCAGTCCCTGCATCAGCCTCACTGTGGCTCTTTTGTGTTTCTGCAAATGCACTTGCTGGATCTGGAAATCTTCCTCCAGCCTCACTGTCCCTGCCCCTCACTGTCTCTGCTTCCTCACTAAAACTCGAATTCTCCGACAACTGACTGTTGCTACTCTGGGAAAATTGAATTCCTCAAGTGTCTCTGGTGTTTCTTCTCCAAGTGCCCATTGACTTCCTCTTATAATCCACTGTTGGAGATCAAATGGCCAAGATTAAAACTTAATCAATGGCTAGGATCATCTTGGAGTCGATCCGTGTGAGTTTCTAGATGATTCGCAACTTGACTTAATTAATTCTAATTAATTAACTGGTTTTCCTAAGTTTAGACTTACAAAACATTAAAAGAACAGATTAATAATCTAATTAAGTCATATCTAGGTGGAATTTTCAGAAACGATTTCTGGGTTTTGAAAATCTCATGTATTCTAGCCTCTCCACCAAATTTCGTGGCTGGAACCAATGTTGCAAGAAGCGGGGACGTTTTTTCGAAGCGGATACGCGGAAACGTCATTTCCCAAAAATCTAGGAAGCAAAGCGTCTAGGGAGTGTCTAATATATATATATATATATTGCATTTATATTAAAAAAAAACATCCAAAATACCAAATTAGTTGTAGAAGATATGAAAACATGCATATTTGTATAAAAATTAAGATAGATATGGCATCCATTGTACATCAATGGTTAACTATTCGAGCATCAACCATCTAGATACATCAACCATCTAGAATCTGGATTCTTCTCCTCTTGTCTTGCCTTTGCCTCTACCTCGATTGTCTAGGGATATTAGTCATCATTGCCCAATCTTGATCAAACTACCTAATCCAAGCCTTAAAATATGGTGGAAAAAGCTTAACATGCTTGATCAATGATTTTGACTTGATTGAAAGGTAATTTTTTGCTAAGGCCATGACAAAGGAGTTCAATGATTAACACCACCAACACTAGGGTACATGAGCACATAGAGGGCTTGGTGGTCTTGATTAAATGCCAATCATATACCCTCATACATGATATAATCAAATGAAAAACCACAATCTCATTGATTCCGAATTTCTGAAAATTGTTAAGTCTGTTGAATTTTGAATAGGATATGAAATTCTATTCTCTCCATATGAAGCTCGATGAGGCTGGAACGACTCTCAAACATTCCGAGTCATTTCATGGTAATGTTAAAAATTTAAGTAAAAGTGACATTACATTCTCCTTTATCTTTCATTACATTCTCCTTTATCTTTCAAGGATGAAAATGAAAGATAAAGGAGAATGTAATGAAAGATAAAGGAGAATGTAATGAAAGCTAAAGGTGAATGTAATGTCATGAAAGATAAAGGAGAATGTAATGTCATTTTTACTTTAAGAATTTCACTAACCATGAGGGAGCATCTAGGAAGCATCTAAGGAGCACCTTGGGAGTGTCCGAGAAGCCCCAACCCAACTTAAGTCAAAGAAAAAATTTAACCAAAATATTAGAACCCCGTGGAACTGCCCATCTCCCTCTGGATCCATTGGCAATCTGCACAGATCCATGCTCAAACCTCCACGGATCAATAGCAGATCATTTTCTAGATTCGAGGATCGAGAATCTGGAACCACAGATTGGGCTTGCATGGTTCCAGATTTTCAGGAATCGCCTCAAAATGGTAAAATCGCAAATCCGATTTTTGGATCCGCGGTTCCACCGGAGGATCGCCCAAGGATCAGTACAAGATGCAGTTCCGGCCTTAGATCCTTCGAGGGGGGGGAGGATCGTGTAACACTAGCTAGAACACATCCGATGCTACAGAAACTAACAGACACAAAGGCTAAAAATACTTGCCCGAGCTACAAAGATATACTAACACGTTTGTGAGTATATCTTTTCGTTCCACTATTAGAGATCATGCAGAGTTCTTTACAGAATTTGTCAAAGTGACACAAGAGGATGCCATATTCAGTGCTTTGTTTCAGACATCTTCAGACCTCAGTGTTTTTTACAAACACATCATCTTCTATTAGGCAGTTTTCCATGCACGCATGTGACATGATATTTAGGGAGTGCATGGAAAGTAGGGAACTGCCTAACAGAATGACCACAATGGGAAACTTCCTATTTTCAGAAATTTCACATTTACATGGGCTGATCACACTTTCCAGTACCCATTTGAGAGAATTTCAAAAGGGCACTTACTTATTTTTCAGATTGTCATTTTCGAAAATTTTCTATCTTTAAAAACCTTGTATTTTTCTAGGTTGATCACAATTTTGTACATCTTTATGCGGAACAACATGTTGACCACACTTTGTCAATGACCCCATAGCAATACACCCCCATTTTTTCAAATGGGATTCATCATGTTCGACGTGTTCATGCCATTCAAATTTCATCATCAGTCAACAGTTTTATAAATGATGTAAACCCATTCTACATGTTTATGATGTAAATGATCTAAGTAAGACCACTATGTATGTAACAACCTAGGTAAGCCTAGTATTTTGGTAATGATTTCTATCTTAGGAGGTTTTTTGTCTCACTAATTCATTTGTGTTTCTCGACACAAGTGATCGGCAAAGCTTTCTCCTCCAGCGTCACCCCAAAGCTAGAGTGGATTTTGTCATCAAGATGTTAAGTGAGTCTTAGTGTTTTCTATCGAGTCTTTGTAAAAGTAATTTGGAAATAATCCTAGCTAATTGGCTAGATTATTTAATTACAAGCTACTTGGTCTACTAAATCATGTTTTGAGTCGCAAAATTAGGTAGTTATTTGAAGGTCTATCGCGAATGGTTATTCTCCCTTTATGTGTCTAAATGTATTTATCTTATGTAAAGATGGTTGGAAAAATAATTTAATTCCCATCTCAGTCAATTATTTAAATTTTCTGGCCAATTTAAATTAAAAATCATAAGCCAGAAATTTAATTAATTTTAAGTCCTAAGTGAGTTAAAATTCTTCATAGGCAAAATTCGTGGGTCCTTAAAAACTAAATTTTTAATGGTCCCAGGCCAAGGGAATTTTGAGAATTTCAAGAAATTTTGGACCCTTGGACTTTGGTAGTTAAGTCAAAGTAAAAATTTTGAGGTAATTAATTCCAAAATATTATTTTTGAGTTAATTAAAATGGAATTAAATGATAAATTCGAATTTCCTCAGAATTATAATTTCGACAGTCCAGATTAAAACATAATTAAATCTTTTTCGACAGTCGAGATGATTTTGACATAGATCAACCGAACTAGCCGTTGAAGATTTTATCTTATAAATTATAGGTCTTTGTATTTCATTTGCATCTGATCTTTGGATTGTGCACTTGTTTTCAGAAGCTCTTGTAATTTTTTGATCAATAAAGCATAAAGACTTTGGAGTTACAAACTTTGGTGTTCCTTTTCCAGATCTATGTGGTGATATTGTCTCTAAACTCTGCTACTTTTATTGGCATTTGATGGTTGATGGTCTTTATGGATTGATCTGCATACAGGTATCTTGTGCAGTTTTCTGGGTTTTCTTAAATTGCATTTTGATTTGACAGAAATATCAGTTATCTATATTTTTGAAAAGTCTCATGGCTATTTTTTAAATCTCTATCAATCTAAAATTCAGATCTAAGTGTGTAGAGATCATTATTCAAGATTTGAGTGTTTGGGGAAATCTTCAATTAGATCAGCCGACTCTCAGATTTCAGAAAATTTGAAAAAGCCCATTGTTTCCTAATCTCTAAGGTTATCTTACGAAATATTTTTTGTAGGGTTTTTCTAGAGCTTGTGCCTAAATAAAAAAAATTATCTTAATTTTTTTGAATTTAAAGTTAGATCTGGCTAATAAGAGCCTTAGATCTTCAAATTTAGGAGCAAAGTCAGACTTATGCTCCTCAGATCTGACAGATTTGCAACTCTTGTGCATAGATCTGTAAATATATTGTATAGATCTATAATTTACATGTATGATCTGAAGTTTTGTAACATAATTTTGAATTCTAACATCTGGGTTTTTAGGATTTTCTCTATTATTGTACATATTGGGTATTTGGTTTTTCTTTTTTCACTTGTGCAGGAATAGATCTGAAAAATCAGCGAAGGGAAATCTTCAGATCTGAGCCAGAACTAAACCCTAGAGAGCAAGATCTGGGCCCAATATTTGTTTGCAGGAATAGATCTGAAAAATCAACCAAGGAAATCTTCAGATCTGAGCCAGATCTAGACCCTTGAGAACGTATAGGCTTTTGAGGCTATTTTTACAGGATTTTGGTCTCTAAAATTCTAATTTTCAAGCGGCAACATTATTCCAAAATTTCAAAAAATTTCAACGATGGGATCTTCAAAGCCTTGGGCTAAGAGTTTGATCTCTAAACCCTTATTTTTCTGCAAATTTTATTACAGCAAGCAAATCACAAATAATTAGGCCCTAAAAACACATTTTATATGGTCAAAATTGTTTAGAATTGCAAAATCTTAATTTTCATAATTTTTGGCTATTTGGACATCTTTAATTTTGCCTAGATCTGACTTTAAAGTTTGCTGGAAATTACTGCATAATTGTGAAAAATCAGATATGAACATTTCTGATGCATATCCTAAATAAAGTCAAAATTTGAATTTTTAGTTTTTTCGGCAAAACTTACTATTTTTAGACATAGTGGGGATCATTTTTAGTGTTTTCAGTTTGTTGATCTGTTATCAATTTACTGTTGTTACAAACTTATCAGTTCTGAAAATTACTGAGTCAAACTCTCTTAAAGCCTTAAAATTGAAATTTTCAAGTTTTAATATATTTTTGTTATTTCTGGAAATATTTGCCAGCTATTTTAGGCAGTTTTATCTTGCTGATCTGTCACTATTTCACTGCTGAAACAAAAATATCAGATCTGAAATTTCTTTTAATCAAGCCCTAAAAATTGATTTTTCTTCAAGATCAATAATTTTTACTATTTTTAGTCATTTAGGGCATTGGTGCTGGTATCATTTGTTTGGTGATCTATGGTTTAAATTACTACTGCAATTTATATTTCAGATTTGAAATCTTGCTGAAAAATATATTCTAAGTTTAATTTAATTTTTGTTTTTGTTATTTTAAGAACATCATTTAATCCAGAAATTGCTTGATGAAGTGGTTTTATTAGCATTATACTTTCATGGTATATCTGGATGAAAAATTACTGAGATTTAAGTGCTAGTAAATTTCATATGTTTCAGTTGGGTTTGATAATCATTGGCATCTGAGTTTTGCAACATGTTCTATCAATTAAAATTGCCTAATGTTTAATTAACTTTTGTTTCATTTACTTGAATTATTAGATGTTTATTGAATACTAATGTTTGAGAAATCTTTTCAAGTAAGTGTGATCGATATCTTATTTTGATAGCTCTATTGTGGATCTGTATATCTTTTAATCGAGTAATCTTGTGGGCATCTTCATAATTGACACTCTCACTTAAGTACTTAGTGGTTAGATCAGATTATTTATAATCTAAGTGCTTTAGGCTTTTTAACATTAACTCTCATCTTCGAAGCTTGCTTCATCTCGCTCCTTCTTCAAATCGTTTTCCTTGCATTCGGCACTCTAAATTAACATTGCATAGCAGCAGTTTCTCATCAAGTACTTGGTTGTAATTTCCTTAGCAAGATAGTTGACTCCATAAGGCACTGGTATCAATCTTTCCAATTCAATCGAATCTTTTAATCTTGCTAGATCTTTTACAAGTATTTGGTCGTTTAACTGTGTCTCCCGAACTGGTTGGTTCCCAACGAGTTCTCCTTCATTCCATTTCCATAGGATCTACCCCCCTTATAGTTTGCTATAAGGAGACAACTTAAATAGAGAAATTGGGGATCAGGGTGACAGCCCCCGATCTGAGTCGTTGTCCCAGTGCCTAGACATTCTGTGCGACAACACAGCATATGAGCCAAAATTCAACTGATTCTGAGAAAAGTCAAAAATAGGCCAAATAAGGTTTTCTGCCAGTTATAAGAATAGCAGGTATCCCATAATTCTGTTTCAAGCAGTGGTGATGAATTTCAGTTTTCAGAAGATTCCAGACACTTTGATATTCTTTGACGCAATTTATGTTTAGCACTGGAGATGTGTGCCCTAATCTATTTTGCCAGTTGATTCTTTGTGCTCTGACCTAGATGGGGTGCACCCTAATTGTGGAGTTATTTTTTACTGGCTTGCATTCCAAGTTTGCTTCAGGTTGACATGACTTGCACTCCACGTAGGTACGATCTTAGGAATTGAGCACATGGCTTGTGGAGATGCCTTCTATTTTTGGAGTTCATCTGTCTTATTATGATCTAGCTAAGTTGCAGGAAGTACCTCGTTTGGCCATGTACTAGTACCTAAAACACCTAGAATCGCCAAAACAGGTAGAAAACACCATGGAAAAACCTCTGACCATACCATCCAGTGTCTCCAAATACGGAAACGTCATATGGTATGGACAACAATGTTTTCAAGGTGTTCCACCCATTTCCAATGACGTTTCGAGCACCACTTTTGGAAGTTTCCAGGCTGACCTAAGTGCCCAAGAGGTTTGTCAAACAATCTAAGAACATCATACGATACAGGCAATGGCATTTCCAAGACATTTCGCCATTTCCAATGATGTTCCAGGCACTGCTTTGGTAGTTTCGAGGCTGATCTAAGGGATCGATTGGGGCATGGGACCCATATAAAATTATTGCCCTCTACCGATGACACTTTAAGACAAAACAAAAATAGATAGGGGATTGAGCTTTGAGTAGTTTGTGACCTTGGTAATTAATGGAAATATTAATTTCTTAAAGTTAGAGTAGACATCAACACTCTCCTTTATTTGATTCTTTTTATCCAAGTTGACATTAACATTTTCCTTTATCTTACCGTTTATAACCTTTTCCCTAATTTTCAACATTACAATTAATTGTTTCAAGATGTTTGAGAGTGGTTCCAACTCGTCGGATTTCAAAAGGAGAATATAGAATTTTATATCCCATAGAGAATTCAATAGACTTAACAGTGTCATGATTTTAGGATTTGCAGGACCGTAGCATTTCCTCTAGATTCTATCATGTGAGGGTATGGCATTAGCATTAGTCAAGAGCACCTAGCCATGGGATTTTGCATCATGTAATCATCCATGAGACTTAATATAGACAAGGGTCTTCTTCTAAAATGTCATTGATGTGTTATCATTCTTCTTTTCTTATAAGATATTTTGTTATTTAAAGAAAAACCTATAAATCTATATTTTTTTGTATTTTTATATATTGTGTTTTCCCCGCGTACATATTTCTTTTTTTAATGGTGTGGGGGGTGGCTGTTGTCACATTTCCATTTCAGAAACATTTCCATGTTTCATGCAACTTGGTGAGCACTCCAAGTTTATTCCAAGTTGACTTGCACTTCAAGTAAATTTTTCTTCTAAGAAGTTGTTTGAGTAACTTGTTCTTCAAACAAGATTTGTCTAAGGGAGTTCATTTTCACGGTGCAAGTAGTGTTCTACTTCCACAGGATAAGGGCACCGTGGTTGGACTCCAGTTGAATGTTTTTCCGATATATCACTCCAGTCAGATGCTTTTCTTGGATATTACTTCTATTCTCAGCACACTTGGAGAGGGCTTTTCTTGGACGTATGCATGCCTTTTTAATATTCTATCTTCCCTTTTGTCTTATTTTATCTTCTCCAAGTTAGGCACATGGCTTGAGATGGCTTGTCCTACTTTCATTTTTGATGGGCTAGAGGAAGAGTATGCTTGCTTGACCTTATTCTGAGCATTATCCAGCAATTAACTTTGGCAGAATAGTGTGCCCTCATATAGAAGGATCATGACACATACTTTTGCTTTTGGTCTGGTTTAACTCATGTTCCCTAATTGAGGAGGTTATTCTCAGCAGGTTCCAGTGGATATTTTAGGCAAATCTTTTCCCCTATTAGCAGTTGACTAGTGCACATTTCTTCTCAAATTTTCTTGGAAGACTATCCTATTTCACCCAACCTAGTCTTGTCAGGAAGAAGGCACCCTAATCAGACAGCACAGATCTGAAGTACATTTGCATATTAGTAAAAATTAACATAGATTTGACATCTCGATGAGTAAATCTCAATTGTACTTTCTGTTATAAAGCATTTAATCACAGAAATCTGAGTTGTTTTTGGGTATTTCAGCATGTATATCTTGCAGACTTGAAGTATCCTGGAGAGCACAGTGTAATAACTTTGCCCCAAATCAACAGGGATTCCCCCAAGGCTAGTATGCACTAGCCCTAAAGTGAGAGGGATTGTGGAAGGCAACATTGGCACTCTGTCTAAGAGTTCATTTGATCCCCATGGGAAATTTCAGGTGGTAACACTTGGTCCATCTGCAAAAACACTGAAGTCTAAAACATTCCATTTCACCATTTTCCCTTAATTATTCTACTTATACATTTTACTTCAACATTCGAATCTTGATTGTCAATAGTCAGTTTAAACTTTATATTACTTAATCCATCTGCAAAAAGACTAGAACAGTTTTAGCAATAAAGTAGTGATACCAAATACACCAATAAGACTTCAAAAACATGAAAAGAAAAATCGTAGATCCTATAATCTCTACAACCTAAATATAATATACACAACCTTGAAAAACAACATCCACAATATAAGAAAAATGCAAAATAAAGCAGCTTGATTACAAACCGAAAGCCAAATCTTGATCCTCTGGGCTTGCTTCCACCATATGGGTGTCTGCAGTTGACAAGGTACTAGATTGACTAGCTCCAGTATTATCCATTGACATTGCTAGAGCCTGCTCTAAAAGGGCTGTCTCATCATCCTATCACAAGGGCATAAAATTAACAATCAATTTATGCACATCAAGTATGTGGCTCCACTGCAATATCTGAAACTAAAAAGCCTAAAAATTGATAGATATACCTAGCAAAAAGTAAACATATTCAATCCAAATTTTCCCAAACTGGAGACATAAATCAGGCATACTTTACATGTAAGAAGAACTCACTAAAATTTCGAAGATTATATAGTAGTTTTTTATATATTAAAATTACAAGGTTGTCAAACAAAATTGTGTCAGCCAAACTTTAGGCCATTAAATAGTAAATGAAACCCCTTTTTTATTAAGGGGGCAATTTTCTCTTACATTCAGTTATAGCTGGATGAGTAGGTGGACAATTTTTTCCTCTTGCATTCAACTATGCCTCAATGGATAGATTAAAATTGTTTGAAAACCTCTAGAGAAGACATGGAATTGTGTTTGTTGCCCTTAAGGCAACTACCTTAGAGACACACTCATATGGGTGAGATTTGTTGCTGCTTTGATGAGATTCCTGCTCATCAACCTGGACCTGTTATTTTTCATCCATCAATACCAAGTGTTGTGCTCATCATTTTTCATGTATTCAGTGGTATCAGTTCCTGTGTCCTATGCTCCCTATCTCAGATGTGCAAGATGATGCTTCAGTCTGCAGTTGGTATGTTTTTCATTGTGTCGTTTGCTTACTTGAAAAGTAAGCTACAGTTTTGACTTGCCTGTGAAGTGTTACAATTATATGGATATTTTATCACTTATAACTAAGTAAAGATGTTATCTAGTCATTACATTTAATATGCCGGGAGTCGGGACCATAGTTTTAAAATCAGCATCAATCATTGAAGCTAGGGCATCGCACCCACTGAAATCCTTCGACGGAATCTTCTCATAGGGAACAACCTACTCCATATATGGATCTTGGGAGTTCAAATAACTTGCTCTGATACCATGTTACATTTTGAACACATGGTAGAATGATACGTACTTAGAAACTAAACTGTAACAATCAGTAAACTGAAAACTATTAACTCCTCTCAAAAACACCAATGTCTGACCAATAAATCTGTATACACGGACAATTAGAAAATATAAACCGGTTTTTTACAGACCCGGCCAACTAGGTACCAAACAAGTCAATTTGGTTTGGTACCTAACCGATCCTAACCGATACTTGACATTGATTTGATCTGGTTAGCAGGCAAGAGGGTCTGACCGGCCAGTTTGGCTGATTTCCAGTTCAATCCAGCCAGTTTTTAAAACTATGGTCGGGACATAATCACTCCTGCATAAGTGTGCCTTAATCTAGGCCAGTAGATACTACTAGGAAATCAATGTGTGTAGCATAGTCACATCACCTTCGTAAGTAACACCCTCCATAAATTTCCCTTACATTTCCATCTCATCCATAAAAATGAATATCACCTAACTCGTGGAATACTTATCAAATGTTATCAAAAAGGGTCAAGAAGAAAAAGAAAGAAAAAAATATGCAAACATTAATTAAATTGAGCCAAAATAAGAGGCTAAGGACGTGAAGAGCAAAAGAAATAAAGAAAATAAAAAGTAACTACTTCATTATGGCCCCCCTTTCCAACTGCTGAAGAATGTAACTAGTGTCAGCTTCATAATTATATTTGAGTCATGATGTAATATATTTGTCAAAAAGAAAGAAAAAGAAATTTTATTATAAAAGAAAAATGATTTATTAGCATGGGTTTCATGCTCTTATTGTTTTATTTCTAGGTTAAAGTCTCCATTGTAGGCTTCTAGGGTTTCTGTCTTGAGTCCTAGTCCTAGTCATCATTTAATAGACACTTCTTGGGCTTTGTATATCAAGAAAGAAAATTATTTTGATGTAAATTGAGTCAACTATGCCTCCTCTACCAAGCCGGCTTCAGAGAAGACAAGTTGGCCGCATTAAGGACAAGTCGGCCTCAAACAGGAGCCGGGAACTATAAATAGGAAGCTACATGATCCATTTGGAATACACTCTCACACATGTTCGATCTGCAGTTGCTAGAGAAGCAAAGAGAGCGAAATACCTAAAGAAGGAGGAGAAAACCCTAGCGAAGAAGGAGACAATTGTCAAGCAAGAAGAAGCTGAAATTCTCTCTTCTCTGCCACACGTGCAAGTTTTTGGGTTTCTATAGGAAGGTCGAAATCACAGATCTGCAGTAGGGCTGAAATTCTGGCAGTTGGAGGGCCAAAATTATGAGTTGTAACTGGGTCGAAGCTATTTGACTAGAAGTGACTACTGAAATTTGGTTAATCAATTTGAAAGGTTGACTTGGTGGAGAGAGGAAGGTCTTTTGGTCTGGTCTAAGATCTTGGATTGTCTAAATTTGATTTGAATGTACTAGTGGAAGAGTTTGACTGGGTTTTCCCCTAACATAGTGGCTTTGGCCCTGGATGAGTGCTTATATCTAGTGTCATAGATCTTCAATGCTTTTGATTTGATGATTGTTTGATGAGAAGAAGATAAAAGAAGAACATAAAGAAATTAAATAAGAATACAAGAATATCACAAAATTGTCAACATACGAAAATCATTTTGCATTTATGATTTTCTAACATGGTATCAGAGCTAAGGTGGAGGATAAGAAGGAAAAAGGCAGCTCAAAAATCTATTGAAGAAGGAACCTAAGAAGTAAGGATCAAGGAAAGGTTTCAAAACAAGATCACAAGGAGAAGGGAAGTATCATTTTACAAAGACTTGAAGAAGAAGTTTTAAATCAAGCAAGGAAGACTTAAATCTATGGCCACATCAATGAAGTCTGGAAAATAAACTAGAAGGAGCCACCAACTATAGAGCGTGGAAGAAAAGGATAGACCTTATCCTCACAAAGCACAAAGTATTGGATTTTGTACTTGGAAAGGTTAAGGAACCCACAGATGATGCAGGAAAGGAAAAATACAAGGAGATAGATATCTGAGCCATGAATCTAATTGTAGATGGAGCTAAGGATTACTTCATTCCCTACATATCCAATATAGATATTGCAAAAAGAATGTATGAAGCTCTCTCCAAACTATTCATTATCAAGAACATTGGACAAGTTGCTAGTCTAAAGAATAAACTAAGAACATTGAAGATGACAAAAGATGACACAGTGTCTTCTTATTTTGTAAGAATCTCCAGAATAAGACATGAGCTCCAAGCTATTGATGAAGTCATACGAGATAAAGAACTTGTGATTGTTGCTCTACTAGGTCTACCTAAATCATGGAGTACCTTTGCAGCAAGTATTAGTAGTTGGAAAGAAACTCCATCCTTTGAAGAAATGTAGAATGCATGCTGTCAAGACGAATCTCGCATCTCATTGGCAAGTAATAACAAGGAAGATGAAGAGAACACTACATCCAATGCATACTATGTTCAATACAAGAAAAAGGGAGGAAACGAGAAGTTTAATATGGGACACTACAAGAATCAATGTCTTGAAAATCCTAAAATAAGAAGAGAGAGAGAACTTGCTATAGCTGCAGATGAAGCAACACCTAAGAAGAACAAGACTGAAGAATCCAAAGTCAAAGACTTATAAAGTCTCTTACATATCCTCCTACTTATATCATAGACTATTGTTTTAGGTTTTGTAAAGTTTTTTTTAATGTTTTGATTTCTAGAGTTTATAAGCCTAATATGTCTTGTTAAAAATTCTTGAATTGTTTTGATAAGGTATAGGCATCCCTCAAAAGGATTGAATTGATGAAAGATTGAGAGGGAACCTCCACCATTTTACAAAAAGTTAAGTATATTGTTCTCTATTCTCTTTCATGATTGAGTTCCTCTATACATCTAGCTTTGTTTGTATTGCATACTTATAATTAATTCTTTATATTTTCCTTGGTAGGAAAGGTTGCAGAAAAATAAGGATTATGGCTAGACTCAAAGGGAGACATCAAAAGAAAAATCTTAAACAAGCTTACTCTACAAGGTTTGTTAAAGAACTCAAGGTATGTTTGATTTGTTGCAGATCTTCTTCTTATAAAAAGGTATGATTATTCTTCATTTAAAATTTGTTTTTTATTACTGACTCTCTTATGTCTAGGGTTTTGAATCATAAAGATTCTTGTTAGGGTAATTCATTACTAGATTGAATCTACCCTTGTCAAATTATCTCTTACCATTTGTTCATTTTGGTGAAACCCTAACCTTTAGGATTCACTGTAAAACCCTAACCTTTTGATGCATAGGGTAGATTGATGTTAACAATGAAACCCTAAGTCTACTTAGGATTTGTTAATAAAAGTCGAGAACATATGATTAAATCCTTCACTATTGATGATTAGAGTTTGTTGATGTTATAGAACCCTAACCTATTAGGGTTTGTTTCTGATGTCTAGGTAGAAACTATATACACAGATAGGGATCTTACCATTACTCTATTTGTTGGTGTACTCCAACGATTGTAAACCACCTACCACAACATATCTTTAATATTTCCAAACATCTTCCTCTACACATTTTTGGCACATCCATCTTTTGAATTTCACTTGCAAGTCCTTAGCTTGGAAATTCTAACAATAGTTGCACCATAAATCATCTTCTTCCACTATAATTAGGTCATAATAATTAATAATTATGAAAGGTCATCTCTTTTATAAACAACATGACTCTTCATAAAAGAGAACTCCCAACTAGGTATACAAACGAGGCCCTCATTTGTATCAACTTATCATGTCACTTTTGTATCTAGTCAATACTAAACCGGATATATGGTTTGTTGTCAATACACTCAAGCAGTTTATGGTTGATCCAAAGCGAGTGCACTAGGTGGCAGCAAAGTAAAATGTTGATAGAACACAATAATAGATCAATAGAGGACAAGCCAAATATAGATCAGATTTACAATTCCTTTTGTCCAGCAAAGATATGAGATATTGTTGCATTACGATGGTTAGTAGGATGCTTCAACCAACAAAGTCTTTCTCGATTTGCCAGCACTTCATGTATCACACCCACAGCCCTCAAAGCCAGCTCATCACAAGTCAACACTAGTCAACCCAAAAACAGTGCAAAAAAGTCAACGCAACAAACTAGGGCTTCAATCAAACAGCCCGGAATTCCTTGATTTTAGTGCCCAGATGTACGGCCTCCTAAAATCGGATTTTCTACAGATTTTTGAGGTCAAACAACCAAGGGTTGACCACGGTCAACGATGGTCATCGTTGCAGCAAAAGTGCCCTAAACAGATCCGCAAATTTCAGACTTCAACTCCACACGTGAGGGGAAAAAGCCCTCCAAAGGCTATCGAACCAATCAGATCACAATGAGAGAATGTGAGATGAGTTGATGAGAAAATGACCTCCAAGTATCTCCAATTTATATCCATCAATGACAGTGTGTAACACATCTATTTAGGCATGGGAGCCTACATTACAAATCTGGCCGACCTTGCACATGTGGAAAATAAAATCAAAATAAATGTTTTGCTCATCCAATCAAGATGATCTTTAGATTAATATTGCACCTCTCTGAAAGAGGAGTAACAAAAATATGACCATCGTCATATGAGCAGTGCAACATGGAGTTTGGTCCTAGTTGCCCAAAATTAACACTCCCTCTCAACTAGGGAGAACTCCATCTGTCCACAAGTATCGATCATGTACCAAAACAAACATTGTGCGTCATCCCACCGTAACTTGCTTTGCTGGCTCTTTAAAAAAGGTGAGTCACAAAGACATCACACTCAGTTGACTCGAAGTCAACTTAGACGAAAAACCTCTCTTGGACTCAAAAAGAATCTCATACTAACCCAAAGTTAGTTTACAAACCTGAAGTCAGTTTAGAGGATAAAACCTCATCATACTTGATCCCAGATCAAGGTGTTGGACATGTGCCATCCTAGACATAGAGAGTACAGCAATCTCCGATGCGTCCATCAGTCTTGCTATGGTCTCTATCCACATTTCCCACCTCATTGGCCAAACAAGAGGTACTTCCCATGAGTCTGAAACTCCATGGGTAGGATGCATGCGGGGCACAGATCAAAGAGAGGCGAACCAACTAAATATCATAATGGTGGGGCAGAAGCACCACAAGGTTCGGCAAGCCTAGCCCCATGAGTGCTTATAGCTCCAAGAAGCTATCACCAAGCCCCCTGGAGCTCCCAAAACTCATAGTCCAACTCAAGCAGGACCCTCCGAATAGGGTCTTTCCACAATTCCAAGCTTCTCACAGAAGGTTTGGAACTTGACCTTCCCCAGGGGCTTCGGGAGAATATTCCCGACCTGCTCATCAGTTTCGATATGATCGAGCCTTACGGCGCCTCACTGTACCATGTCCCAAACAAAATGGTACCTAATATCAATATGCTTGAATCGATCGTGGAACACAAGATTCTCAGAAAGACGAATCCCACTCTGGTTATCACAAAGGATAACGATGGTATCTAGCACATGCCCAAACAGCTCACTGAAGAGCTTTCGCAACCAAACAGCTTCACAACAAGGCATACTCGCTACAATGTATTCGGACTCAGCGGTGCTCAAAACCACTGATTTTTGCTTCCTTCTCATCCAAGATATCGAAGCAAAACCCAAAGTGAAGGAACATTCAGATGTGCTCTTGCGATCGACCACACTACCAACCCAATCGGCATCAGTATATCCATGGAGTCTCAAACTCCTGGCAGTGTATCTTAGCCCATGGTTGATTGTGCCCCAAAGATATCTTAAGTGATTCTTGGAACCAATCCAGTGAATGTGATGAGGATCAACCACATGTTGAATCAAAGTGTTCACTGCAAAACATCCGTCCGGACGAGAGTTCACAATGAACATCGGGGCCCCCACGAGTTGTCGATACTCGTTAGGATTTGCTAGCACAGGCCCAGCAGCGTTTCCACTCAACTTCGTAAAGTTGAGTTCCATCGGTGTCGACACAGACTTACAGTCCACCATACCAAATCTCTCCAGCCGCTTCACTACGTACTTTCCTTGAGAAATGAAAATATCGCTTGGCCTCTGCCAAACCTCCAAGCCTAGGAAGTAGTGCATCAGTCCTATGTCTTTCATCTCAAACTCGGAAGCTAGCTCCCTCTTACACTGATGAATGAGAGGGTCAGCACCTGCCAGGAAGAGATCGTCGACATAGAGAACCAAAATGAGGGGCCTTCCTTTATCGACCTTAAAGTAAAGTTTCGGATCAACGTTACTTTGAGTGAAGCCCAACTTCATCAAGTAGCTATCTATCCTCTCCATAGATGGCTTTCTCCAACCTGCATACATGGGTGTCTCTATCTCGGACTTCGAACCCCAAAGGTTGCTCCACATACCCCTCTTCCTTTATAGCACCATGCAGAAAGGCGGTCTTCACATCCCTCTGATGTAGAATCCATCCTTGCGTAGCAGCAAGGGCAATAATAGATCAGATAGTGGTATAGCGGGCCACAGGTGCAAATATATCATCTACGCCTTCTTTTTGAGAGAAGCCTCAGGCAACAAATCTTTCCTTGTACATTTCAGCACTTCCATCAAATCCATGCTTGATATTATAGAGCCATTTCGAGGTGACAACAAATTTGTCCTTCAGTCTCGAGACCACTTCCCAGACATCATTCTTCATAATGGACTCATATTCTTGATGCTCAGCATCCTTCCAAACTTGATGCTTTACAGCTTCTTCGAATGTTCTAGGCTCAGATTGTACTATCGTACTCATGGCTGCTAAATACCCTTGGTATCTCTTCGGCTTCTTGCTTTCACGGAATGTCCCCCTTAGAGCAACATGTCTCTCAGCATCTGCGAGAGTATCCCTGAGCCATGAGGGTCTTCTCTTATTTGAAGGAGGTGGATCAATGGGATCCATAGGTCCTTCAACATCGAGCATCAGGTCATCCTTCGACTCTTCCTACTTCCCTACTTCTTTATCTTCTTTGTCTTCCTTGGAGCTAGGAAGATTTCTCACTTTCTTGAGGGCAGTATCTTCATCGAAGGTGACATCGTTCTACAAAAGTCATTAAACACATTTAACTCATATTTGATCCCATTGTCGGTCCTCAAAATTTTTATGCTTCATCCTTCTTCAAAAAAAATATATCCAAGTCTTACAAGAGAATTCATCTGTAAAATTCATGTAATAGGAACATCCTCCCAAGGATGTCACGAGCAGCATACCAGATAAGTCAGAATGTATCAACTACAAGATATCAGTTGCCTTTGTGACACTTGAGGGGAATGGTCCCCTTGTATGCTTCCCTTTGGCACAACCCTCACATATACCTTCATGATCACCTCTAAATTCGAGCATCCCTGTCACCACCTTCCTTGCTTCGCGAAGGGCTTTGTAATGAAGGTGTGCAAACCTCCGGTGCCATAACTTCGTTTGAGGAGTTGTGGCAAATGACATAGCCCCTAGTAGACTTCCTCCAACCTGGTAGAGTGTATCAACTCTAAAACCAATAGAAAGAGCTTCCTTGAAGTTCTTCTTCCAGATAAGTACCTTTCCATCAGCGAATGCTACCTTGAACCCTTTGTTTTCCATTGTCGAAATGGACACAAGGTTCTTCTTCAAATCAAGTACGTACAACACATCATGTAAACGAAGGACTTGACCTTGAGATAGATGGAGGGTCACAGTCTGTGTCCCTTTCACAGTATAGGTGGCATTATCTCCAAGGATAATTTCCATATTAGTATCCTTCTCAACCAAATCACAGAGGGCTTCTTTATAACCAGTGAGGTGCCTTGAAGCACCACTATCAATCAATCAGACATCTAGGTTATCGGGTGGAGATGCAGCAGAGAGGGCAGATACAAGAATAAATTCATTTCTCTTATTATCAACAACATTAGATTCATCGTACCTGGAATTTCTTGACCTCTTGAAAGGTTTCCCATTTCCACTACGATCAGAGGTAGCCTTCCTTTTTCCTTGGAACCTGTTCTTCCTTCCACTTCTTCTCGAGTTTTTGTTGTCATTATCCCTAGAAGAGTCCCTTCTATTAGGGCACTTTCTTGCATAGTGACCAAACTACATCTTCCCTTCCTTCGTTTGGGCCCCACTCTACCATGGTTTTGATTTCTCAGGCCACCATGGTTCTTCTTCTTTGCATGAGCGGTGAAGGCAGTAGGGTCAATTCCATTTCCATTAGAGGCATACTCCATCATTCTTGTTTCCTTTTGAGTGCATCTCGTCAATATCTCATCAAAATAAGGAATCACATTATTATTAAGAATAGTAGTTTTGAATACAAGCGAATCACGAGGGAGACCTCCAAGTGCAATAAGAACCATCTCTCGATCAGATATTGCTTCCCCAATAGCTAGGAGGTTATTCCTGATTTCAATAAGCCTCATAACATAGGATTGAATAGATTCATCCTTGCCCTTCTTGATATCAATTGATTCTTGAAGAAGAGGATTTGATTAGCATTGCTAGCCCTGAACATGCTCACCAGCTTATCATACATCTCCTTAGATATCTTCAGCTCATAAATGTAAGCAACCAAGTGCTTATGAATAGAATCTCGAATAATCATCTTTGCTTTGATTTCCCCTTTTCTATACTTTGCCTTCGTGTCAGCAACTACATTTGATGGAGGCTCTTGAATCTTCCCCTGCACATAGTCCATGACATCTTGATCTTCTAGCACCAAATCCAAGGACACCTTCCATGCATGATAATCAGACTTATCAGTCAATTTATCATCAACCTTGAAACCCTTGTAGGTTGAGAAGGCCATTTGTCCTTGATAGGATTTCTTCCTTCAGAGATAGCTTCTAACACCAGCTAGGACTCTTGGACTTTGTCTTCACCTTAGCTCTGATACCATGTTAAATTTAGATAACCAGGTGTTCTATGCTTGATGCACTTTTACTTCAATCTTTCTTAGGCCCAATACAAAATAGAAATCACATAAACATGAAAGTAAAACGCTGATAGAACACAATAATAGATCAATAGAAGACAAGCCAAATATAGATCAGATTTACAATTCCTCTTGTCCAGCAAAAATATGAGATATTGTTGTGTTACAGCAGTTAGCAGGATGCTTCAACCAGCAAAATCTTTCTCGGTCAGCCAGCACTTCATGTGTCACACCCACAGCCCTCAAAGACAATGCATCACAAGTCAACACTAATTAACCCAAAAACAGCGCAGAAAAGTCAACGCATGCAGCAGCAGAAAAGTCAACGCATGTAGCAGCAAAAAAGTCAACGCAGCAAACTAGGGCTTCGGTCAAACATCTCGAAATTCCTCGATTTTAGTGCCCAGCTATACGGCCTCCTAAAATCGGATATTTTGCAGATTTTTGAGGTTAAACGACCAAGGGTTTACACGGTCAACACTGCTGCAAAAGTGCCCTAAACAGATCCGCAAATTTCAGACTTCAGCGCCACACATGTGAGGGGAAAAAGGCCTCCAAAGGCTATCGAACTAATAATATCACAATGAGAGAATGTGAGATGAGTTGATGAGAAAATGACTCATTTAAGTCTCTCCAATTTATATCAATCAATGAGGGTGTGTGACACATCTATTTAGGCATGTGAGCCTACATTACAAATCTGGCCGACCTTGCACATGTGGAAAATAAATTCAAAATAAATGTTCTACTCATCCGATCAAGAAGATCTTTAGATCAATCTTGCACCTCTCTGAAAGAGTCCAACCAAAATATGGCCATCATCATATGAGCAGTGCAACATGGAGTTTGGACCTAGTTGCCCAAAATTAACATTAACACTGTCCACAAATTGTGGATCTAAAACCTATGTAGTATTTCTATCAATTAAATGTAAAAGGAGGACAAAAGGTTGGACTTTGAAACAAAGTATTCTTTTGTTGTGTGTGTGATCAAATCATTCATCTTTTCAAGTGCCAAGAGAACTACGATATTAAGTTCATGGTACAGAGATTCTTGTGATGGTATGCTTAGTGAGTTTTCTTCTGTGAGAGTTTCCTTTCTATGTGATATCATTTATCTGTTATCTTCTAGTGTTTAAATGAGATTATGTGACTTAATTCATTAGTTTAATGCTTTGGTTCATATGATTTAGACATCTGCACTATTTCTCCTAAAGCTTGCAAGATTCATGTTTCATGTCCTGCTATAGTGGATTGTTTTCTCCTTCTACTACCATTCAAATGATGTTTGATATGTCTACAATTTGTCATCTACCCTGCCTCTGTCCATCTTCATTCATACGGTCAAGATCTTGGTAATTACATCTAAAAACCTGATTTGTTGACTCCATTTGCCCAATAGATTACTTGCTTCATCCCAACCACCACATTCAAAATCCAAAAACCCTACTAAAGATCTAGCCATTGTGTGAAGACACAACTAGTTGCTAAGCTTAGAGATTAGGTTGTTAGAGTGAGCCATTTCTGGATTGAAGGGGCTAGCCTTCAATCTGCAAGATTGGTTTGAAAAAGTTACCTTAGGGAGTTCTTTGTTACAGCCAAGAAAACTTTATGAGTGCTAACATCTTGGCTACCTAGCAACTCCATTGTCAACGAGATCCAGAATTTAAAGTGTCACTCGCAACACCACAATACAAAGATGTGCTTCCATGGAGGCTTACAGATCTAACAAGGTATGCTCCAATGAACTGTGAACATATACCAGGTTTTCCAAATCACATTTTGTGCATAGATTGGCAAACATATTTGCCAAAATTTAGAGATTGGAATGGGGATGATGTTGCGCTTCATTTGATTAAATTTCATATGCATGGACATAAGCTTGGGATTAAGTTTCATGAAGATTGCTTGATGAAGATGATTATGGCTAACCCGGAAGAAGATGCAAGACTATGGTATGAAAGACTACAACCTGGTAGCTTCTACTCTCTAAAAGATTTCCACATAGCATTCTTTGAATATTATAAAGAAAGTTACCCTTCCTTATAGCTGTTTCGAAATTGCTGTAAATATCGTGAAGACTTCATTCAATTTTTTGAAGATTTGTAAGGTAATGAGGAGTGTATGGATGAGGAAATTATGGAAGCCCTTTATGCATTTTCATCCCAACAACAAACTCTAGTTTCTTTCTTGGCTGAAAGTAGAATAGATCAAGATCTTAGATCTGAAATTTATGATCCTTCCTTTGAAATTGATGGAGATGAAACAGTTTTACTGTTTACATCTTGACAGTCAGGTTATCCCATGAAGATTTGCAATATTATCAATATTTATATAGTCAAATATATGAGAAGAATCATTCAAATTGTTTTTCAGCTCATTCATTTTCTGAGATTTTGTATCATGAAGAAACTTGTCAAAATCAGATTTTTGAAAATGCATGTATGGAAACCTTAAGCAGTGAACCATTTCATGATGATAGTCACCTAGAACTACAAGGAGAAACTGAAGGAAAGCAGGATGTTTTAAACACCTTGAATGACACTGAAGTTATCTCTGATTTTACAGCTTTTGAATTGACAAACTCAGAAATTTTTAAGGCCCAAGACAGCAGTCTCATTGAATCGCAAGAAAGTTTAATTAAAAATTTTGAATGTTTTCAATGAACATGTGGCTGTCATATTTGAACCTGTTCAAGAATGTACAAAGGTTTTTTCTGATGTGAATAATGAACAGCTTGCTGCAATGTTTTTTTAGCAGGGTTGCAGGGGAGCCATGTTAAAGATCCAAAGGTTTTGATTATCAGTTCATTGTGCAAGGGGTTATGTATTGGCCTATGAAAATTTTGTGGAAATGTAACATAAGTTTAGGAACATTTCTAAATAGTTACTTCACCTAATCCTAAGTGTTCCCTAAGTTTTTGCAGCAAATCGGAGCCTATCGAATGCCTACAGCTAGCACTATGAAATTTTGAAAGCATGAGTTTCCAAACTACTTTTCAAGTGACCAAACCATTTTTCAAGAAGCTTTACGCTTACTAAAACTTGATGTGACATTTGGCAGAGTTTTCAAGCCTAAGAGAGGGATTTTAAATTAATCCCTAAAATGGAAATTTGCACTAAAATGACAATTTCCAACATTTTTCTTGTTTTAGTCACTATGTTCGAACACAGATTTCAAACAGGTGATGATGAATTTCAAAAAACCAAAAGTGGTTTATGTTGGCAATGAGATGTTTTACAAAAACCTCCTTCAGATTTTACCCAGACATCATGGTTTGGAAATTACAGAGAAATCTTTGAGACCTATTTTTCTAGATTTTGTAATTCTGTTATTTTCATGTTTTAGTCACTATATTCAAATGCAGCTTCCGAACATATGGAGATGAATTTGTAAAAACCAAAAGAGGTTTTTGTTGGCAGCATACCAATTTAAAGAAGTCTCTCTCAACTTTACCCAGCTAGCAGGTTTGAAGGATATGAAGGAATATTTGGAGCCTATTTTTCAAGATTTAAATATTAAATTATTTCTTGTTTTAGTCATCCACTTTGGGCGCAATTTTCGAGAAGATGAATATGAAATTTCCAAATCTGAAAGAAGTTTTTGTGGAGAATGAGTTGATTTAAAAACACCTCTTTCAGGTTTTACACAATTGTCACGGTTTGGGAGATCTGAATGCCTCTGTAAAACCTATTTTTCAGATTATAAATAGATAAAACAAAAACAAACAAAAAATTCAAAATTTTGTTTCCTATAAAAATGCCAAGCCAACAGTTGAAGGCCACCTCATCAAATTCGACTTGGGGATCAGACTAAAGATGGATGAAGAGGTTTTCAGATCCATTTATTTTGGATCTTAAGGATTATTGTAATTAATACTTTAAACAAATTGTGGATCTGAAACCTATGCAGTATTTCTATAAATTAAATGTAAAAAGAGGACAAAAGGTTGGATTTTGAAACAAAGTATTCTTTTGTTGTGTATGTGATCAAATTATTCATCTTATCAAGTGCCAAGAGGACTAGCATATTATATTCATGATACAGAGATTCAAGTGATGGTATGCTCAGTCAGTTTTCTTCTGTGAGAGTTTTTCTATGTGATATCATTTATTTGTTATATGTTGGTGTTTAAATGAGATTATGTGACAGAATTCATTAGTTTAATGCTCTGGTTCATATGATTTAGACATTTGCACTATTTGTCATAAAGCTTGCAAGATTCGTGTTTCATGCCCTGCTATAGTGGATTGTTTTCTCCTTCTACTACCGTTCAGATGATGTTTGATATGTCTACAGTTTGCCATCTACCCTGCCTCTGTCCATCTTGACTCGTACAATCAAGATCTCGGTAATTGCATCTAAAAACTTGATTTGTTGACTCCATTTGCCCAATAGATTACTTGCTTCATCCCAACCACCACACTCAAAATCCAAAAAACCCTACTGAAGATCTAGCCATTGTGTGAAGACACAACCAGTTGCTAAGCTTAGTAATTAGTTTGTCATAGAAAGCCCTCTCTGGATTGCAGGGGCTAGCCTTCAATCTGCAAGATTGATTTGGAAAGGTTGCCTTAGGGATTCTCTGTTACAACCAAGAAAACTTTATGAGTGCTAACACTACTAAAGATGTGAAGATGGCTTACATCCAATTTCACTCTTCTGAACGTCTCCTTAGAAGTCATGTCCTCCAATACTCTGTGAGGACTCCTGTTCTGCAAATACATAATTGTATTGGCCCACAAAAAATTAGGGAAGTCTTGATCATAGACCATTGCCTTCGCTACTCCCACTATGATCCTTTTCTTCCTCTCGGCAACCCCATTTTGTTGAGGGTTGTAAGGCACTATGAGTTCCTTCTTTATCCCTGCCTCGGTATAGAAATTCTAAAACTCATTGGAGGTATACTCACCCCAATTATCAGATTTTAGTACCTTAATATTCTTCCCGATCAGGTTCTCCACAAGAGCTTTGAACTCTTGAAATTGACCAAAAACCTCACCCTTGGTCTTCAAGAAGTAGATTCATGTCTTCCTAGAAGAGTCATTTATGAATGTCACAAAGTAACAAGACCCTGTCATTGGTTCAATTAACATAGGACCACATATCTAAATGCACCAAATCCAATATCCACTTTGACCTGGTCTCATAGTGAGGAAATGTTGCCTTGCCATGCTTGCCAAGCACATACCCTTTGCACACTCCCTCTTGCTCCACCCTAATCTCCAGAAAACCTGTAACCATTTTTTGTAACATAGGTAGAGGCCTGTAGTGTAGGTGGCCCATCCCCCTATGCCAAGTCTCACATTAGCTATCACTCTGATGTACGAGAGCCTTCAACGGTTGTCCTCTCAACAGATTTAGGTTTTTCTCCCTACTACCAATTACTTGCCTCTTTTTGGAATCAGCTCCTTTCGGCCCAACAGTTACTTCACCTCCCGCAAAGCTGACATCTAGTCCCCTATCCTCCATCGTTGAAACTGATATGATATTCTTTTCCAAACTGGGTACAAACATCTCTTGGTTCACCTCCATGATACCCCTTGAGTCCATCTGAAACCCAATGTTGCCAATCCCCTCTACTACATACTTCGTGTTGTCCCCAAGCTCTACATATAGGTCTTTAGGCTTCCATGGTGAAAATATCTCGAGATCCCGTCATGTGACAAGAAGCTCCACTATCCATAAACTACACCCCTCTCGTAATGGTGCCAAAAAGGCATGAAACCAAGGCAAAGTTCTTATCAAACTTCTCGGGCAACTCATCCATCTATGTTGTGGTTGCCGTAGGTGTATTTCCTGTGCCCTTCTTCATGTTTGGACATTGTCCAACAAAGTGACCGAATTTTCGATATGCAAAGAATTTTACTTTGCTCATGTCCTTTTTACCTTGTAAAGATCCTCCTCCACCCTAGTTCTGCTTGGCCTTCCCGTTGCCCTTTTTCGCTTATGCAACAAGAGCAAGTTCTTCTTCCCCACCACTACTCCTTCATTGTCCACCAGTCAATAAATTCTCTCAGATCTCCTACTAGATGAAGTCATCCCACAATCAGCCCCAATCAAGAAGTTGTTGCCTAGCAAGGATCCCCTCCACAAAGGTGGTCCAATGCTTAGCGCATCCTTTTGAAGCTACTTTCACAAGCTCTAAATCACTCACTGCCTCCCCAATAGTCGATAGCTTATCGCAAGCCTGTTGATCTTTGTGAGGAAAGATGTTACGGTCTCTGATCTGTTCATCCTAATGTTGTTTAATTTTTCCTGTAGCACCATCTTCCTATTTTCATTCGTGCTCTGATAAACACTGGTTAGGGCTACCCACATCTGCCATGTCGTGTCCTTCCTTATTATGTGAGGAATTATATGATCCCTCACACCATCCAAGATTATACCCCTTGCTTTTACATCCTTAAGGTTGTGCTTGGCTGCTTCCACAAGATCAGAAGGAACCTGGATATTTGTATTTGCAAAATCCCACAAACCATTCATTTTCAGAACAATAGTGATCCACTCCTTCCCTGGACTACAATTAACGACCCCATCCAACCTGTCTTCGTATCTCAAACTACTCAGTGATGTCATTTTACAAATCAACCTTGGCAACAACACCCTAGTTGCAAAATTAAAATAATGTTGCTGCCGTACAAAGAAAAACAATTTTCTGCTGTAAACCATATTTATCATAAATCTCTCTCTCAGAGTTTTCTAGAGCCCTGACCCCAGATTTATTTTCTCTTAACAATTATTTATTCCCAGATATTTATTTTATTACCCAAATAATTTCTGAATTGCTGAAAAAATATAATCACTAGTATTTTAACTTCCAGAAATTAATATGCAACAAAAAAAATAAAGCAACAACATCAAGCACATCACAACAACAAATGTACACCCATTCTCCTTCATTCAATAAGCTCAGGAAAATCTGGGTTTTGACCCACAAAGAAAATACACAGAAAAATGCAATGACACATCTCCCATGGCCTGGGACAAGTCCCCTGGCAACATAGACTATAGGACATACTCGTGCCAAGAAGAACTCTAACAATGCTCACCATATATGAAGCATATGACTCCACTCATTCATTGCCTCTCAACATAAGGATAGCATCAATGCTTTCAGATGAATTAAAAGTCATGTAAAAATAAGCTTACTATTGTTCTTGACCTCTAAACAATATAATTTGCATCTTCCTAATCTTCAGGAACACCACCATGCACATAAGAGGCAATATCTATTGTTAAAGAATAGGATTAACAGTTACAGGTAAAAACATTATAACTGAAATTAACCATGACAAATTCCACTTATTTGGCCATTAGACTTGCTATAGACTTGATCATGTTGTCATAATCGTTTGCATCCCCAGCCATGTACTTTTGCCAATTGCATCTAGACCATATGCTATTAAGTTGTTTATGCCACAAGTCCTCAAAGTTCAGATAACAAAGTAATTGATTAATATTACAAATTAGTATTATCTATTCTAAAACAGCAATAGAAATTCATTCAAATTTCACAAGCATTATTTCATAAAATTCCATACCATTAAATCAGGCCCTTTCCCAGCTGTCCCGGTCCCTGCACTGGCACTAGGTTCTGCCATTGACACATCACGAGAGCTAGAAGCCTGCTCTTGTCCCTCCTTCGTAGCCTTTGAAGCAGCTTCCTCTGCGGCCCTTTTAGCAGCAGCTTCTTGCCTTGCCCTCTCCTCTTCCATAGAAACTCGAAGAGCCAAAGCCAACTCTGGGTCCAAATTTGGATCAACACCAAACTCGAAGCCTGGTCCACCTCCTGCAGCAGCAGCGGCGGCGGCAGCGGCACCAGCAGCTGCTGCTGCTGCGAATCCACTTCCACCTTCTCCATCTCCTGTAAATATAGGTGAGCTGCACAAGTGTAATAACAAACAATATTTTAGACATGGACTCATGATTCAGGTTACTAGTCCATAGTAAACACAACTAATTTAATACCTGATGAGAACATCTGAAAGAACATTCGGGCCTGGAGGAACATGTACAATGTGACTATTATCGTTGCTATTTACAGCTGCAAGGAGAGCCTCCAGTTTTTCTGGCTTCCCATCATCTTCCTCTCCAAAATCCACAATATCAAGCGCTACATTATTTTTCTTTAACTTCTTTCCAATTGCCTCTAGAGTCTTCTTATCACATTTAATGTGACTGAAATAACAAGAACACAGTTAGCTGGAAAAAGAAATAATTCAAAACCTTCATGAACACCATAATATATAATTCACCTAAAATACCTTCCAGCAAACACTATAATTCGTTGCTGCTGCTTTTTGTTCTGGCGATGTTTAAGTGCCAGCTGAGCCACCTGAATACCAGATGTCAAATTTATCTCCCCACAAACTTGTAAACCTGCAAATAAGAACCGTAAAAACCTAATATACTTCAAATACCATTAAATCAATTGTGACGGGTGTTATTTATGCAAGGTTGATATTATCAAATTATCTGATTATCGACTCAATTTTTAGTGTATGAAATGCCATTGGCATCTGTAAAGTTAGAGCTCAGCATTGTAAAGATTCTTCTTACCTAATGCATGAGAAGAAGAATAATGAAAAAGCAGTAATTCATATAAAGATTGAAACCTCCCAAAGAAGCACATTGAATCATAAAAGGAATAGCAGCCAACTGTCTAAAACTGCAATAATAGAAACTTAGCAACCCTTGCAGTCGGAAATAAGACAAGAAGAATACCAACATCTAATGCAGTTAAGTTTGTGACCGGTAAAAATTAAAATTTAACCATAACCTATAAGCTGAAACGTATCCTCTTATTATACAGAAGTTAATCTATGATGCTGATGAGGAAATATACCTCATCCCTTGGAAATATACCTCATCCCATTGACGGCACTAAAGTTTCTAGGGTTTCATGTGCTTAATTATAAAATAAATAAATGTTAATTTTTCTCATACCAGATCTGATTTATTTTACTTCAACAATTTATTAAAACCCCAGAAAATATTTATCTCTAATATTTCTTAATTTGACAAAAAATAAATACACTGGTATATTGACTTAAAAATGCAGCAAAAATAAAATGAAGTGACCAATCACACCACAACAGCAAATTTACACCTAACACAATTTTCTTTCATTAAATTTCTCGAGAAAATTTTGGGTTAGACCCACAAAGAAAACATAGAAAAATATAGTTGTTCAGCACCCAGAAACTCAACCCCACTGGGAAAATCAACCTCAAAGAATTCGGCATATGTAAATCCAACCACCTTAGGCAAATCAGCCCAGGAAAATTAACCTGTCTCAACAGCAAATCAGCATCCCTTTCTCCCTGTCTCGTACAGCCCCTGTGTAATAGAGAAATCGACCTCCTCCACAATTTAGCCCTCTTCTTCAGCAACTCAACCTCCCTCTTTCTTGAACTAGGCATCCTTGAATTTTTCCCAAAATCCCCTATTGCACTTCCCCAGTCTAGTTGAGCCTCTCACTCTAGAGAAAAATCGTTTCCTCCACTTGTGTGTCTTCACCTCTCCCTTAGGCTTATTTTATAACTTCATCAAGCCAAAATCCATAACCCTAATCTCCTAAGTGATTAATGGCTAAGATTAAATCCTAAGCCTCACTTGAGATCAACGGTTGAGATATATCTAAGTCACTTATTTTATATAACTTCATTAAGCCAAAATCCCTAACCCTAATCTCCAAAGTGATTAAAGGCTAGGACTAAATCCTAAGCCTCACTTGAGATCAACGGTTGAGATTATATCTAAGTCACTTAAATAAATTTATCATTTACCCTTAGAACATTGGCCTAATAGTCCACAATAATTAATCTCTAAATGAAGTGGTATTTGATCTCTACGTGCTTGGACCTATCATGAAACACTGAATTTTCAAAGAGCTTAACCCAACTCTAATTGTCACAACAAACCCCATATCAAGACCAAATAATCCAGTGAGCATCTTGCCAAGCCATATGGCCTCACAACTCACAAGACTTGCTACCATGAACTTTGCCTCTGTTGAGCTAAGTTCCACTGGGTGTTGCTTATTGCTATACCACGAGATCATGGTTAATCCCAAGTTGAAACAACATCCAAAAGTAGATTTCATGTCCACTATACTCCCTGCCCAATCAATATCATTATACCCCTACAACTCCACTCCACCAACTCTGACGAACTTCATTCCATACTCCATTATACCATGAAGATAACTGAGCACATGCTTCGTTGCCACCCAATGAACCTTCCTTGGCTCCACCATGAACCCTCCTTGATTCTCCTTGGCCATATTGGTAAAGATATCACCAGATCTCGTCATGTTACGAGATGTTTCGCTGTCAACAAACCACACCCCTCTTGTAGTGTTGTCAAAAAGACGGGATACTAGAGTAAAGTCCTTCTCAAATTTGTTAGCCAACTCATCCATTTGTGCAGTTGTGGTTGTTGTTGTCTTCCTTTTACCTTTCTTATCATTTGGACATTGTCCAGCATAATAATGACCAAATTTGTGACATGCAAAGCACTTGACTTTGTTCATGTCTTTCTTCCCTTGTGAAGATGCTCATCCACTATGGTTTTGCTTGGCTTTACCCTTGCCCTTTTTTGCTTGCCCAACAACAGCAAGGTTTTCCTCATCTCCACCTTTGCGTTGTACACCAATTATCCTCCCAAATCTCCCTTTGGATGAAATTATCCCACAATATGGCCCAATCAAGAAGTTTATCTCTAGCTAGGATCCCTGTCACAAATGTAGCCCACTGCTTGGTACACCCTTTCAATGCTACTTTGACAAGATCCACTTCAGCCACCTCTTTCACAACAATTGAAAGTTCATCACAAACTTGTTGAAGCCTCGTGAAGTATGAGGCCACAATCTCAGATCTATTCATCTTGATGGTATTCAGCGTCACGCTTAGCAACATGTTTCTATCCTGGTTGTCACTCTAGTACAGCTTAGTCAAGGCTAAGCACATTTGACAAGTTGTATCTTTCTTCGTTATGTGAGAGATTATGTGACCCCTCACACCATCCAAAATGATGGTCCTAGCTCTTATATCTTTCAACTTATGTTCAGCCGCTTGGGTAGCATCTTTCACACCCTGAATCTCTTGGCTTGCAATTTCCCACAAACAATTTGCCATTAAGACAAGGGTGATTCGCCTTTCCCATGGACTGAGGTTTACAGCCCCCTCCAACCAATCTCCATATCTTAGAATTGATAATGCCATATTATCATATCAACTTTAGCAACAAACCCTTGCTGCAAAATAAAAATTCAGTTGTACTAAAATAATTCATTGTCGTAAAACCTTCCTAATGTACGATCTCTCCCACAAAGTTTCTATTGCTTTGATACCATGTTAATTTTTCTCATGCCAAGTTTGATTTATTTTATATCAACAATTTTAAAATTAAAACCCCCCCCCCAAAAAAATGATCTCAAATATTTTTGAATTTGATGAAAAATAAACACACTAGTATATTAACTTAAAAAATGCAACGGAACCAGGTTGAGGCCATCGGAAATATATTTTGTAACCTGCTTTACATATCATTAATAGAAAGGTATTGCCAAGCTTACAAAAAAAAATGCAACGGAACAAAATGAAGAGATCAATCACAACACAACAACATATTTACACCCAACATAATCTTCCATTCATTAAATTTCTCGAGAAAATTTTGGGTTAGACCCACAGAGAATACACAGAAAAAAGATAGTTGTTGGGTGCCTAGAAACTCAGCCCCATTGGGAAAATCGCCCTCAAAGAATTCGACTTGTGGAATTCGAACCACCTAAAGCAAATCATCCTTGGAAAGTTAACCTATCTCACCAGCAAATTGACCTCTCTTTCTCCTTGTCTCGTACTGCCCTTGCGCACTAGAAAAATCAACTTTCGCCATAACTCAACCCTCTTCTTCAGCAACTCAGCCTCCCTCTTTCCTGAACTCAACTACCTTGAATTTCTCCCAAAATTCCCCGCTACACTTCTCCTCATTTCTCCTTCACTTGTGTGTGTCTTCACCTCCCTTAGGCTTATTTTATAACTTCATTAAGCCAAAATACCTAACCCTAATCTCCTAAGTGATTAATGGCTAAGATTAAATCATAAGCCTCACATAAGATCAATGATTCAAATTATATCTAAGTCACTTAAATAATTTTATTATTTATCCTTACAACTTTGGCTTAATAGTCCACAATAATTAATTAGGTCAATTATTGTACTTTTCCTAAGTTAACATTAGGAAAGAAATGATAAAATCACTTACTTCAGCAAGCAAGCCCCTAAAGAGGCAATCAAATATCTTCTACATACTAAAGCACCAAGCCAGTGAAAAGACCTTCCAAAACTACAAACATCAACAAAAAAGGCAATGCAAGTCTTCCCTAACATTCACTAACAAGAGATTTGACAATTCAATAAGCACACGTGACACAGCACAACAAATTATGGCTGCGTGGGTGCTTGGTGAATGATGTAAGTTGTGGTTATGCATATATTTCCGACATTCAAAACAAATATAATTTAAGCGTAGTTGGAAAAAGTGAAGAGACGTGATTAAAGAAAAGTTATTATGGTACCTCTAGAGCATAGACACTAGTGCACACAAGATAAAATGCTTGTGGAAAAGATCACAAGGTAGGTGCAAGCAAGGCACAAAGAAGAGTGTTTCTGATAGTTGTGTGTACAAGTAAGACCTGTATCATCAATAGATCAAGTTCAACTACAAACAAATCAAGATCGTGTACATCTACAAATAGAGCGCACATAGGGCAGAAACAAGCTTCGTGAAAAGACGAGTTTAAGCAAATGGTTGTAGAGGTCACAAACATGTGTTGCAGGGACTTTGAACAAAGAGGAGATCTTCCTTATAAGCATGAATATACGTCATGACTATGTGATACATTTAAAGATACACGAATCTAGAACAAATTTCGAGGTCGTATGTATTTTTATTTAAGTTTAATTATCAAGGTGTTTTTCTTTAAGTTTAGTTATGAAGTTTTATGATAAATTATCTAGGTCAACATAAGTTTTTTCTCTTATTGGTGTGTGAAGAAATTTCCAAAAAAAAAAAGATGGCTAGCATACAAAATTTGATGAATTCAAAACAAAGACATAGCAACAAGGTTGTGAGTGGCCACATTGGTACAACAGTCATTATGATTGAGTTATGCTCGTAAACAACATAAAAAAGGTAACCCTTTTGAGGTTGAATTTCCAACAACAACAAAAAAGACACTTGCTTAGTAGTGAAATGCACAAAATTTGATTTAGAGTGATCGTCTATCAAACATTATCTTAGAAGAAAGTCAAAAATTTAACAACATAACCTCAATACTCGTAAGTAGATGACGATAGTTATTTGTCAATATGAATCCCTATTAGTAATAGTCACAAGTAAAGTGGCGAGAGAACCTAAAATCCAAGAATAATTGGAATTTGGAAGCCATTGCAAGAAAAGTAGTCCTTTCACATGATACTTTTGGTGTCAAGAATAGGGAAACTATAATGCTTACAAAATTCTAGGTGATCGATGAAACATTTCTTGAAGTGCAGGATGGTGAGGTTGCTTACATAATCTAGAAGTCGCTGCTAGAGATTCGTAACATGCCATGTAAAGGGAGATCTTTCTTGCTCAAACACATGTTATTTTCAATGAACATGGAGCCATAATCACTTCAAAAACATCTATTGAAGACCAAAGACATAAAAGATCAATTATTCATGATTCAAATTGATTGAAAAGAAAATGAAGAAGACTTGGTTATTACAACCTTGAAGAGTCACCCATCTTTTAAAAATTTCGTTGAGGTTTTTCAGATGTCACATTAGAATATACTAACCTTATTGTTGAGTAGTTGTGCCACATGCCACAAATTTCTACAAAAGGACAAAAGATACAGTTTCACAATGATAGCAACCACAAATTTTGAGAGATGGCTCTTGTAGCAAAATTGATAAACAAGGGAAAGTTTGTAAAACCAAATGATGGCAACAAAACTCTAGGTATGAAAACCCAAAATAATAAAGTTTTTTTTAAACAACCAAGGACCGCATCTAGAAAGGGGCAACATTTTGAAAAAGTTTAAGCCAATGTAGCAACACAAAGAAGAAAACTCTTATGCCTTTATAGAAAGATACAAGGGTTAAAAGGGTGTTAAGTTTTTTTTATTGATATATTAATTCCCAAGATAACTAACTACAAACATTGGTTTATTAATTTTGCATAGGATAAAACCAAATCTAACTTAAGTGGTGTTTAGGTTGGAGAGCATACTTTGTAAAAGGAAAAGGCAATGTCCAAATCAAATGAAACATTATGTTGTTATTCATGAATGTTTACCATATTCTTGTTCTTTCAGTGAAAAAGATTACAAAACACAATCCACAAATAAACAAACAAACCAAGAAGACTATTGCAACAAGGGTGAAGGAGAAGGACCTTTACATGTCATCAGAGGTAACTCCTAAATCGATGATCTTTCATAAATGTGATATCTAATATATACGATGAATTGACCCTTCATTTCAATTTCCAAGGTCATTTCACATTCTCCTATTTTATTTATGTACAAATTTATTTACAAGACAAAAATCCCGAAGAATTATGTCCAACATTTCCCCCTTATGCCGAAGGGGTGTTTGTGAACACAAGCATTATTCTAAATTTTTCAAACTTTCTATTCCAAGTGCTTTGGTGAAGATGTCTGCAATTTGTTCATTCATGGAACAATGTCTTATATGAATAGTCTTGGCCCCTACACGATATCAAATCAAATGATACTATGTTGATGTGTTTGGTTCAACCATGGAATATGGGATCCCTTGCCGAATTGATTGCAGAAGTATTGTCAACCAAAAAAGGAGTATAATTCACTTGTTTCTCCTACAAAAGTTTAAGCATTTTCTTGAGCCATGCAACCTCCTTTGTTGCTTCTATAGATGCCACATATTTTGCCTTTGTCATAAAATTTATTGGAACTAATTATGTGTGTGAACTCCAACAGACAATTGTTGATATAAGACTCATGAGATAGCCTGAATTTGACACTCCATTTTCTTTTGTCTTCGTCAAAGTCTAAATTAAAATATCCAATCAAACTAAATCCATCCACCAATAAGTATTTCAATCCAAAGTCTTGAGTTCCTTTGAGGTGCTTCAAAACTCTTTTTGCAACAGAGCAATATCCTTCACAAGCCTTTTACAAAACTCTAGAAAGAATTCCAACAACAAATGAAATATATGCTCTGGTAGTAGTAAGGTAATCATGTCATAATGTAATGTTAAGTAATAAATTCATTTATTTGATTAGGTCATTACGGTGTTTGGGAAGTTCGGTAGCACACTCATTGTACGTCTCCCATCTCTAAGATGATGTAATAAGTCATTCTATGTATTGCAATAATAAATCAATCCAAGTACATTTCTCTTCCCAAAATTATTACATCACCCCGGTCCCCACAAAATCTTCAAGCATTTAATCATATTAACATTACTTGCTAGTTCTCTGCATCAAAGAATAGCAATTGTTACTGTATCACAAGAAACGACGCACAAGGTTTCACACTCCAACATAATTGTTAGCGAATTAATTACTGTCTCGAACAAGTTCTGTGAATCTTGGGGTTCTGAAAAAAAAAACCTAGAGGATTCTAGAGCTTTAATAATGTACATTATATCCCCAGTCACTTTCACATGTATGGCATCCTGTTCAATGACATTAGATGAACCGAGTAGAAAATAGTGACCACAATTAAGCATTTAATGTTATTTTCCACACAGCACACCCTTTGGGCAGACGTACCCTCCATACAAATAATCATAAAGCCAAAACCCAAACTCGGCAAACTTAGGTACTATATTCAAAAGAAAAAATTACATCACATAAATCAAACATTTGATTTCTAAAGCCCCTTTAGACTAACAGCCAGTAAGATCATACACCCACCAGTTTGCGTTCTAAAAGCATGGCTATATAGAAAAACGACCAAATAACTTACCATATAAAAATGATATATATACAACTTCATTTGGCTTTATAAACATAAATATGATTTCCAAAACGAAGAGGGCAAAGGCGAAAAAAAGTACCATGCATACACGCCAGAATTTTGCCAAGATCACTTGTGGGAGTCACCAAGACACGAACATGTTTCCCTGCCATGGTGAGAATACCAACTGTGTTCTCGGGATGTGACTGCACAAGAAAGCCAATGATCATGCATAAACTCCCCTACTTCGAGGAAAACGGTTTAAACGGAAAAAAGGACGTTACAAGAATCGAACCTGGGTTTTTGCCCCACAAACAAGATTAACAGCGTCGGCCATCGCCTGAAATCTGGTTGGTGGGTAATCTCCATTTCTCATCCATTCCGAATTATCGATGCATATCATAGTCGCCTGTTGCAAAACAATACGAATTACTCTGCATTTATTTACTGCTGCCAATGCCATGGGCGGTTCAGGGTTTGATTTGCAAATAATTAAATGGATGAAAGATTTGGAATGAGTACCTCGAGAACCATTGTTGATGCCGGGAAAGAATTAAACGTATTCACTGAAAGCGAGCGGATGCGACTGGAGCAGCAGCTGCTGGGATAAATGGATCTGTTAATGGAATCCACAACCTCTGTTTCGCTGGGCTTTTAAAAAAGCAAGTCCACAACCCTCTGGTTTTGCCTTTCCGTATCGCTTTGTAATTTTTTATACGTTCTCTTGGCCTCCAAGGTTTTTACAAAGTGTACCCTTGAAGTAATGTCTTGAGTGTTATAATTGTTTTAATTTTTTTATATATATTAAAATGAAATCATCATTGATGTATAATTAAAATAAATTAAATTAAAAATAAGTAATAAATTCCAGTCTTTTAGCTGAGTATTTTAGTTCAGATATAAGACTTCCACATTCATCACACATTTCTAGTCAACTAGTGTGAAAAAAATTATTTGAGAAATATAATGGTGATGATAGATTGTGCTAAGGTCAATGCTATCAAATTTTAAGAGAGGAGAAAGAATCTAGGGGTTGAACTTTAAGAGAGGAGAAAGAATCTAGGGGTTGTCGATTACATGATAATTAATATTAATAAGTGGAGTTTAGGCAAAGTGTTAAACAATTAAGTGGAATAGTATGTTTTATGGCAAGGAATAAACTTGCTTTAAATTTCTTAATCAACAAAATAATTATAATAAGAGACCCAAATAATGTCTTTGTCGTTTCAATTTGAGTTTAGTTCCACAATATTCTAGACTTCTTCCAATCTATAAAAGGATCATCTAATGGTTAATTCGTTCACAAACAACAAAGCATTTTATGTCTTGAGAAACTCAAACACCAAGGTAGATAGTCTTGCAAACCAAACAACAAGGAGTTAAATATGGAACCCTATGTGTGGACAAAACCATGTCCTTCCATCGCGTTCCATGACAGCAATCGAAACCTCAACCCACATGGTTCTAACCCATAAGGAGGAAGCAATGGGGAAGATTAATTGAGTTGATCAAGGAATAGGACATAGTGGCGTTGGAAAGGCGATCGTGTCACGTGGAGGATGGATTCCTGCAGCCTCATCCTTAAATAAGTGTTCATCACCACCCTCAAGTTGTGCAAAGTTGGGGCTATATACTTGTCGCATCAAAACTGCAGTGGCATTAAAGTGTTAATTTGAACGCAGTGTGTAATAGCCCCTAGTTGTTTTTCCATGTAAATAAAATAAGACCTGGGACACAAATTTCAAGTTGAATGGTGGGAAACATTGTAGTGGGCATCACTTGTGGTCTAATAATGGCTATGGAAATTGGCAAAGGCAAGAGGCAATGAAATGGCATTTAATTATGAAAATAAAGGAAATTAGGAGAAAAGGAAGGTGAAGAGATACAAATTTGCATGTGTTATCACTCTAATAATTCCCAAAGTTGTGAGATTTTGAGTTTATAGTTTTAAGAGCATTTAGAGGTAACCACAGACCTACTTTCAAGCTCTAGGATCTAGCCTTCCTAAGGTTCAGAGAGGGCTCTCTCTATAAGATTTAACTTTGTTTTTATGTTGGATTTTAGGCTAGTTATATGGGGCAATTGGGTTTTGTTATTTGGTTTGGTTTGGTGGGAAAAATCACTTAATGAGATGGATAGAGATAGATATGTTTTTCCATTGGGCAAATGGAGTCAATATGTCAAGCAAATAGGTCAGGATCAAGGTCTAAAGTCAAATATTTTCAAGGCAAGATAGTTGAGTCACATAAGATCTTTGACACTAATTGGTGAAGTGGTTTAATCGGGATAAAGAGCAATCAAGGATTCTTTGATCTGGATAAGGAATGAAAGAGGAGAGAGGTCATTCGAACGAGGGAGCAATTAAGGGTTCCCTACTCTGGAAATCGGTAGAAAACATCAAAATGCAAACCAGTAAATAACATAGTGCTATTAACAAATTATGATATATCACTTCCTAATTTCACATTTAAATTTGGAACACATTTATGTATGAATGGAAAACATAAGAAGATTTAACAAATAACAGTAGAAAGTACTTCACTTAAGTTAGTCCAACACGTGAATCCTAAAACATGATGCTTTATTGATTTGATCCAGCCTTGCTGACTTGAAACTTGGTACAAAAGCCCTTCAAGTACAAAAATATTGTCGATAGAAATCTTCAGCAATTTATTTCACAATAATACTTCAAAGAGTGAAGTATTTATGCAAAAAGTGTTACAAAATATCCTAGAATACTCATAGGATTTTTCTAAGGAAAATAAAATATCGTTGACAAAAATATAGTGACAGCTGCTTAACAACTTGCAAGCTTTCCTATTCATTCAAATAAAATAGAAGTGTTGTTTGGATTTAGATGCAGCTGGCTGCTTTGTTGTCTTCAACGCTGGCGAAAAGATCTTCAATCTGTTTTGAAGTGTTATCTCTCATCTGATACTCTTTAATCACTGTTTTAACTGCCTTACTGCTGTAAAATTCATTTTAAAAACAACAATCTGTTTTTTATCCTCTTCCACTGTAAAAGTCTTTTATAGCAAATCAGTAAGCTTTTGCCAAAATTCTTCATTAGGTAATTTTATCTTGGTGAGTTTTCTATAATTTTCATCAGCCTCTGTGTACCTAACAAAGTTTGGTTTGACCACAAAGAGATGTTTTATCTCATGCTGTAAATAAAACAAATCTTCAATTCTTTTGTGCAACACTTTGCCTGTAGGTACTCCTTGTCAATCTGCCTTGTTTATTTGTTCTTTGGCAAAATCTCTGATTTTCTTGTTGTAATCCTCTTGCTTCATTAATTTATCATTTAGAACAAGAATGTTTAGCAAGCCTTTTTGCCTCAATATATCAAACTTTACCATAAATCTAGTTATGGCCAAATCCATGTTCTGACACTTCTCTTCAAGTTGCTTCATCAAGTTTTTCTTTGTAGTTACCTTTTTCACTTCAAGAATTGTTTCATTTCTATCAGTTATCCTAATCTCATCCAATTCTTGCTTATTTTTGGTGTTTAAAAACTTGATTATTTCTTGGGCCTCTTCGGGTTTGGCACCAAGCTCTTCCTTTGTCTTCACAAATTCTTCTTTTGCTACTTTAAGCAAATCCTTTTGTTCATGGATTACCTAGATGGAAGGCCAAGTGTCATTGATTGACTCAATGATCTTGGACCACAACTGATTTTTTATGTAGGTCATTGGTTCTTTCAAAGTTAATTCTGCCTCAACCTTCTTCAACTGCTCACTTAGCCTTTTGGCTTTCTGTTCCTCTGTTTTAGCATTGATTTGAGCTAATTTCTTAGCATCTTCCAAGTTCTTTATTTGTTCTTTCAACCTGTTGATCTCATTATTCTGAATGGACATATCTTCCATAGCTTTTATGAGCTTGCTTGCCTCATCTGTTTGTTGCACAGCTGAAGTAGATGATTCTGTAGCAGAGGTAGTAGAAGAAGTCATTGGCATAGTTGTAGCCAATGGGGCTTTTGGTGCTAATTCCTCTGCTAAGGTTGAGGGAATTGCTATAGTTACCATAGGGATGACTATGGGAGGAGCACTTTGTGTTTTTGTTGCTTCTTTCTCTTGGACAAGCTTGTCCATTTCTATCTCCATTTCCTTAATCTGTGTTGTCATTTGGAGAATGAGACTCATCATCTCATCTTTCTGATTTGCCTCCTGCACAATTTATTTTGCCTGAGGATGTTTTGTTGGAGGCAGTTTTAGTTGCTTTCTAAGTGCTGCAATGTCAGCATTCTTCTTTTTCACCAATTCTTCTGCAGCCTTTACATTTGCAGGGTTATACCATACATAAATTACCAATTCTTCTAAGGACTTGATTCTAGTGTCCTTGATATAAGAGGAAGCTTTTTCAATTCTGATTTGATCTCTCAAATTGGTTATAATTTTCTGAAGTTTTGGGCACTCATTGCCTTGGTAGTCATAGTAGAATAAAGCATTTCAAAGCTTTGCTTATGAAACTCAATTTGATCTAAAGGATGAATGCTATCAACTGGTACTTCCAAGTCAACTTTCTTGTAGTCTGCTACTGTTGTAGGTTTGGGCATTGTTGGCTGTAGCATTGTCATAAGAAATTTCTTGTTGGTGTAATCAAAAGCTGATAATAATCTGTTTTGACTTCCTGGAGTTTGCTTTAGATACTGTGACTAAATCTCATTCTTTAACTCTTCATTTTTAGCCTTGATTTCCTTGTATTTCTCTTTGATGTCACTGTCTGTATTCTCTGCTTGCTGTGATGAGGATGCCTCCATATTTTGTTGTCTTTCAATCATCTGAGTGTCTGAAGTATCCTTTTCCTGCTCATTTACAAAAACTGTAGCAGCGTATGTATTCTTCTCTGTGTTTTCTTCATCTAGCACCTCAATTGTTTCTTTTTCCTTGTTCAATGGATTGAGCTTAGGCTTCTTATTATATCTTATTTTAAACCTAGTCTTTGTTGTTGTTTCAGCTGTGTAGGTGCCTTCTTCCCTGATTCTCTTAGTAGTTTTATCCTCTTGATTTACAGTTTTCAAGGTGTGACTAGTATCAACCTGTTTAACTGTTTCTACTAAGGTATTTTCCAGCCACTCTGTTTGATTAGAAAATTGTTCAATCTCTAGCCTTTTATCATGGATATAAGGGGTCAATTTTCATTTTACCCTCATTTTACTGAGAATTCCCTAAGGATCATAATTCCATAAGAAACTTTCTTCAAATTTGTACTCCAACAACTGTTTTGATGCTTCTATACCTGCTTCCCTGTGATTACAAATGAAAGGACCCACCTGTTTCTTTAATTTGAATTGAGTCTTTTTTTTGGCAACCAAGAAGTTGATAGAATTTGAATTGAGAATTTGTCTTATGTACTCTAAGGCAAAAACTCTCATTGGCAAGTATTTTGGCAGTTTATAGGGTAAAAGGTTTGACCCCAAAAATATGATCTCTGTATGATTTTGGTAAAGGTACCAATCTCCAGTTCTACTTTGTTCTGACAGTTGTAACACTTTCTTTATCTCATTATTGATTCTTGGTTATACACTGTTTGTCAACATGTTTATCAATGGATGAACAAAACAATCTATAAAATCCACATAAGTGAATTATGTTGATTCTTTTCTGATTAGAGAGGTCCAAAAGATGACTGACAATGGATTACCTTCTACATCCAATTTCCGAAGGTTTATTGGGAACTTATCTGCTTGGAAATAAAGGAACATGTGAAAGAGGAAGGATGAATATCTGAAAACTCCTTCAGTGGGAAATGTCACAAGTTGATCATGGATATTATCAGTTATGTATTCAGCATAGTTATAGATAACAGAAGGAGGTTGACCTGGCACAAAAGTGGATAGAAAGCCTAGAATAGACTCATCTGTGTGCTCATCAGTGAAATAAACTAGGATAAAGGATAACATAGAAATGACATGCCTTGACCCTTAAGGAAATTTAGAAGATGAATAGGGAGGGTTTATCTTTGGGATTTCAACATATGTAGGCATGAAAATTTAGAAGATTTGAAATCTCTTAGGAAAGTCTAACTCAATATAAAGCTTTGTGAGAGCTTATATGGATAATGGGACTGCATTGGGATCTGGTTTCAGCTAAAGCATTAGGTTTATAGACTCTGCAATAATAGTGAGCAATATTTCTTTGTTAGCATCAACCATAGCTCTTTGGTCAGGTGAATAATAGGTTTGACACAACCTAATGACTTCTGGACACTGATGAGTATGTGGAACTACATATTTGGGTAGATTGGACTCGCAAATCTGAACTTCATCTCCTTGATCTAAGGATTTTTCTAGACTCCAGCAGTGGATATCTAGAAGATTAAATTCTATCACTGGATCAGTTATTTTGTAATCCACATCAGCTAGAGGTGTATGCTCAACATCTACAACAGGAGGTTGTAGTGGATTTATAACAATGGTGGTTTTTGAAGCCATTACTGGGTTTGATTTTGACAATTTTGACCTTCTGGATACTGAAAACTCTGTATTTAGGCTTTTTGTACTCTTCTATAAGATTAAACTGTTTACAAAAGGTATTTTTGGCTTGACAGAGGTCTTTTTAACAGCAAAGGGTACAATCAGGCTTTGTTTTGGTTTTAACTTTCAATCTAGTTCCAAAATTGATCTTCAAACTCTTTTACACACTCAGAAAATGTATACAAGGGTTTTTCTACTCTTTTTGGATAAACTGAACTAAAAAACAGTTTGATTCATGTACAGAGGGTTCTGATTATTTGCAAAAGGGTTTTTGGATTAATTTAGAAGTTCTTTAAGGTATGTAAAGGCTAAACTATATTCAATTTCGTTTTAAAACCAGATATAGCATCAAAACTGAAATTTTATCAGGGTTTCACAGCAAATCCATTATTTGAAGGAAAATACAGGTCTTTTGTGGGAAAACAGGGTTTATGACAATCAATTTCACAAGAAACTCTTTTTCAAATGATAGGAAGTTTGCCTTTTTTGAAGAATACTTGTTCTTGCAGGTATATGGTCTTTAAACAAGATTTCTGAGGCGTCAGAGAGCTTTTTGAAAGCTCTTGAAGTTCTCTGGATGTATATTTGAGGTTTCATGCGGTCTCAGCAGCAAATTTAATAAATTTATGGTTCTTTAGGCATAAAAATGGAGTACAACGCTTGTTTCTTCAGTCGGAAGGGTTTAAACAATCAGAAAACGTAGAAAAAACTTAAACTAAGCGTATATGCAATTTTATAGATTTTTTTAGGTTTAAACAGGTTTTGCATTGAATGCCGGTCAAATCAAAGGGAAAGTGGTTTAGCGCTGGGAGGAGAAACCATAAGCGGTTATCGCACGATGAGAAAATGGTAAGTGGTTTATTTGGATCGGATGCGATCCAATTATTAAATGTTGCGTGGATGAGAGAGAATAGGGTAAAATAGCCTATTTTGCAAATTTCAAATTAATTAAGCTGGACGCTATTGAATATGGATCGTCGGATCTGGGTGAAGGCTTGTGTTGTGAAGCCAGCTCCAAAAATAGAAGAAAAGAGATATCGACGCCTTAGAAATAAGCCACTTCGAGGGGGCAACCTCCAATACATTACATGAATGAACAATTATTGGATGATACAAATTACAAAACCTCCTTTCTATATATATGAGTCCATGGGGCCACAATGTAATACTAGTGGGGCCACAATGTAATCCTAGCCGACCTAACAATAATAATTTAAGGGCACAATAATAACAATATGGGGGTTACAGGGGTACAATAATAACAATAAGGGGGTTACACTAATAACAATAAGAGACTATACTAGTAATATAGGGACCTAACATGCCCCTCTCCTTCAAAAAAGTGTTGTCCTCAACGCTTGAGTAGCTCTGGGTGCTTCTGTATAAAATTCTCATCCTCCCATGTAGAATCTTCAGTGGGTAAGTTCTTCCACTCGATGAGATACTCTGAAATTGATCGATTCCGTAGTTGTCGAGTTCTTGTTTCCATGACCGCTTCTGGTTCCAATATGATTTTTCCTTCCTCATCAAGTTCTGGCAATATTGTTTGAACTGGAAGATTTTCTCCTATAACCTTCTTTAACCATGAAACATGGAAAACTGGATGTACTCGCGAAGAAGTAGGAAGCTCCAATTTGTATGCCATAGTACCAATCTTTTGCAACACCTTGTAAGGACCATAGTACTTTGGCGATAATTTATTATCCTTCTTAGCTTGCTTGAGGGACATTTGTTTATATGGTTGTAGCCGTAAAAATAACCAATCTCCTACATCAAAACTTCTCTCGCTGCGATGTTGATCTGCCTGTTGTTTCATTCGATTTTGTGCCAAATTCAGGTTATCCTTTAAGAGTTGGAGAACTTCTTGCTGATGCTCGATGTGATCTTCCACTGCTTGAACCTTCGAATTTTCCCTTAAAGATGATGTGATGGATGGTGAATGATATCCATAAAGTGGCATAAATGGGGTCATTTTTGCTGCAGTATGGAAGGAAGTTTTATACCACCATTCAGCGAGAGGTAACCACTTGACCCATTGTGTTTGTTTATCAGATACAAAACAACGAAGATATCCTTCCAAACATTTATTTACTATCTCAGTTTGACCATCGATTGAGGATGATAAGATGAGCTATGAGCTAATTGAGTACCCAAACAAGAAAATAACTCCGTCCAAAAATTTCCAGTAAAAATGGGATCTCTATCGCTCACAATAACCCTTGGGCTTCCATGTAGCTTTTGAATTCTATCCATAAATGTAGTAGCAACCGTACTTGCTTTAAATGGATGAGATAATGCACAAAAGTGTGCATACTTGGTAAGTCTATCAACTACCACCATGATGACACTCTTTCCTTCGGACTTAGGTAAACCTATGATAAAATCCATTGAAATATCCTCCCAATGTTGACTTGGAATGGATAAAGGTTGTAGAAGTCTCGGGGTCTTAATTGTCTCAACCTTATTCTCGCTAGTAAACCAAACGTTCCGCCACAAAATTTTGAATATCAGATTTAAGGCCACCCCAAAAAAATAATTTCTTCACCCTGTGGTAAGTTTTTAAAAACCCTGAGTGTCCTCCTAAAGGAGAAGTGTGCAATTCCAAAAGAATATTTTGTTTTAGTTGGGAATTCTTGCAAAGATATAAGTGATTTTTGTACCATAAAGAATCATTTTTCCAACTAAATGTATCAGATGTACTGGGATCTTGTTGCAGCTTTTGAATGAGTGTCCATACTTCTTTGTCCTTCTTCCATTCATCTCTTGCTTCGGTTATCTAATATGGTTGGATAATAGAAATGGCACAAAGAAATGCTTCCACCTCTTCATTTTTTCTTGAGAGTGCATCTGCAACAACATTAAGCTTTCCTTTTTTGTAGATTATTTCAAAGTCACAACCCAACATCTTTGTGACCCATTTTTGTTGCTCTTCGGAAGATAGTCTTTGTTCCAAAAAGTGTTTAAGACTATTATGATCAGTTTTTACCTTGAAGTGTCTTCCCATTAGGTGAGTTCGCCATTTCTTTAGTGCATGCAGTATTGCTAACATTTCCTTCTCATAAATCGTAAATACTTTCCTTTGATTGGATGACTTTCAAAAGCAATGGGTCTTCCTTCCTGCATTAAAACAACACCAATTCCATTTCCTGAGGCATCACATTCCACAATAAAGGTTTTTTTGAAGTCTGGCGTAGCTAAGACTGGTGCTCGACACATTGCCTCTTTAAGATGTTCAAAGGCCTTAGTTGCTTCAGGAGTCCATGAAAATGCATCTTTCTTCAATAATGTTGTTAGAGGTGCTGCTATTCTCCCATAATTCTTAACAAACTTGCGATAATACCCTGTTAACCCGAGAAATCCTCGCAACCGCTTTATGGTTGTGGGGACTTTCCATTCCTTAATGGCTTTAATTTTGTTAGGGTCTACTTTAACACCCTCGTGAGATACAATATGACCCAGATATTCCACCTCTTGTACTCCAAAGAAACATTTGGATGTTTTTGCATATAGTTGTTTCTCCTGCAATAGTTTGAGCACCCTGTCAACATGTTCAACATGATCCTTCCAAGACCCACTGTAGATTAGTATATCATCAAAAAATACTAGCACAAATTTTCTAAGGAAGGGTTTGAAAATGGAATTCATCAACCCTTGAAATGTAGAAGGTGCATTGGTAAGGCCAAAAGGCATCACCAAAATTCATAATGACCCTCATGAGTTCGAAATGCTGTTTTTGGAATATCTTCAGTCTTCATTCTAATTTGATGATATCCTGAACGAAGATCCAACTTGGTAAAATAAATTGCTCCATGTAATTCATCCAATAATTCATCAATCACAGAAATGGGAATTTTATCTTTAATGGTGAGCTTATTGAGCTCCCTATAAGCCAGACACATGTGCCATGATCCATCCTTCTTGTGTACCAATACTACAGGAGCAGAGAAAGAACTTTGACTAGGTTGAATTATACCCGCCTCTAACATTTCTGCAATCATACGTTCAATTTCGCTCTTTTGGAAGTAAGGATATATATAAGGCCGATGTTTGGAGGAACACTTCCCGGAATCAAATGAATAGCATGATCATGATCACGAATAGGTGGGAGTCCTTTGGGAGTTTCAAACACCTTGGAATGATTGTCCAAGACTTGTTGGAGATCTGCAGAAATAGATGATTTTGATGTTGGAACTTCTAGTGAGCATAATCGTGCAATTACGCCTCGTTGTTCTTTCTTTAGAAGCTTTGTCATGCCATTAGAGCTTATTATCCTTCCTGGCTTCCCTTCAATACCCCGTAATTCGACTTCCTTTCCTTCTGAAAAGAATTTCAAGAAAAGTTCTTGAAAATTAAAAGCTACCGGCCCCAAAGATTGTAACCATTGTACTCCTAGTACAACATCAGCACCTCCCATAGGAATGTAAAGCATTGGACTAGTCAATACATATTCCCCCATGGTTAGCTTGATATTATGGCATTTTCCAGAGCAATTATAGTTCCTCCATTTGCAACCATCACTTGATATTCTAGTGCTGGGTATAGGAAACAATTTAATTCCTTGGCTACCTAATAATGAATAAAATTATGGGTGCTACCTAAATCAATCAACACTATTGCCTTTTTCTTTTTGATATGTCCTTCTATCTTGAGAGTTTGAGGAGTGGTAATTCCTGCCAGTGCATTACACGATATGGTCAGATTCATTTCTTCCTCTTCTAGGGCTGGTTCCTGGTGTATATCCTCTTCTTGTTCATTTTCTTCTTCCTCTTCACAATCTATGTAAAATAATTTTTTCTCAGCACACTTATGACCTTTAGTGTATTTGCTATCACAACTGTAGCAAAGCCCTTTTGTTCTTTTTTCTTCCAATTGTTGTGGTGTCAACCTTGTAGGTTGTGGAAATCTAGGCATAGCAACACTTCCTTCTTTATAGAAGTGAGTGGTAGGCTTCCTTGTCGCCATAATTTTACATTCAATTTTTCTTGCCAACCCGAATGCCTTCTCCAATGAATCAGGTTCCAAAACGCGAACTTCATGTTGGATGTTATCCTTTAAAGTGCCTATGAAGAGATCAATCCTGTGTTCCTCTGGAATATCAGTTACCCTTATATTCAATTTTTGGAAGTCCTCAATGTTCTCCCCCACTAAACCCTTTTGTTTGAGATTTATCAATTGGCTAAAGAAGGTGTTGCTCTTTTTATCCTCATAATGTGCTATCATTTCCTCCGTAAAAATTGACTAAGTGACAATTTTTTTACAAGAGCAAAGCCATCAATACCATACAAATGTATTTTGTTCTAAATGTAAAGTTGCAATGCGTACCTTTTGTGTGTTTTGCACATTATGGAGATCAAAATATTGCTCCATCTGTAGCATCCATGTTACAGGATCCTTTCCATGAAACTTCCTCATATCCATTTTTGGAATATGCTGGTTCTTCCCTCCAACATTAGAGTTTATGAAGTCACGATTAACATTTATTTTGTTCTCATCATGAGTTTCCTCTACTATCTTTTCACCATTAGGAAACATTTCTTGTATTAACTTTGTCAAACCTTCCATGTCTACTTTTAGATCATTCTTCATGTTTTCCATGTTGTCTTTCATTTTTTCATCGATCTTAGCTTCCATGTCATCCATCTTAGTTTCCATGCATTTCTTCAAACCATCCATATTATTCTTCAAACCATTCATCTTCGCTTCCCCGTGTTTCTTTAAAACTTCCATTTCATTTTTTGTTGCTCTTTGCGAGAGCAAAATTTGGTGCACTTGCTCTTGTAATTTTGATAGATCATGTTGCAATTCTTCATCTTTATGAGTCATAGTAGAGCCTTCTGAAGGCTTAATGGGTGTTGAATTATTTTTACGGGGCATTTTTTAGAACCCAATATTGATATCTATTCTACAATATGCCCTTGGAATCAATTCAAATTGATTCTTCAAACAAGACTTCTGCAATTCAGAACCTAATATATATATATATATATATATATATATATATATATATATATATATATATATATATATATATATATATATAGACGCACACACACACCTTTTTCTTGCTTTTGAGGAGCTCGATATTGAAATTGGATTATCTCTGTGATTGCATTTCTTCAATATCTGAAATTTGGCACTGAGGTAGCCTTCTGAATTATCTTTTGAATGCCACAGGTCTGACTTGATTTGGATTCTCCAAGGCAAAGTTATGTCCAATCTAATGACCTAATTATGGACTGGTTCAGTAGAGCGAACTTGTACGACTTGCCACGTGTCACTGTTTCGTCTTTTAGCTCTGAAATTATAGCAAAGAAACTATAGTTCGTGTACTTGCGACCACTTTTTACAGCACTCCAATACGATGCTCAGAGAGAGAGATTTATGAATATTTTCCCACGATCACCTCTTTGAGATGAAATCCAGGAGCCTGAAAAAGCACTACCTTCCACAGATCATATCTCCGAAAATATTGCGAACCAAACTCTGAAATTTTGCGACGAGTTTCCTCAAGATTTTAGCTTCGCGCCTTAAAAATTTCAGATTCTGAACCTTCGTAGAAAAAAAGTGTTTCGGGAAATAACTCCCTAAAAGTTTTTGGGTCGGAAACCTTCACAAATCAGGGGCACACCATTCAAGAAGGACTCACTTAACCTATCTTTTATGCTGAAAACCAGATTTAATTAATTTCGGAACTTACCCGAAAGTGCTACGTTTGTTGTAGATCCCGCAGGGTTCAAACCCCCAGCAACTCCTCGTGCTTCGTAACCTGAGAATCAAGAAAGAACGAACACGAAACACTAGTTGTACAACATATATTATTCCTAAATGTCAGTATAATCCATATATAATATTATATAAGCAATACTAGATGTTTAACTAACAATATTTACACATATATAGACACGTGAATATTCAGGAACGAGATAGTACTTCTTATTATAAATGGCATGTACAAGAATAGAAAGTGGAGAGATCACCTGAATCCTTCCACGGCCTTCGAGTAGACCGTCCTCTGGATCCGTCCAGCCCTCACCTTGCTAGGATTCTTCCAAGATGTGTGCACACTAGATGTCATATAGGAGGATGATCACTTCAAGGAAACAAAGGTTTCCTGAATATACTTGGGAAGTGCAGGAGGCACGGGAACATCATACTTGAAATAGGGATCCAACAGAGTATAATATCTATAATTTTTCTCTCTCCCTTAGGCCATACACATGAGGGGCTTTTATACTCCCTCAAAGTAGTTTCAGTAGTTGGAAACAGTTGGGCCACGGGCTGGGGTGGTTGAATTACGGGAATAACCATCACCCTGCCATGAAAAATAAGGAATTTATATATATTTTTAATGATTTAAATGGCATACGCAGAAAAGTATGAACGGACTCGCGTATATACGCGGAAAAGTCTAGGCATAACCGCGTATGGGAATTTTAACACTGTTTTTTATGAATTTGTTCAAGTCTGGAAGGAAGGGGTGCCTAGGGCCAAAGAGATAATCATTATTCACATGAGGGTGAAAAATGATGCTATAACAGATGCCCCCTAATATATGAGGTCAGAAGGGGTACATGATGGCCGAAATATATTATGTGCATGGAAAGAACCTTGCGAAGATAAGAGAGGACGTCACCAGATTTCAGCCTGTCAAAAAACCAATGAAAGAAGTCAAAGAGTCAACTCATGTCTGAGGCGGGCATCCCCATGCTCAGTGAAAGAAAAGCATGTCGATAGATCCAAAATGTATACAAGTATAACCAAACTGGAAAGTACATAGTGAAACATCTAAGCACTGCCCGAAAGTACAAGTCGAAAATCAAGTGCAAGTATAACATATAGAATATTGATCAATGATGTTGTAGTAGATATCTGATCACTCAAGTAACTGAATCTCCAGGTACCAAATCATAAGAGGTGGAAAACATGGTACAATCACGCAACTCCGAGGCCAACATATAAGATGCTGTTGTACTGAATCTGCAACATGTAAGAGTGGACGGTGCACTAGCAGAAGCTAGATGAAATGTCAACAGTGAACCGAAGCATGTTGATGCAATCCCGAGGTCTTCACCGATCACTATGGCACAATTCTACACAATGGGAATGAATGAGCTGAAGTCGACCATGTGAGAAATCGTCTGATTACCGATCAATAATGTAAACCATTAACAAATGCGAGACAACCCACCGATAATGATAATGGGTGTCAAGGTGCCCCTGTACAATCTAACAAGTGAGAATGAATGAGTTGAAGTCGAACACTTGTAAGAATCTATCAATCAGGAGGCGATAATGAATCCTCACAGTGAAGAGTCTGCCACTAATGATTGCAAACCCTAAGGTACTGACAAGAAAACTCTAGACCTTATTCCCAGAGAAATGAGTTGGAGTCGATGGGAAAAGATCTGATGGAAGGAAGGAATTGAGGCATCCCACATTAGTCCAACGCGAGTGTAACTCGCAAGCCAAGATTTGGAAGGAATCAGACAAAGTAGAGTGAAGCAACCAACCCAAAGTACGTTTCCGACATGTACAAGATGAAGCTAGCACATGGAAGAAACCTTCTTAACCAACCAATAATAAAAGCTGATAAAGAGGCGAGATATCCACCGATAGGTCCAAATGGAAATCAAGGTACTGCATGAATCCCAAGTGTGATGATGTATGCTGACGTCGAACACAAGGAAAACTACTTAGTCAAAGACCCATATTAATATCTTTGAAATCAATGCAAACGCGAATTGTTCCTTGTTTTTTGTCCACCGAGACTGGATTTGAAACCCATTCAGTCAAAGGAACAGTGAAATGAATCCCACCTTGAGCAGCTTTTCAACCTCGGCTTTGATAGCTGCAGCCTTCCTAGGATTGATCGGACGAAGCTTTTGCCTCACAGGCTTAGCATTTTCGTAGATCTTGATCTCATGTGGGACAATAGATAGATCTATACCAGGAATTTCCTCATAATACCAAGCGAACACATCCCTAAACTCTTTAAAGAGATCGGTGCAAATTTGAATCTCTTCAGGGGAGCAGTCAGCTCCGACGAAAACATTCTCGATAACGTTGGGATTCCTAGAGATGTTCACTGGGATAGTTGGAGGAATCATAGCCATGTTCCCTTCAGCAAATACTTGTGCTGGTGCTAAAGGGTTCAGGACTGGGTGAACAGGACCAGAAGACTGAGGACTTGGAAAACTTGACTCAACTTCATTCAAGTCTGGTAGAAAGTAAGACCGATGATGCAAATCATCCCATGGTCTATCTACACCAGTCATAGCTTCCAGGATAGCCTCTTCAGATGGAAGAGTGGTATCTAGGCAATCCTGGGCGGAAGAAGAACTAAGTGTCCAAGCCGGAGCCACATCACCATCCAATTCCTCTGGTGAAAGAGAAACGGGAATGGATTCTGCAGAGTCAACAATGGATTTATAAGAAATCTCTACTGCAGACATCGGAAATGTCATTCCACCCACTTGACCTTCCGCTAATGTGGAAGTAGGGGAAGGTAAGGTCCAAGGATCCGAAAAATAATGAGTTCTGAAGAACTCTCTTCGAATAGGAGCCTTGGAGGATGAAATTACATTTATATGATCGGAAGGATGTGGAATATCGAAAGTACCCATCAGATAAGAATACATTCCAACCCTAAGATTCTCAACAGGCGGCTTGACATTATCCACCAAAGGAATAGTCGAGTCAGTAGATGCATTATGGTCTACAGGAGAACAGTCCAGTTGGTCAACTGTGACAATCCTCCCTTCGTGTGGGAAACAAATAATACAAAACAAGGAGGATGCAATAGCATCCATCTCATAAATCCAGTTTCACCCCAACAGAAGGTTGTAGTCCAAGCTTGCATCAACTATCTCAACCTTGATGTTTACAGTTTTGCTTCCAACACAGATAGGAAAAGCTGAAACAATGCCATGCGGCCTGTGAGAATGACCATCAAACACAGTCAGAAGAGTGGCCGATGGAACAACTGTAGGAGATCTGATTCCTTTCCAGCATGCAAGAGACATCACACACGTGGAAGCACCCTCATCGACGACCGTTCGAAATATAGTGAATCTTCGATACGACGATCTAATATGGAAAGCCATATGATGTGGGAGTCTCTTTTTAAAATTAGTCATATCAAACGTAATCATACGAGAGTTTTTTCGGATCAACAGCCCCGATAGCAGTAAGAAGAGCACTTCGTTGAGTCAGACAAGACTGGAGCACCTCAAGAGCAGACATAGCACAAGGACTCTGGGCCAGATCGTCTACAACAGAGTAGTTCAGAGCAGCCTTGGCATTTGGATTAATTGTCGTTCGCTTTGTGGATGCTTTCGGCATCCGAGGTATGGGCTCAATAGTTAGCTTCGGAATATGAAGTGGTTCAGTAGTATCAGAAGTACCCTTAGCCTTTGAGGACTCAATTGTACCATAATCGAGATCACGTAGCGATATCTGCGTGAGCACTCATCATATATATGTTTGATGGGGTTTCCCCTTCCTGGGTGCCTCCAAAAAAAGACCCAATACTTTGATTCGCGCCAAAAACTAATTGTTGCCCTTGGGGAAAAGGGTTTGTTAACACAGCCTGGGAACTGGAAGATCCCTGTTGAGCTAACAAGCGCTGCGCATCCTGAATTTTGGGACAAAGGTGAGTAAGATGATCTCCAATACATAACTTGCATGGAAATTTCATTTTCTTTTTATCCTTCTGTCATTCACCAACATGCTCATTGGATTTATTTGCATCGCCCTTCCCATCTTTGCCCTTTTTCATATTATTATTTCGTCCTTTCTTCTTCCTCTCGGATTGTTGATTTCCTTTGGGGTTTGAAGTCTATACAACATTTATTAACAAAGCTTGGGAAGAGGTGGGCACTGAAGGTGCAGCCTGACCGGAAGAAGCAGATTGTATGGACAACTGCTGCAATTGGTTAAGCAGGCTAGCTGCATCGCTATCGATTGACCCAATAAGTCCATCACCATGAGGACCAGGTTTAGTTTTGGAAAAATCCAATTTGGAGTGAGGAGCATCAAGCAAGATTTTATTGAGGACCCCGGACTGAGAATAAATCAATTCTAATTGCTGGGCCCTGAAAATAGCATGTTCCTCGGAAAATACCCCTGACAGAGATACATCCTTCAAAATATCTAGCTGCAATGATTTCAAAAACCATTCTAGAAGGAATTCGTTCGGAATGTAGGCTTTAATGAGCCGCTTCCTTCTCCGCCATTCCTAAATATGATCAGAAATGTGGGTTGCCTTGTCCTGCTTAAAATTAGCCAAGAGTTCCGTCCCAGCATCATAACGAACAGGCAATTGAAAGTGATTTAGAAACATGGTAGCCAAATCTCCAAAAGTGGAAAAACTGCCACCAGGTAACTCAATATACCACTTAGCTGCATTTCCTGTCAAGGTGCGTTGAAATAATCTCAACCTAATCGAATCATCGATCAAGGAGTTTGATGAACACCAAAGATGAAAAGTGGTGATGTGATTTGCCGAATCCTCTCCATTATTTCCTTCAAATTTTGGAATGTCTGAAGGTAGTTTGGTAGGGACTGGAGGCCATCCTGGACTATAGCAGATTGGATCATTAGTCAATTTCGATAAATCTGGCAAATTTAATGTTGCCAGAAATGGTAAACGAGGAGGAGCCTGAGAATGCCATCCTTGATAGGACGAATTTCCCACATTCTGAAAAGAATACCCTGGATTTGATGAGGCACCAGGTTGCCAAAAGGAGTTCGTAGAAAAATTTGGGCCATAGGAAAACCCTTGTGACCCAGCATTCGGAGAAGGACCCCCTCCCAACATAAAGTTACTATAAACCAGACCAGTTCCCCCCACTGAAGTAGTGAATGAAGAAGAAACCCCCCGATAAGGGTTCCAAGCATTTGAAAAGGGATAAAAATCCCGATAAGCACTAGATGAAGAGACAGGAACATTCCCTTGGTGACCAGCGAGAAACTGATTCCCTGCCCCTAGTGCCGTAAAGATATGGTTCCACCCCGTGAAGGTAGTATAACTTTGACCTTCAGACCATGGATTAAAATTATGAGTTTGGGAAGTAAAAGGAAAAGACCCTAAGGAAGGATTGGATTGAGGAATATGTCCACTTCCAAAGGGGAACCCTTGAAAAGAAGTCGATCCGCCAGCCATAGAGGAGATGGGTGCGGATATAGTCGCAGCAGTAGAAAAAGAAAATGGAGGAATTCCACTAACGGACATTCCAAGACAAAAGGGACCAGATTGAGAAGCTTGTGCTTGGGTATAACCGAAACCAAACACAGCAGCACTAGAAGCAATTGAAGACATAGCAATAGTGCCTCCTCCCTCAAATTTAGGAGGAGTCTGAATACTTGCAGCACTCACAACCGAAGTTGTGTTCCTAGTCGTGGCCATCGAAAGGTGAGAATATGATGGATAAGGACTCTCAGGTCTTTCAGACTCAGGTCCGATGTACTCAATGATAAACAGAGAATTAGAAGAAAGAGGAGACGGAAGCGATTCAGGAGATTGAGGTACTTCCTCTACTTCTACTTCCGGAAATAAAAATCTCGAAGGGGGTGGAGTACTCTGCTCAGTACTGTCACCAACACCAAGACCAGCTACATAATCTTCAAGCCCTAACGGAGGATATCTCTCTGTTGCGTCAGATAACACCGGTTGATAACCACCTTTTGAATTGCTCCTACGCCTTCTTGAAGAAGGCTCGGCACTCGCAAGAGACAACCCACGAAGTCGTCTTGATCGACGAATCGATCGGTGAGCCACTTTAAAAGATTGATTAGACTCAAAAAAGTATAAAGCTAAGCAAGCTAGGAGCAAAGAGCACTCACTACAAAGTCCCTAAGATACATCCAAGCAAATGACCTTGAAGTATTTCCACTCCGGGTGATTAGGACCGGACACAAAAATACAGGAAAGCGAAAAATAGGACCTCCCAAAAGCAGTCTGGGGTAATTACGACCCAAATCCACTAGCAAAGGTAACAGAGGCAGTTACGCTGACCTCCTAACAACAACCTTTGCCGGTGCAAGTACCCAAGCTTCGCAAGGTCACCCTCTAGAAGTACTGTTGAAAGTGATACAAGCTCTGCCTCGGGTACCATGGGTATCCCCCCCCGCAGTCACCTGTGTGATACCTAGGATGGGCAAATAAGGACACTAGTCTGTATCAGCAGTTGGGCCGAACGGTCTCAGGTCAAGAAGCAGCAAATCAGAGAGGGGGTATCTCTCTTCTCTACCTTCACTTTCCCTCGCACTTGACTCTCTAGAGGAGAGCTTTCCCGGTCCACCTAACGGTGTTGGATTTCGCTCATTAATAAACTTCTATGTTTCAAAATCTGAGCGACCTTGGAGAGTTAACTCTCCACTCACCTAATCCAAGGCCCTACAACCTAGCTAATTGATGTATGACACTTTAAAACAAAAATTGCTAGTTATTTTTAATTTATATCGCTTATTTTAATTGGCTGTTATTTTATGTCAAGGGCATATGAAAGTGAAACCAATGATTTTTGTATGACGCAACAAGAAACCAATGAGAACCAAACTATATGCAAATGCACTGATTGCCTTTTGATGAAGAGTGATTTCTACACAGGTTCTACGAGACTATATATTTTACTTTTATTTCCAGATAACCAGACCTCACACACAAAAAATTACGAAAAAGACTAAAATGATCATGTGCACCTAATTAAAATTACTAATGGCATGTAAATTCTAAGATGCAAGACCTAAGAAAGCAAAGAGAAATCTCTAATGATACCAAGGTTCAATAATTTTTTGGCAATCCACCAGTCTAATTCCAAATCAGAAGCTCAAGGTATAAAAATGCCAAAAATCAGATTTAATATAACAGAATGAAATCAAGAGAAGACTCCCTTCTCAATCAAGTCACGAACCGAATGATAAATATTCCAACAAGGCTTCGAAAAGATGAAAAAAACCATAAATCAAAACAAAAGCAATGGGAAACAAAAAATGTTTTTGGCTTTTGAGTTTTATGACGAAAAGAGACTTCAAAAAAACCAAGAAACTATCAAATTACTGAGCTGAACCAACTTCGAATATCAAGGAAAAACTTCAACAAGATGCTCTAAGCCAACTATGATACTCTCGTAGCAAGACTTGTATGAGCAAGAATAAGACAAGAAACTCAACAAATCAACTCAATACAATAGCATAAACTTGCGGTAAACTCAGACTCCAAAAAAATCAAAGAAGACTCTTCAAAAATTGCAACAAGACCTAGTTAATGAAATCGAGAAAACCAAACGCAAAAAGAGGAAAAAATCAAGATGCAAAGCAACCCATAAAGTTAGGAAAGAGCAAATAAGCAAAAGCTCTCTGTCCTGAATACTCAGAACAACCAAGAACCTTCAGAAAAAGATCTTGGTGCTCAAGCCATAATTGCAAGCACAATAAATGAAGATTTCACCAAATGATTCGGTCTTCAAACAATCAAGAGAGAAACATGTATAAAACCACTTTAAACACAGTCCATAGACTTTAAAAATATCACAGGAGCAAGTCTGCACGGGGAGACAAGACCAAAAAAGCTAAAAACCAAAAATTTCAAAATTTACCCAAACATATGCACCTCAATAGTTTTACAACTAGCGTGCATACGCGACTGTTGTAAAGGAAACTCGCGTATACGCGGGTACCTTTACACAAAATAGCGTATATACGCGAATGTGTAGAAAAGAAACCGCGTATGGAAAGGTAAATAAGAAAAAATAAAAATGGTCGAGCCTGATCAAGAGACTAGGTCTTCAGTTTGACTGGAAAAAGATTTACTAAACTAGAAAAAAAGATTAAAACTGTTGGAAACCTTCAAGAAAGATGAAACAACTCAAAGGGAAATCACAAGAGTGTGTTCCCCAGTGGAGTCGCCATCTCTGTTTCGGGAAATAACTCCCTAAAGGTTTTTGGGTCGGCAACCTTCACATATCAGGGGCATACCATTCAAGAAGGACTCACCTAACCTATATTTTATGCTGAAAACTAGATTTAATTAATTGCGGAACTTACTCGAAAGTCCTACGTTTGTTGTAGATCCCGCAGGGTTCAAACCCCCAGCAAATCCTCGTGCTCCGTAACCTGGGAATCAAGAAAGAACGAACACGAAACACTAGTTGTACAACATATATTGTTCCTAAATGTCAGTATAATCCATATATAATATTATATAAGTAATACTGGATGTTTAACTAACAATCTTTACACATATATAGACATGTGAATATTCAGGAAAAAGATAGTACTTCTTATTATAAATGGCATGTACAAGAATAGAAAGTGGAGAGATCACTTGAATCCTTCCACGACCTTTGAGTAGACCATCCTCTGGATCCGTCTAGCCCTCACCTCGCTAGGATTCTTCTAAGATGTGTGCACACTAGATGTCATATAGGAGGATGATCATCTTCAAGGAAACAAGGGTTTCCTGAATATACTTGGGAAGTGCAGGAGGCATGGGAACATCAGACTTGAAATAGGGATCCAACAGAGTATAATATCTATAATTTTTCTCTCTCCCTTAGGCCATACACATGAGGAGCTTTTATACTCCCTCAAAGTAGTTTCAGTAGTTGGAAACAGTTGGGCCATGGGCTGGGGTGGTTGAATTACGGGAATAACCATCACCCTGCCATGAAAAATAAGGAATTTATATATTTTTTTAATGATTTAAATGGCATACGCGGAAAAGTATGAACGGACTCGCGTATATACATGGAAATGTCTAGGCATAACCGCGTATGGGAATTTTAACACTGTTTTTTATGAATTTGTTCAAGTCTGGAAGGAAAGGGTGCCTAGGGCCAAAGAGACAATCATTATTCACATGAGGGTGAAAATGATGCTATAACAAAAAGTTATAGTTTAAATTCCACGATGACCTGTTTAGATTAAATTGAGGATCCTGCAAAAAGACCTAAATTCCACAGATCATATCTCCAAAAATATTGCGAACCAAGCTCTAAAATTTTGCGATGATGTTCCTCAGGATTTCGGCTTTGCACCCTAAAAATTTCAGCTTCTGAAACTTCGTAGAAAAAAAGTTATAGCGAAAATGCCACGATGACCTGTTTGGAGCAGCGAAACCCTAGAATCCAAAGCTTTGATACCAAATGTTGTGAAGCTAGCTCCAAAAATAGAAGAAACGAGATATCAACGCCTTAGAAATAAGCCACTTCGAGGGGGCAACCTCCAATACATTACATGAATGAACAATTCTTGGATGATACAAATTACAAAACCTCCTTTCTATATATAGGAGTCCATGGGGCCACAATGTAATCCTAGTGGGGCCACAAATGAATCCTAGCCGACCTAACAATAATAATTTAAGGGCACAATAATAACAATATGGGGGTTACAGGGGTACAATAATAACAATAAGGGGGTTACACTAACAACAATAAGGGACTATACTAGTAATATAGGGACCTAACAGCTTGCGAACGACGGAGATTGAGCATTGTAGTTGCTTGGCGGATGGAGCGTGGGGCCCGAGAGTTTATATGCGGCGGGGTTAATAAAATATGTTTAAACATAATTTTAATGTTTTAATGTGATGAGCGCGATATATGAATTTACACAGTAAACATGTGATTTACATGTGTATTGTGACCTTTGGGTGGGGAATATACGTATGTAATATATTTTAACCTATGGGAATTACGGGATAATATATCACGTGGGGTAATACAATGGGTTTGGGGTATAAAATAAAGGAATTAATATATCTACAGGAAGGGGTATTTTAATGGAATTAATACATTAAATTAAAGTTAATATGAAATGAATATGATGAGCGGAAAATATACAAATTTACCAAGTACAATGGTGGTCCCATTTTTGAACATTTACACTTAACACTTAGGATAAATTGTATTTTGTGGCTTTTTGAATGTTTTTTCATGAAATGAAATTAGTTAAAGGTGATTTTTGCTTTCCCTGAGCAAAAAGTGTTTTAACTTAGGAAAAGGAATTATATCTTTGGAAAAGGGTGATTAGGTTGAGGAAAGTAAATACTTATTACCAAAGGGTGATGTTTTTGCATGAAATGAAATTAGTTAAAGGGAATCCAATACTTATTACCAATCAGTTATTAAGCCTTGGGTTCGGTCCCAACAAAAGTCAGAGAAATGCTCTGAGCCCTTTTAACTGGAGGTTTTGAGTACTGAAATATTTTGAGGGGAGGGAAATTAGTAATTTTCCAGATGATGTTTTATTACATGCCTTGTACAACTGCTTTCTACCTACCCATCATTATTCTAATATTTTTTCATTATCTGCATGGGTGCATTTGAGCTTGCAACCCTAAATCCATTTTTCTTTTAAAGCATAAACTATCTAAATCTAACCTTATTTCATCTGAGGGCTTAGATTAAACTGTTGAGCTCCTCATTTATTCTCTAACTATCTACTGATTTGTCAAGTTTAAACTGCTTGACAGATCTTTATTCTCTATCTCTAAACATGAATTTCAAAGCATGAAAAAGTTAAGATTAACTATTTAACTCATCATGGATTATGGCATTTTGAACAAGCTAAACATAATCATTATTTTGCAGTAAAAGTAAAAAATAGTGGCATTTTGACTTGCATCACTTTCATGTCTTATTTTTATCTCTTTTTGCTTTTTGGGGTCCATTTTTTTATTATTTTTGATCTTTTCTTTTCAAGTCCTTTAATCTTTCTTTTAGGACTTTTACCCTCCTTTCATTTTTTATTATTTTCAAATATGGGGAATCAACTTGCAGAAAGCAAGGTATGTATATATTTACAAGACTAATCATAGTCAATTCAAAAATTATGAACCCTATTATTATAGGACCCTAACAACATGCAAGGGAAATTAGAGGAAAAATGAAGGAAAGTGAAGAAAAATGAGACATCAATGATAAAAAGACATCACAGAATCAATTATTAGCTTTTTGGCAGTTTTGAATTTAGTTCTTGTTCATTCTCTCATACTCTTGTACACTTATAACATTCTTGGCGCATCATTAGAGCATTCTAGCATTCACTTAGATTGGAGAAGGACAACAAAGGAAAGCAAGGAAGCACTAGGAGACAGTTGGATCAGCAACTACAACAAGCTTACTTTGAAGGTAACATGTTGCATGTGTGATCTCCTTGCTGGTTTTCAGATGCAAGGTATATGCATGTGATTTCTTGGTTATGTGTTGTCATTGGCATGGAAATTTTCCTGGATTGACAGTGGTTTCATCCTTGCCTTGTCATTTCCTGGATAGCCATGGTGTAGTGGGTTTCCCATTTGGTTTTTTTATTGGTTCTCATGTTTCCTATGGTTGTGGGTTGGAACAAATTCTATGGAGCCCTGAAACAGCTTGGGTTCCCTAGAGATTGTGGGTTGAGTTACTAGCCCCTGGAGCCTACAGGTTGGGACAAACGCTTTGGAGCCCTGGACAACTTGGATAGAGACAAATTTGGCTTGGTATTAATGATTTAAGTACCAATTAGGTGAAATCATTGTTGTTAGGTCTTGAGGTGGTGTGGCCTCTAGAAGCCTTGTTTGATTATATTTTGATTTAACCCATATGATCATACATTCATGCTTGGAAGGGGGTGATTGGTTGAAAGAGAGATTTGGTTAAGCCTAATCTATGGTTGCGTGGTACATGGAAGTCCTCGACTTAGTTGGCATTTTCATATGTTAATATGAGTTATTTTCCTATTGTGATCTATGAGCACTTATATTGGCTATTACTGTGATCTTATGGTTGATTTGTCATAGTTTATATTTTGGTTATATGTTGGTTAGATGCATGGTTATATTATGTGATCTTAATATGGATCTCTCACGATTTGATAAGTTACAGGTTGGTTTATGAATGGATGGGCTAACAAGTGTTATTGCAACTAGCTTGAGAGGGTATTGAGCCTTCTTGGCGATTTTCAAATGAAGTTCAGAAGTTTATGATTAGATATGCATTCATGACCTGTAGCTTATATGTTTATCATGTGTATGATGAAATGCTTATCTTGTACTAGGCATGTTCTGGTCAAGATATTGTTCAAGTTTTGTATGGTTAGCCTTGTTATCATGTTATTTAGTATTCTAGAAAGCTACATGTAGTTATGGGTAGTCGTATGGAGGCTTGCCTAAAAAAGTGCAATAAATCTTGAGATCATGTGCTCTGAACTAACGAATATGGGTCATAACTGCATGCAGGCAGGCTTATGGGTGTAGTTATAGCCTCCCAATGACATGCACAAAGTTTCAAGGGTGTGGTTGGGGAGTTTCTCTTGTCAAAAAGAGTTCTAGCTCAAGGATTGATCACCTGGGCTGGTTTTCAAGCTCCCGAGTGGTCCGTAATCCCTAAGGGATGGTTGTAAGTTGTTGATTAGTTGGCCCCACTTCCATAACTATAACTTGGAGGTCATGCCATATCATAGTGACACTCAACTCATGTTTACCCTGGAGAGTTTGTAAAAGTGGAGGTGTTTACAAGGTGGTATTAGAGCTTCCAAGTTCAAACACTTGGAATGGATGGGTTAAATGCATATTGTTATGCATACATTATGATGGTTATGGTTATTATGCATGTGTTCATTATTGAAGTTTTATGTTATCATGCATGATGTTGATATGTTGATGCCATTATGTATCTATATCATGCTAATTTAGATTGATTGTGCAGACAAGATAGCCTCCCTCTAAATACATTGAGGTATGATTTTGATTATGCCTCTATTTGGTTTATCTAACACAACATGTTTGCAGGAGATAGAATACCAAAGATGAAGAGTAGAATGATGACTATTGTTTGCATGGTACCCTTATAGGCTCGATGTGAGTTCAACAGAATGAGATAGGTTAGTTGAGTAGCAAGGAGAAGAGTACTCTCCTTATATAGCAAATACACTCAGAAGTTTAAAGGCATAAATCATAAGTTATAATGCAAATAATAGCAGGTTGATTGAGTCACAAGAAAGGCTTGCCAGAGCTCAATAAAAGTAAGTAGAGGTTAATGTAGTCACCCTTTAGAGCCTTTCAGATTTGTAGAAGCGAGAACAACTAAGGATCGTTTACGGACAAAAGGAAAATACTAATGGGGCATATGGAAACAAGTCTCGATTAGGATACAGGTTGGACAAGGATGACATTGTCAGAGGTGGCAGATCTTTATATACACCTGACAAGCAGGCTACCACTCATGGATTTTATTCTAGTTCTGGTTCTGAGAAACATCATCGTTATTACTGCCAACATCCTTATACGAGTGAGAAGTAGTATTTTCCAAAGGAGTTCAAGAAAGCCAAGCCTCTTACTTTTTATGGGGATGTGAAGAAACCATAAGATGTAGAAACATGGCTACTTGGGATGAAGAAGTTATTTGGATTGCATGATTATTCAGAGAATATGAAATCCAAGATAGTTCTCTTCAGTCTCAAAGGAAAAGCATATATCTGGCGGGAATTTGTGAAGTGTCTCAGAGGCATCATAGTAGAGGAGCTTAGTTGGAATGAGTTTAAAAGACTCTTCAGGAAGAATTACTTGTCACATAGATGTTATGATGGAAAGGACAAGGTGTTCTATGAGATGAATATGGGTTCCATGACATATGAAGAGTACACGAACAATTTTCTGGAGTTGTTGAGGTACGTGCCCTGCCTCAAGGATGAGAAGATGAAGGTCTAAAGGTTCATTAGTGGATTACATTTAGCATTTAAAGATCAGTTTGAGTATGATAAGCCTCAGTCATTGGAGGAAGTATTGTTATGAGCAATCAAAGTGCAAGTCCGAGCCTAAGCGGGATTGGAAAAGTAATGAGAAGACTAAAGGAAAGTGGGCTAAGAAGTGACGAAGACTTCAAGATGTAGGTGACAAGGAGAATGTAACGTCGTACAAGAAGTTTAATGCAGTTGATAGGGGACATGGATTTCAGCCCGAGGAGCAAAATAAGGGCAATGTTAGGAAGCCTTTGAGGTGTTGGACTTGTGGTGGAGAGAATTTAAGGAGTGAGTGCCCATCACACTAGGGTGGAAAGCCTCATATTTACAATGCTCGAGAGGCACAAATAGTTGGAGATGTTGGGCAGAGTATTCCCCAAATTTATGTAGCGGTGGATGATAGACAAGTTAATCATCAGGCATCCATTGTTGAGATGGAAGATAAGCTTTGTGATCAAGTTGTTTCCGTTTTGATTGATCATGGATCTAATTACAGTTATATTAGTCCTGACATGGTGGATATGTGTTACTTGAATAAAGAAGTGCATGTAGAATCTTGGTTGGTGCAGTTGGCTATAGGGACCAAGAGAAGAGTTCATCATTGGGTGAGATCTTGTGCATTCAAATTTAATGGTATGCCTACATCAACACATATAAATGTGTTTCCCTTGGGTTCATATAGTATGCTTTTGGGCATGGACTGGCTATCCATTCACAAGACTAAGGTGGACTGCTATTGTAAGGCTATTAAGTGTCTGGATGATGACGGGGAAAGGATAAGCTTGTAGGGAAAGAAGAAGCCTACATTAGTGAGAATGGTTACAACTATGCAGGAAAAGTGTGGTTGTAGGAAGGGATGTGTACTATTTGCAGTTCATATTTCTAGTAACAAAGGGAAGGATGTCGAGGATGATGAAGTCCTGAGGAGGTATGTTGTTTTGCAGTAGTTTCAAGATGTTTTTTTTTTTTTTTTCTTCTGCAGAGATTCCAAAGTTATCGCCTCATAGGGAAGTGGAATTTTCTATTGAGTTGATATCAGGAGCAACACCAACATATAAGGCATTGTATAGGATGAGCACTCCAGAGTTGGTGGAATTGAAGTTACATCTTAAGGAGATGCTTGATAGAGGATACATAAGGCCAAGTGTGTTGCCTTAGGTTGCACTGGTATTATTTGCAAAGGAGAAGGAAATTATTGTCATATTGTGCATTTATTATAGGCAATTGAATAAAGTGACTATCAAGAACCAATATCCATTGTCATAGATCGATGATTTTTTTGATCAGTTGAAGGGAGTAGCAATGTTCTCAAATATTGATTTGAGATCAGGATATCATCAAGTGCGCATCAAAGAAGAAGACATTTACAAGATTGCATTTCGTACTAGGTGTGGGAATTATGAGTTTGTGGTGGTTTCGTTTGGTCTTGCCAATGCTCCAACCACTTTTAAGTGTTTGATGAATAGTGTGTTGCGTCCTTACTTGGAAAAGTTTGTGATAGTGTTTATTGATGATATATTGATATACTCTAGGAATGAGGAAGAGCATGCAGAGCACCTAAAAATAGTGTTGAGATTGTTGAGAAAGCATCAGTTGTATGCCATGCTCAACAAGTGCAGTTTTTTTTAGTCTTAGATTCACTATTGGGGCATGTTGTTTCCAAGGAGGGGATAGTAGTGGACCCGAGAAAGATTAATTTTTTCATGGATTGGCCAACTCTTAGGAATGTGGATGAGGTCTAATAATTCATGGGACTAGCAGGTTATTACAGGAGGTTCATCAGGAACTTCTCATGGATTGGTTATCCTATTACATCTTTGTAGAGGAAAGGAAAGAAGTTTGAATGGAATGAGGAGTGTGCAACTAATTTTGAACAATTGAAGCATTTGCTTACAAATTCTCCAGTATTGAAGATTGCGGATCCTAGCAAAAGCTCCAGTATTGAAGATTGTGGATCCTGATAAGGAGTTTGTGATTTGTATAAATGCTTGTAAAGTAGGACTTGGTGGAATCCTGATGTAGGAATGACAGGTGGTATGCTATGAGTCCAAGAAGTTGAATGACCATGAGAAGAACTACATGACTCGTGATATTGAGTTGGAAGGTATTAGTCAAGCATTGAATATGCGGATACATTATCTTCTTGGCATGAGTTTTGCCTTGATGAGTGATCATAGTGGGTTGAGGTATTTTTTTGACCAACCCAATCTGAATTCCTGGCAAACTTGTAACAAACCCGGGCAAAATTTAATGTAATAAAAGTTAATAAAGGCAAAAATAACACCACAGTTAAGGGACACTTATTCCAAGTTGAATTTTGGGCAAATATATCTTAGTGGGCATCACTGGATGTGTTTATCACTAAGGAAAATTGGCAAAGGCAATGGATAAGGCATTAAAGAGGCAAAAAGTATTTTTTGCACATTTATTTATGAAAATAAAGGAAAATAGGAGAAACGGAAAGTAAAAGGTCACAAGTTGCGTGTGAGGAGGAAAATGAAGGTAAAAGGTCACAAGTTGCATGTGAGGAGGAAAATGAAGGAAAATAATGGAAAATGAAGAAAATAGAGGCCTCATTAATAAAAAGTCCTATGAGGATCAATTCATGGCTTTTGTCAGTTTAGTTTTGGAGCTCTCTCATTATTCTCTCTCTCTCATACTCTTGGATACTTAGGGTTTTCTTGGAGCATTTCATATTTGAGCCAAGAAAGTGGAAAGCAAGCAAAGGAAGGACAAGGAAATGAAAGGAAAGCAAGGATCAAGCAAGGAAGAGCAGGATCTAGCAACTTCAGTAGGAATACTTGCAGGTAGCATATTGCATGTGTGATTTCCTAGTTGGTTTGGACATGCATGGCTTATGCATGTTGGTATTTGGTTCTCTAGTTGTCGGTGGCATGGTTTTTCCAGGTTTTGACAGTGGTTTTTAGCCTTGCCTTGCCTTTTTCCAGATGCCACAGTGTGTTGGGATTTTTATCTTGGTTTTGAGCTTGGGAATTGCCGGATGGTTTTCGGAATTTGGGGCGGAGGTTGTTTCAGGTTCATTCCCAAAGGCCTAGGAACTCCTTGACCGGTTTTGGCAGGATACATGGTAAAGCCTGAGGGTGGTGTCTCAGTGCAGGGCCTAGTGATCCGGGATTGGATTGGGGTAAATCCTGAGAAACAGGGAGACAGAAAATTCCTCAAGGATAGTGATGGATTTCAGATGGCATTCCAAGTTCGGTTCGGTTTTGTGATCAGAGCATCGGTTTTGGTGTGATCATGGTATGGTGAGGGTGGAGGTGGTTTAGCCTTTGGATTCACTTGGTTATGTTTTGGATTGGTTTATCCATGAGATCCCACGTGCATGCTTGGAATATGGCATGTGGGTGACTGGCTGAAGAGAGATTTGGCTAAGCCATGTCTATGGTCGGGTGGTACGTGGAAGTCTCGAACCTGGTCGGTTGTGTCCTATGATTAATGAAAGCTAATTTCTATTGCTTTTGTACCTTATTAATGTGTGGATATAATGGTTGTTATCTCAATGTTATTTCCATGGTTTTATGTTGGCTATAAGCATGTTTAAATGGTTGGTTCATGTCATGGTTATTTCATGTATTTACTTGTAATTGTTAAAATGATGGATGCAAGACCTAATTGATGTCATGTGTGTTCAAGGAAGAGGGTGGTGATCCTTCTGGTAATGTCTCATAAGAGTTTTCAGTCATTCATGCTCTATCTTGTATCATGGACTTGTAGATTTCATTCATGCCAAGTGTTTGACAGAATGTTAGTCCCGGTTGGGGATGGTCAGGCCTAGTCTTGGAGTCATTTTTTGGTTATTTGGCATTGTCGTCGTGTGTTAAATGATTTTTGAAAGCTACAGGAAGTTTTGGGCTGGGATTTTTCACTTAAAAAGTGCCTTAAATCCCACGAATGCAGGCATAAGTATGGGAAATTGAGTCCCTGGACACATGCATGCCCATGTCATGGGAGCGTCCAGAGCCTCCCAGACGCACCCTTGCTCATATCAAGGGAGCGTCTGAGGGTTTTCTTCAGCAAAAGTCAGTCAGACCCAAGGTCAAGTCAGCTTGACGGTTGCGATAGCCTCTGGGGGTCCTACAGTAGATGCATGGAGTCTTTGTTATGGTTTTCTATGTCGATTCCACTTCCTTAAAGTCACCAAGGAGGTCGAGTCTACTCTTAGTTGCCCTCGGCTCATGTTTGCCCCTGTTGGTCAGTTACTTGGGTAGGTGTGAGGGGAGGTGTATGTTAAAAAACTATATGGTTGGCTACCCCTAATGAGTTTGAATTTGAGATTAGGTACATTAAGGGTTAGGAGAACAGGTTGCAAATTCTCTCAGTAGGAGAGTGCAGGCGAATCATATTTCAGTTGTGAATTCTTAGGGTACAGATTTACAGGAGTGAATATTGCATGCAGGGTAGCATGATGAGAGGTGCCAACAAATGAAGTAGAGATTTTAGTAGCAGGGTGAAGGTGATAGAGATTCGTAGTATCACCTCACAACATATGGCTTGGTGAAGTTTAGGAACAATATTTATGTGCCAAATAAGAGTGAGTTGAAAAAAGCTCATCTTTAGGGAGTTTCATGCCAAGTTGTATTCAGGAAACCCAAGATACTAGAAAACTTTGACATCAATCAATAAGTCTTATCATTGGTCGAACTTGAAGAAAGAGGTGGTTGAGTTTGCTACAAGATGTTTGGACTCTCAACGGGTGAAAGTTGAGTGTGAGCATCTAGCTAGTTTGTTGTAGTCTATTTTGATTCCATAATGGAAACAGGAGGTCATTTCCATGGACTTCATTACAGGATTGCCGAGGACATTGAAGCAACATGATTCCATCATGGTTGTGGTTGACAGGTTGAGTAAGGTAGCTCACTTCATTGCAGTAAGTCTACTAATTCAACTAGTGAGGTATCTCAAACCTTCATCAGGGAGATAGTGAGGTTGCATGGTGTTCCCAAGAAGATCAAATAAGACAAAGACGTTTTTATCACTCCACCATATCTCTAAGGCTGAAAAAGAATCCAAACAGAGGTAACCACAGACCAATATTTTAGCTTGGTAGATAGCCCTACCAAGCCGGAGTGGGCTCTCTCCACAAAGTCACAGCCAAGAGGGTTGGATGAATTAGGTTTTTAGTCTAGGTATGAGTACAAGGGTTTGTTTGTTTGAATTGAGTTGTTGGATGAGGATTAGGTCAAAGAGGCTAGGTCAGGGAAAATAAGAGTAGGGTTGCAGAGATTCAATGGGGCAATGTAGGTAGAAAATCTAGCACTTTAGGGTTTCAAGGTGAGATGGAGCAGACTGATGAGGAGCTAGAAAGAGCAAGGCTAAGCATGAATTCTTTCTAAACTGAAGAAAATGAACAAACTATGAATATTTTCCCAAAACAGAGCACGAGAGATGTATTTTGCTTATCAACTTGAAAACCAACATATATTAGAGATGAAATGGATCATGAAACAAACATTCATACATAATGAGACATAAGAATAAAAATGCTAAATTTCCATACCACATGTATCCCAAAGAAATAGCTGCAACTTTTCCTTAATTTCATGCCAAATACTAATTACACTAGAGTCTAATCAATACCACAACATCCAACCTCTGAAATGAGTCAAAAAGTACAAGATATAGACCAAAAAACAACTTCTCTCATCCTAAGGGGTCAAATACCTAAGTGGAGGAGCAGTTACACCAAAAACAGAATTGATACCTAGAGTGTAGGGAGGTCAAACTGACTCATCCCTCACTTTTTGGAAACTGATTCTTTACATCATCATCAAAAGTTTTCATCTAATGAATTTATCGTAGGTAAGTGAAAAATCACCATAATTACATTTACATCATTGATTTACAGAGGTAAAAACTTTATTTGCTAGTTGAAATTGGAAAAATTTGAGAAAATTGAGAAATATCAGCAAACTAAGAAAATGTGTCAAAAGCACAGTGCCGTCTTCAGCTTCAGTTTTGAGGGGGTTCCAGGTGTCCAAATTGAGCTTATGATAGCTCGTTGGAAATCATGTCCAGCTTAGTTTACAGATCTATGCTTGGTTTCCAAAATGGTTATGATTTGACCCTTCAAAAACTGATTTCCCCAATACTGGTCAAAAGCACAGTGCCAACCTTCAAAAGAGGGCAGAAAGGTAATTTTTTTTAATGTTTTTTTACCCTTTGACTGCCTCTTTGACCCAAAAAATCTTAGCAAAGTTATTTTTCTGGCTGTAAATTTCCTTCTAAATCTAGTGGTACCTTCAATTTGTCCATTGGAGGTCCCTAGGAAAAGCGCAACGCCTAGGGTGCTGCGCTTTTGCGAGTGCCACTATGCAAAAATTGGCAAAAACACAAAAAAATTCAAAATTTGCCCAAATTTCTTCAATTTTTTTGTTGTGGGATGCTGATGAAGTGTATTAGGCAATGAGAGATGCCTGAGCAAGAATATAAAGCTTGTCCCCTTCATTTTTCTTGGTTAGGGTTTCAAGTATTGAATTGGCGTTGAGTTTTGAGCTTAAAATTTGATTTTTCTTGAAGTAATGCTTAGACCTCTTTCCCAATATGTCATTGTCCTTGTTTGCCTTCTCCAGGAGCTTCTTAAGATGCTAGTTGGCCTTGTCAAGCCATTGCTCCTAGTTCTCATTGACGATGATGCCAAATTTTTCATTCAAAGTGAGCTCATTAGCAAGCTGAACCTCCTTTTGCCTTTCTAGTTCTAAAGCTCTTTTCAGCGCTCTAGTCCTACGTCTTCTTCTTGGCACTTATTCTTCTGCCTCATTTATGTCACCATACCTTTCATAAGCCTCATCAAGCAAGGCCTTTGCTTTTTTTTCTTCTCTTTTTTCCTTGAGAAGTTGAATCTCCATGATGGCTTGCTTGGTTTTGAGTTGTTCATTTTCTTGCTCATATTATGCAATGATAAAATTAGATCTCTCTAAGTTGGTCTGAAGCTCCCTAATTTGGGCATCCTTCTACTTGATGATCAATTTAGAGGCCTCATCATCATGCTTATCACCTAAATCAACAAGGTCAAAACCAGTCTTTGTCTCATGGAGGTCTTCCTCATCATGTACATCTTCCTCTACCATATTTTGTTTGCCGTTCTGTACCTGTTTTGTTGGTGAAGAAGGCAGGGCCCATCCCACAATCTGTGGGGAAAACACCTGCCTATTCCCTCTATGATATATCTTTGCCAACATGCTAATTTCAACCTCTTTAGGCTTGCTAACCTCAACTTTGTTTGGTGACTCATCTTGCTCATAAAATGGTGATGATGGTGGTGATGGTGATGGAGTAGGTGAGGTGGAGTGAGGTGGAGGAATAGATGTAGCTGGGTGAGATGAAGAAGGTACATCTTCAGCATGTGGAGCTTGTGGAGCAGTGAAGATGTCTTTTGAAATGAAGGTATCCCATGAGATGCCTACTTGATCAAGGTGATGGAGGACAATGATATTGATCAATGAGTGGTGAAAGAGGTTATTCATCTGTTGGTGATAGTCTCTCTTTTGCACAATGTAAGCCATTTTATCTATGTTCCTAAAAAGAAAGTATGGGATATTGAGCAATCTCACTCTTGTGAAGTGCATCAACAGTCTAATGTGATATGTGTAGAGCCTAGAAAAACTCCCTTCACAAGAGAAGTACTTCATGGTGATTTTCATCATGGGTGCATACCTATCAAGAAGGTAGCTGAAAGGGAAAAACGTCCTCCTTTCATTCCTGTATCTGGGTTTAATGAATGGTTCATAGTTCTGATCCTCCAAATCCTTAGATTTAAACCATTTCTCTCCCATGTTTGGAATCCCTGTGGCAGCAACAATGACAGATGCAGATACACTAAAGGTCACACCAGCAAGGGTCACCTAATTATCTCTGAGGTTTGAAGTGAAAACTCTACTCAACATGGGATGATGTTGGACCCTCTGAATCATGTTACAAAAATCAAGGCACCCTACATATTCAAAACAACTGACAGTCATGGGAGAGGCTCTGAGTTCATTTGTGATGGTGGGCTCCAGTCTTAGGATTATTCCTCCTTTGTGAGGCCTTCTCTGTTCTCTATTCTCCTCTCTTTGTCTACCCTCCTCTTCCACATAGTCTCTATCTTCCTCCATAGTGTTTTGGGGGCTGTTGATGGGAAGAAATGTCCGACCTGTTGTCGTTCCTAGAGACAACCTAGATTTGTGATAGACCGTGCCTAGGACATCTTATATAGCAAGGAGCATATGGTATAACGGAGGAAGTTATCAATAACAAGCTCTCATGCTATCTCTTGTAAAACAAGGAATACTAATTTGAATGGGACCAAGACCTTCAGAAACTAACACATAGAAAGAGATATGGAAGAGGCAACATGCAAAACTCCAATATAAAAGCAACAGACAATTTAGAGACAACTTACTGTAAAGAGGGCCGATTCAGAAATACCTCACAGAAATAAGTTATCAGAAGGTGTATGTAGTGAATGAAATATTGAGAAGATATTAGTTATCATTGAGCTGATATCCAGATACACAATACCACCATGCATGGGCTTACCCATCTAAGAATCCATACGTGACAATAACGTTTTAAAAACACCCTCCCAAAGAAACTAATATAGTAGAAATACGGTTTAAATGAATAGTGGAACAGAATATCATGCATGAGCCATATTTAAAGCGCTTGACTAATCTGAATATGGGTATCAACTAGGATAAATTCATACCAAAAATCAGTGAGCCACTCGCATTCCAAAACATGATACAGGAAAGAAGGATGAAATGAAATGATCTATTTAAATAACACATAAGAGAAAGTTACATATTGTGAAATACCAAAGACCAGAATCCTCTTTAACAGATGGAACTCCTCCTCACTGAGACCCTATGGGCTCTGAGCCTTTATACAAAAGTTCTACAAAATGTATACGAAAATCCTTTCACTGCATCATTTTCTGATAAAATCTGGAACCTTTAATCCTCTGTTCTTCGGGAGATTTATAGGAGAAAAGGAAAGCTCCAAAAGGGAGTAGGTGATGAACATTTAATTTGCCTCATTAAAACAAGATGGCGGAAACGTGCACGCCCATGCTGCTCGATGACTTTGCAATGCTATTTGTACTTCGCTGCTTGTTTACTGAAATAAATGCACTAAATAGAAATCTCTTCGAGAACACGGCAGAGAAGCAAAAACACATAAACATTCTGTCCTTTCCTGAAAGAAAATGGTGCTGAAAAGACAGCTTTAAGGTATTTTCCTGTGAATGGTACCCTCTGCCTTCTAAACCCGGAATTACGGTTTATGATCTTCAATGCTGAATGTTGAATTCCTCAATCATTCACTGATATTTCTCTGCGGCTCCATTAATATCTTCATCTGCGAAATCAGCGCCTTGAATGTCCCTGCAGGGTTTGACAGATTTTAACCCCGCTTCTTTAATGGAAGTCTTGTCTATTTACCTTCCCAGGCCTTTCTCCATAATTCAGCTCTGAAAAATGGTCCTTTGATTTGTCCTCTATCACAGTAATAGAGACTGTGAATCATGATAGTTTTCCGTCGTTGTAAACCTGCAAAACCCGCAAACTCGTCAAGAAAACAAATGCATGGGGACGGCGATGCAGTGGGGATGGCTGTGTAACAACGTGACATGATGAAATGGCGGAATAGTGCGGGGCGATGGTGAAAAGTGCAGAGAAATGGCGGAGAAATGTTTTGGCAAAGGGTTGGCGGAATGTATGAAATTTAACATAGACAGTGGACGTTTGACCTTTGAATAGGAATATGCAGGGGAGATGGACGAATGTACGACGGGAGCACGTGGAATGAAGACATGGAGATACGGGGTCAATGGCGTGGCGTGGGTTAAATCTAGACCATTCGATCTCAGGAGGAGATCGACGGTGGAAAATGTATCGGAGGGCAATGAGACGGTGGGCCAGGGGCGATGTTGGCTTGGATTAACTTCCGCACGTCTTCGGAGTGCAATGACCGTTGGATGAAGAGCCCCAAATCAAACGATGGATATGAATATCGCGCCATATCTTTTGCCGAACCATAACGTGCAATGGAGATCGGTTTTTGAGCCGTACGCTGAGACATGCAGCAAGAAATGGATGGGATCGCTCCGATTTGAGGAATACCGCCTGCCTTATAAAGGCGGTGCGATAGATACCGGGCAGTTTTGAACAGTGGACACGGGGCGGGAACCACCGGGACAGATAGACTCTGGGCCGTTGATTTTACGGTTTGATCGAACGGTAGTTAGGCGGGCTATGGGCGCGACGGAGATGAACGGACACCGTCCGATCTGTATAGATTGACGGCTCAAAATGCGCCCGATATACATTTGATAAGCCCCTTTCGGGCTGGCATCTGGTCTAGCGCCCGGGTTACGTGGAGGAAAAGATTTAAAGGGCTGGGGCCGAAGGGGCTAGGCCTTATATATTTTTCAAACGTGGATTTTCGGCCTTCTATAGTGCAATGTGGGGATATAGGAAGGTAACAATAAGCAGAATATGGATTTCTCAAGGCAAAAGGAGGTTTTGAAAGGTTTAAGTAGGGATGCTTATCAAAATTTCAATAGGATGCTGATATGATCAACACGGCCAATAGTAGGGGATCTCCCCGGTATAAAGTCCCAATTAGACTCTAAACCGTTTGTGACAGGGATCCCGTCCTGGGTGTGGGTTCGGCTACTGCCGAAGATTCCTTTTCTCAGACGAAGAGCGAGCCCTGCAGACATATGAACACATAGTTACTTGAACAATACAAGACAAATGGTTGATGAGTCTCAATGATCATAAAACATTACAAGTAGCAAAGCGAGTTAAAGCATGCAGCCGAAGGAAATGCTGTTAGCAGCACATCATTCGGGTCATGCTTGTAAAAGCCGTTTGAACCACAAAAGAAATAGTTATCTACGGTCAAAACACCCTTCGATTCCTTAAGCGTTTTCTGAAAGATAAGATAACATTAATAACGAAGTTGTCAACATCTCTCAATTAAATATCCCCATACCATTAACACATCAAGTGAGTTTAAATGTATAAGTGACATAAGCAGAAAACGCAGATCAATTAATCATAAAAGATAGCCAGTACATGAGACAAAATATTCATAATGTTAACACATGAGTCCTCATCAGATCCAATAGTGGAATCAAAACACTTGTTTGTATTCATTCTCAAAAATATGCATTCAATGTTATACAATTCTCTCTGCTCATTTTAGAGTCCAAAAAAAGGTCCCTTACAATTCCCCGGAGGGAGTAGTTATAGAACAAAACTGACCCTTGGGTGTCCCTAACTCTTCACATTCTCGACTGTTGACATGCTCTGCGACCTGAGAGGCATTTGCGACTTGCGACCCAGCTCCGGATGTGACCTGCGACCCCCTGTCTGTTGCGATCTGCGACCCCCTGCCTGTTGCGACCTGCGACTTCTGCCATTTCCTTGGTCAAGGAAGCAATTGGGTGATTGTGAGATCCATAATGTCTATCTACTGTTGTTATTTGAGTTAATTTTTCCATGCTTGATAATCTGCAACAACTGGAGTGACCTGGGGAGTATCCTCTTTTAATCTATGAATGCACTCAAGAGCATCCGGGACCAAGGTACATCTCTTTACCATGATCTGATGGGATAGAGAAGCCAACTTGATATAGATCCAGACTGATGTCACGATGAACTATACAAGATTTTCCTATGATTCCAGAAGATCTTGGGAAGCAGAGGCTTGCTTCATGGGTTGTAGGAATGCTTGAATGTCCCGGGAAACCTCTTCCCTTGTTTTTTCCTAGTCTAATGCACCCAGAGAAGGAATGTGGTGTACTTCAGCCATTGAATCAATGTCACTAATTAGATGTTCATATGCAGAAATCACTCTAGATCCTTGACTAGTCTATCTTTGGATTGTACCTTCATTCGGATCTGAACTTTTTCGTTCTGGGTGCAAATCCAATCGTTACTAGGCAGGGTGTCAGGGGCCTGCAGATACATGTTTGACCATTCTAGCATGTTGTCGAAGGCAATGGAGGCTTCCTTCAGCTGTGCAATCCTCCTCTTGATTTCTGCTTGTGCTTTCAGTAGTGGCGCAATTGTCTGCTTTATTGTAAACATCTCCTCGTACACTTGCTTCATGGTGGCTTCTAGAGTGACCAGCTCCCTTTGAATGATAAGTGGCACTTCGTTGGTTTGGGTGGTTGTGAGATGAAACTTTTGGATTTCTTCCTCTAGCACCTTCTTATCTTATTCTGACTGAGTTGCCTTCTACTCAGAGACCTGTAGCCTATTTTGAAGAGACAAAATCTCTACTCATTCTGTTAACATTTTCTTCTGTGGCTGCCGCAAAGACGGTCCCCGCTGATGTGATCATAATAGGATTAGTCCTGGTGTCCAAGACTATCTCCTTTTCTGTTGTAACTGTGAGAGGTGCGGTCGGGTTCCGTGCGAGGCATTTCCTTTTCTCTTGCCTGATCTTGTGTGTGAACTGGTCGTAGGTCAGCCTTGTCAGATCCAAGACCTCATCTTCCCGCTCCTCCGAGGTGCCAAGGTCCGAGAGAGGAAAACACACACTCGTCATAGGGGTTGTCTGAGGTACATCAATGTGTGGCAGCTCTGTCTGTTTCCCTGTCTCTGGGGGTGGTGTTTTTCTTCCCCCTGATTCCTTGGAAGAATCTTCCCGTGACTTATGACTCTCTTCTTCCTCCCTTCTCTCTTCAGCCTCTGCCTTGTCCTGCTCTTCCTTTAGCTTGCGCTCAGCCTCTGCCTTGTCCTGCTCTTCTTTTAGCTTGCGCTCAGCCTCTTTCCGCTCTTCCTCTTCTTTCTTTCTACGTTCCTCTTCCTCTTTTTTCCTTCGGGCCTCTTATGCCTGCTTCTTAGCTTGTTTCTTTTGTTTGTCTTCTTCTTACTGATGTGCCAGGGTGCCTTGGGCCCTTTTGGCTTCTTCTCGGCCTCTTGCTATGCCTTAGCCTCTATGTCTCTTTTTTCCTGTTGTCGTTTAGAGAGGCTACTACCCGTATCAGTCCTTGGCTTTTTGGCTTTAGAAGATGAGGCTCCTCCTACCGTGTCACCCCTTTTTTCCATGGTTTGATCACCCTGCCCTTCTTGATCAGTTGACTCTTCTGGCGCAGCTTCCCTACCTTGTTATACCAGTTCCTAGTTTTTTCTTCAACAGGGCATTCCGTGTGCTAGTAATTCCATTTGAATTTGGCCTGTTTGCAATGTGCAGGAACAATCCTTTCCAAATCATATGACCTGTGTGTCAAGGATGGAAAATGAAAGCCCTTGGTTTCTTCAACCTTTGCTTCTACTTCCATGAAATCCCTAACCGTATAGGCGCTGATAGTAAGTGGGAGAGTAGGCCATGAATTTTTCTTGCCCTTGGTGAGGACCTTAGAAAACCCGCCCGTCATCTGGTAGCACACTTCTTGCAAGAGTAGTTTATCGGTGACAAAATCGGGCAACGCGTGAGGTGCCTTGAATGACCTGAAAACACTGATGAAAGCACTGTGCATGATTGGAAACCAGCTGGCCACCCAAGTTATTTTTTGCATGGCTCGCCTGGACATGCATGAGGCATCTATGTCGAACAGTTTCTTGTAAATCGCAGGAATGAAATTGTGCAAGATCAACTCCATATCTTGTTTGAACTTGGAGGCCCATAACACCTTTAACTCCTTATGGATCGTTCCGCCATGCTTTGCATCCCAGTTATGAGGCCATCCGGTAAATTTACATCTTGTGCATACTACGTCCAACAGGTAGGAAGCCATATAAAATTCGGATGAACACCCTTTGTGAGGTGCTTGTGCCGATGATATGTTCGACTTGAGGGTTGCTACTATTAGGTGGGCCCAGTTGAAGCGAGTGCCATATGTAGTGACAACATACATGAGAGAAACCCAAGTACCATTGAAAGTGGTGGCATCTTGTCGGCTATACACCCTGCATAGCATCGCCGCCACCAACTTGTAGACTCTCCTGAGGCCCTCCGTTTTATATTCTTGATCCTTCCTAAACTTGAACTTTTCCGGGTCCTCCCACCACCCCCTTAAAGTCTCGTGGAGCGAAAAAGCTGTAGGCTTGTTGAATTAATCTTAAAATACACAAGAGGTATTGTAATAATAATATATTATATATAAAAATGTATAAAGGATGATGATAAAATTTTATAATGAGGCCCTACTTATATACCTATGCAGGTGACGTTTCATGACTGGGCATGTCTCTCAGACATGCCCTTTCACTAACTTAATGACTACTTACATAATCCTTAATTGACTATTTAATAATTATATTTGTTATATAACATTTCCCTTTCCTTCAAAAGCTTTGTCCTCAAAGCTTATAGTTGACACTTTTCTTTAGTTCAATCACGCATTGTTTTCTTCATTTGCTTTCGTCACAATTTAATATATCATATTTTATTTATTTATTTGTTATGAATTGGCCCTTCCTTCAGAACTTTGTCCTCAAAGTTTTATGGATAATAATGTCTTCATAGGGTATTTTTTATCTTGGCATGTGTAACTCGACATATGTACTTGACATCTCATCATAACTTGTATAATTTTCCGGTGATATGGTTTTTTTTTTTTTGTTTTTTTTTTTACACAAAAATATATAAAGTTTTAGAAGTCACCTTTATTTTATTTTATTTTTTGATTGTTTTAATTCTAATATTAACTTAATATAATATAAAGTTAATATCATGATTATTCCCATGTAATAAAAGTTAATGTAATTGTTATGAGATGAGGTGATTGTTCGAATGAGTTGTACCAAAATTTTCAGGTAAGAACGGATCGAATGGTATTTCAATTATTCAATTGTATAATTGAGGTTATTATAGTATGGTTGGTACGTACTCTGTTAAAAACCAATTGCAAGGATAAATATATTCACTGTGACCACAAATAAGACTTGTTGTTTTTGTACTCGTTGGGCAAGAATATGTACAGATATTAAACGTTTCATAAATTTTATATAAACAAATTTCAGATTAATTTCATACGGCAGTTGTGGTGTCACAATTTGATGGATGTACAATAAAAGTCATCGTAAGGGAACAATGGCTGGACAGTTGCAGATGATACAAAAACAGTTGATCGTGGCTGCAATGTTAATGGCGGTATGGTGGCAATGTAACAAAAATACCTCGCAGAGATACAACTTGCGGAAAAATAAAAAATGAAATCCGGCCCAATATCTCAGCAAAGTGCAGAGTGGACAATCTTTCACCAAGAGTACGTTCGACAAAGCGGAGAAGATGTCAACACAGAAATTCAATCACCTTCCAAATTGATGATCTGGATGAATCCATTTTGCTCATTTTCCATGATGAAATAACATGAAGAAATAACTTGAAGAAAACCCACAATCCTGCGTATTATTTTTCCGAGGGCACGATAATTCATTCCATATAACTTGATGTGGTTCTATTTTGGCCTTCTTAGCAATAGCCCTTGCTCTGCCATATGTATGCGCTAATTTTATTGCAACGTGTTTAAGGGAGTTGAAGTGCAATACATAGGGAAGTTTGAAAGGGACACCAGGAAGATGTGCATTTCATTGCTGCCAAAGCCCACAAACAATGGCCAAAGTCCAGTGTATTTCGAATAATAAAGGAGCTATATTGAAATCGACTTCTTTCATTCCTATTTCTAGCGCCTTCTCCATAATTTTGAGAGGTGTTTGGTCATTCCAATGATGGAGATTCTTCATGTTCAGGCTGATCATGTTTGCAGAACATCGGTTTATTCGTTCCTTGATTTCATTAGGAAATAGCTTCAAGCAACAATACAAGTATGTTTCTATATGTTGTGCTGTTGCCCAAAAGGATTTTGAGTCATCCAGTTCTCTAATATCCTCCAATGATAGAGCAATAGTGACTTGGTTGGCATCCTGTCTGAATGGCAAGTATGCGTCATCGTCATCTCCCCCTTGATATTCTGAGAGGAAACTCTCAAACTTTCGATCCACCTCATCATGTTCCTTGAAGGGACTGGATGGATCTTGGATAACATGAGCAGAAGAATAAAAAATGATCATCTGCTTATAGAATATTTCGAAGGAATTCCATTCCTTACCATGAAATAATTGTTGTAATTGTTTATTCCCTTCTTTGGGAGACTCAACGTCATAGTTTTCAATTTCGCAATCCTCATCTTGTGAATCCACACTATTTCCTTCATCATCCTTGTCAACTCTTGCAAATGTAGATTTAATTTCAGCATCATATTCATCTGCAGAACTTCCTTCATCATTTATAGATTCATTGCTTCCTGAATTACTCTCTACCTTCACAACTCTATCTTCGTCAGAATTAATGTCTTCTTCTGCATCTCCCTCATTGTTATAATATTCTTCATCTTTTTGTGTTTCTTCAATAGTTTCCTGACTAGTAGGCTCATCTTTGTTTTTAAGATCACCTTCATTATATTTTGAAATTTTCATAACTTGATCTTCTGCAAAATGTAGTGATTCTTCATGATTATCTTCTGAATTTTCTCAATTGGTTGAATTGTTCTATTAATTATGTTCAATATTCAGGAATATTGGTTTTTGCATTAGATTTATCTTGTCCAAAATGGAGTTTATCTTCTGCATTACTTTGTTATGATTTTCTGTGGCCTCGCTATGATTTAGCCAAATTTGTATTTCTATCCGATCTGTTGTGTCTTGAAGTTCTTTGATGTTGTTAGAATTTCCTGTAACCTTATCCTCAATATTGATTAATCTTTTAGTGAATTTATCGGAATTATTATTGATCTTACTCTCAAGATCAATCAATTTTTTATTGAAATCGTCCATCGTCATTGATGAAGACATCGAGAGGCAGTGATTTCGAGGCACCACATGTAACAGCTGAAGGCAGCCAGCAGTGGCGTAGGTGCTTCCTTCCAGGCGAGAAGATCGCTGCTCTGATACCAAATGGAGAAACAAAGCTGTAGGCTTGTTGACTTAATCGTAAAATACACAAGAGGTATTGTAATAATAATATATTATATATAAAAATGTATAAAAGATGATGATAAAATGTTACAATGAGGCCCTGCTTATATACCTACGCAGGTGACCTTTCATGACTGGGCATGTCTCTTAGACATGCACTTTCACTAACTTAATGACTACTTACATAATCCTTAATTGACTATTTAATAATTATATTTGTTATATTCGTTATGAATTATATTCATAACATCTCGGGTATGGGAACTACATGAGTGGTAGCCCATTCAACGTTGAACGTTTGTTATCGGGTGGGGAGTACATAATAGACTTCTGCATCCTGCCCCTTCAGATTAGCAAATGACTTCCCTGAATGATCTCAAATGACCCAGATTCTGGAGTTGACCTTTTGCAAGATCCATTCGATAATCTCGGCACATGGAAATATGGGTGGATGGGTGCCGGCATAGTGGAGCTTGGACCTCTTGACCTGAATATACACCTGTCGGTCTGGGAGGTCTTCTGGAAATTCGGGCTTCATGAACTCCTGGTATACCTGATACCAACTCATGCTATCCCCTTTCTTGAACACACAAGCGGTGTCTCCATAGATAGGGGGAGGGGAAGGAGGAATTTCTTCTTCTAAGATTTCTATTTCAGGATTCTTGTTTCTCTTTCGAACTGCTGGGGGCCCCATATCGCTTGAGGTCGAAGAGATGGACACACACTCGAGCTCGGCTTTGATGTTACCTGGCATAATCATGAAATAGTCCCACAATAAGAGGGATGGCATAATTATAAATATTTGGGTTGTTGCTACCTTTGCTAACTATTATCCAAGGAAATGGATAGACTTGCAACTTGGCGACCAGGTCGCTGGGTCGTTAGGTCGTGCCAGTTCACACTTTCAAGGAAAGGCGAATTTGCGACTCGGCGACAAGGTCGCAAGGTCGCGCTTGGGTCGAAATTATGGGAAACGCGACCTGATGACTTGGCGACTTGTAACTAGGTCGCGAGGTTGCTGGGTCACTAGGTCACGCACGTGGCCAAACGTTGGTAATGAGCGACTAGGCGACCTTACAACTTAGCGACTAAGTCCCTGGGTCGCGAGGTCTCTAGGTTGTAGGGTCACGCTAGGGCTCTGTTGATGGGTTTCGCGGTGATTAAGGCCCGCGGGGATATGAATGGTGAAATCATGCAACACATCAAGGGAAAGTGTGCATATAAGCCTTGAGGCTTTTCCTCGAGGTGGGCTAGGAAGGGAGATTGAGGAAGACTGGGGCAAGAGAGCTTTTCGAAGGATGATACAGAGAAGTAAAACCATAGGGAAGGTTCAGGCTTTACACAGAGCTCTTGAGAGGTTTAAATGAAGCTAAGATGAGGAGTAATAGACAATGGGAAAATGTAGGAAAGGCAAAAGTCAACCAGAAAGGAAACAACAGGAGGATTAGACAACTTACCTGAGAAAAGCACGCTGCGGCTAGCTTTTTAGAGGTGTTACTTGCTTCATCGCGCAGGTCGAATGTGACCTACACGACCCTTTTATTTATAAAGGGGTCGCATGTGCGGTCAATTAATGAGGGTCGCAAGGTGCAAATTAAAGCTGGTTAAGGGTCATGCAACCTTGCGATCTTGCGACTTCGCGATCTGGAGGTCGCAAGGTCGCATAGTTGCAATTCTTTGGTTTTAGATCAATATGCGACCTTGCGACCTCACGACCTGGGGATTGCAAGGTCGCACGGTCGCAACTTTTGGATTTAATGAGATTTGCGACTTTACGACTGGCAGTTAAAAAACTAGATCAGGATCAGAATCCATCTTTACCAAAAGATCAGGGGCCTAGAAATTTTAAATGGGGAAAAATTTTGGAGGGTGTTGTAGCAGCTACAACAAATAGCAATTCACCGGTAGGACCGAGGATCTCTGCCAATGCTTCATCTTGAGGGGGGCGGGGGGAGGGCTTAGCAGGTTGTTCCTTTCACCCTGTGGGTCCCACTACTTTCATCCTCGTACTTTGCGCGTTTGCTTCACGTGTTTGCGTGGCTCAGGGTGCTGGTTCACCGTGTTTTCATTTCTAGAGACCGGACGGAAAGGGTCGGAGCAACTTCAAAGATTTTCATGATCCGATATAGTTGTTTGGTCCTTATGTGTTGCTCCACTGGCAGCGAAACTAGAAGTCCCGATGGAGTCACGGCCTAGGAGTCACAGACATTGCTCTGCTGCCAGCGAGCCTGGTCAGTACCCCTACGGAGTCGTCGCATTGCCTCTCTATGCGGGAAGCCTTTCTCAATCCTTTACTCTTTATTTTATGTGCTAATAACACTTATTTGAATGTGCTCAAGGCACTTATTTTGACTTTGATCAAGGCACTTATTTGAAGGTGGAAAGTATTGCCTGGGCGGATGAGGGATCTCAACTTATTTTGCTTGCAAGAGAGGTTGCTCTCGGTCTATACAAGGACCTTTGAGTTTTTCCCAGATATCTATTCATCATCTGAGGTTTGCCCTGTTCCCTTTCTGTCTAGCGACCGACTTCACTGAAGCTTTCTCTTGTAAAATAGTCCCTTGAGCCAGCATAATAGGTAAACTACCCGTGCTTAGTTTCTGGGACTTGGTCATGTTTTCCCCACTGGTTGCCAATCATAGGCAAGCTCGTGCCAATTTTGCATTCCAGGGGTGATTCTTCACCAACAGAGATTCCGGTACAACATGCCAATTGAGGAACTACTCCGTCCATCCTTCAATTTGAGGTGTTAAAGGGAACGGATTTCTGAGAGCCTGCTTGAAGCAAGCCATTTATTGAAAAACATAAAATAATGGAAAACAAGAGAAAAGAAAACCAAAACTATGATACAGGGTATTGTGACGGCCCCTTGGTGCTGTCAGGTGAAGTAATGTTTAAGGTCGTGCCCATTTTCTGGGAGGACCTCAATCCTCCCTTCAAGGGTTTGTAGCTTGTAAGTGTGGGGGGCGACCTTTTCGTTGATTTGGAAGGGATCTGTCCATAGGTCTTGGAATTTGGAGTGTTTCCCTTTCTCTTCGTGAGCTTTGTCCCTTTTAAGGACAAGGTCGCCCACTTCAAAAACTTTGTTTCTAGGGGATTTCTTATCGAACCATCGTTTTATCCAACTCTGGTGGATGGAGAATTTTTCCAAGGATTTTAGCCTTTCCTCCTCCAGTTTCAACAATGTGTCTATTCGGGCCTGTAAGGCAGGGAAATGGGTGCCATGAGCTTCTTTTGATAATTGAAGGGCTGGGAGAGACAAGTTGGGAGGAAGGATTGCTTCTTTGTCGTATACAAGAAAAAATGGGGAGGTGCCTAAGGATGGTTTGGGTGTGACCCGGTTGGCCCACAGGGCATGATGGAGTGCGTTATGCTAGTGTCGTTGTTGGGACAATAGAGTATTTTTATGATACGGATGAGATTCTTATTGGTTGACTCAACTAGCCCATTTCCTTGGGGGTAATAGTTGGCGAAGTGTTTGAGCACTATACCGTTTTCTAGAGCAAATTCATATAATTTGAGCGACAAAAAATAAGTTGCGTTATAAAAAACAAGGGAGGTTGGAACGCCAAACCTGGTCATGATGTGCTGAGTGATGAAAGCCATTACCTCTTGATAATTGATTTGATGCAACAGTATTGCTTCAACCCACCTTGTGAAGTAGCCCGTAGATGTGAGGATGTATGTATGTTTCTTGGAAAAGTGTGGCAAAATTTCCCTGATCACGTCGAGTCCCCACTGTTGAAAAGGTTCTTCCGCTGCGACGGACTGAAATGGGGCGAATGGTCGTGTTTCCCTGTTGGCGAATTTTTGACATTGTAGGCATTTTCGAACATAAGCATGTGCATCTTTGAACAGAGTAGGCCAATAGAAACCGACACACATGATCTTGTGAGTGGTGGTGTCCACTGCATAGTGCCCACTGGCTGGACCATCATGAAGTTCTGTCAAGACTTTCTGCGCCCCATCGTGTTCCAAACAGCGTAGCAGAACTCCGCTGTGGTGCTTGCGGAACAACTTACCCTGCACTAGCCGGTAGGATGCATCTTTCAGTCTTATTGCATGTTTCTGTTGGGTGGTCAAAGTGGGGTCCATGATACCGTGGCTCAGATATTACTGAAGATCAACATGCCATGAGGAGGTATTCTGCCGAGGTGTACTATCAGTTTGATACATGTCGATTTCGTGGTCCCAACACTCATCTTCACGGCCTCGCGAGTCTGCGGCTTCCGCAGCCATCCGACATATCCCTTGGCTCTTGACAGTGTGTGCAGGCTTGAATTCTAGGTCATACTCTTGAAGGCACATCATCCAGTTTCCTCGTCTCTCGCCTAGCTCTTGCTGCATGAAAAGTGAGCGAACCATTGGGTGAGGTACGAACACTGTGACGTGATTCTTCAAAATATATGGCCTGAAATGTTTGACTACCTTGTAAACAACATAGGCCTGCTTATCAATCTTTGGATAATTCAGCTTGGCACCTTGCAAACCTATGCTCATGAATGATATGGGCCACTCATCATTGTTGACATCTTTCTGAGTGAGGATGGCTACGAGAGATGAGTCTGAGGCGACTGTGCACAAGATAAAGCCTTTGCTAAAATTCGGACTATGAAGGGCAGGTGCTTCTTCGATGGCCTGCTTGATGTTGTTGAACGCTTCTTTCTCGGGAGAATTCCATTTGAAGCTTGCGTTCTTCTTGATCATACCTTGCAGAGGTTTCACTATTTGGGCGAAGTATGATATAAATTTTCGCATGAAGTTGATTTTTCTGAGGAAAGACTGCATGGCCTTCTTGCTGCTTGGAGGAGGAATATGGGTGATGACTTTTGCGCGTTCTGGATCCACTTATGATCTGTCCCAACAGATTTCCTTCGGAGACGGTGAAAATGATTTTCTTTGGATTGAGTGAGATCCCATATTTTCGGCACCTTTCAAAAATCTGCTTGAGGTGGTGTAAATGGTCACACCTACGCTTTGAAAATACGGTGACGTCGTCAAGGTATACTACCACGCTTTGCCCCATTAGGCCCCGAAAAGCGATGTCCATGGCTCTCTGGAAGGTTTCCCCAGTATTGATCAGCCCAAAGGGCATGCGTCTGAACATGAACATCCCGCATTTAGTTATGAATGTGGTTTCAGACGGTCGGGTTCAGCCACTAGTACTTGGTTGTAACCTGAAAAACCATCCAATAACGAGAACATTTCTGACCCCGATACTACTTGCAGGATCTACTCCATAGGGGGTACCGTGTAGTTGTCTTTGTCCGAAGCTCTGTTCAAATTTCAGAATTCCACGCATAAACGAATTTCGCTAGAGTTTTTACGAACCGGAACCAAAATTGACACCCAAGTTGAATGTCAGACTTTGAATATTATACGCGCATCCAAGAGTTTCTTCAGTTCCTTTTGGATCATCGGCTCCAAAGTAGGGTGTACCTTTCTCAGCTTATGTTGGAATGGTTTCACTCCTTCTTTCATGGGTATCATGTGCTAGATGATTCGCGTGTCATAGGTTCGCAGCTCATCATATGTCCAGGCAAAAAATCTCAGTATTTCTTGAATAACGCAGTGAAGGATTGCCTTTCCTGAGGGGTGCATTCAATACCGAGGTTAACGAATTTGGGTTCCTTCTCCATCTCGAGGTTTAGCTGTTGGTGTGCTAAATTGGAACTCTGCACCTTCATGTTGGGAGGTCCGCGGAAACGTTTCTGTAAATCAAACAACTTTTCAACTGACATGATCCCTTTGGGTATGCGATTTCCCTTATGATCCTCTTGTTCCCTTTGTAAGGCCCGATCACGATCCTCTTCTTCGATAACTGCGTCCTTGAATACGTCCGTATTGAGCATGAAATCCAGTACCTGTTGATCATCATTAAAAACACGCAGATTAGTGACATTGTCTGGCACAGATGGCTTGTAAACAATTTCAATAGAAAATCCATCTCTTAGTGGGGTAAATATAGTAGCATCATTGGAAAGTGTATCATCCGTTGCATTGTGCATTCTAAGTACGGATTTAATACCGAAAGTGTCAAAAGCAGAAATCAAACGCCATACCTCTTGTTGGTAACCTTTCAAATGCGGAGATAAGCAATGGATGGTGTTACTTACCTGACGGGTGATAATCTCAGAGTCTGCAATTACCTTTAAACAACTGAATTTGAGATCTATGGCTTTCTTGAGCCCGAGGATCAATGCTTCATACTCGGCCGTATTAATTGTGCACTGGAACTCTAGTCGACAAGAGATTAATTTTTTTTTTTCTTTTGGGGGTCTAACAAAATACAACCTGCGCCGGCCCCATCATGGGTTTTGGAACCGTCGTAGTACAAGGTCCAAATCTCATCTTCTGATTTTGCAAGGCTATCCGAGCACGTAGGAGACGTACTCGGGGTGGCGGATTCTAGTGGTTCTTTTGTTGAGGCAGAGTGGTCGTCAATGGCCAACAAAAGTTCTGACTAGACGTCTTGGGTGACCGGAGAATGGGGGGTTTGATAGCACCCGAAAATGGATTCTAAGAAGCACATGCCGAGTTCTTCTTGCACGAAACTGACTTGTTCATTGGTTGTGTCTAGGTCGGTCACCATGTGTTTCATGTAAGGTTCGCTTTCGACCCGAATTTGATTGTTCCTACCCTTGTATGGGAGCCACAGGTGGGATCAGTTAGTGGCAAAGTATCCTTGTAGCTTGCTAGACCAATCTCGGCTCAAGAGAAGACCATAGGCTTCAAGGATATCCACGATCACTAAGTCTATGCACTGATGCACCCTGGAGTCAGAAGATAGGCAGATGATGATGTTATTCAACTCACCCACAGCGAGAACTTGGGATATATCAAGATGAATGATCCTGGCATGAGTTTTATCGGGGCAGATGTTTAACTTTTTGCATATAGACAAGAGAATAACATTTGTGGATGCACCAGAATTGACGAGGCAGTTATGAAAATTGAAGTTGAAGATCTCGAAAGATAGGAGGAAAGGGGGTGTGGATCCCCTGGAGTTTGCATTAACGACATTCACGATAGACTAGGGAGTTGTAGTATCTTGGGTAGATGTGGTACTCACGGGTTTGGACGTTGGTGGGTTGGAAAATGCTTTGAGAATAAGATCTTGCTGATTAGCAATGCAAGTGAGTTCGTAGAGGGAAATGTTGGCCCGCGTTTTCTTCATATCTTCGATAATGTTATACCTGGAATCTGGGTGTGAGATAGGTTTAGCAGAGGCCTTCGGGGAACCTGATGGCGATCTAGCCTTTGGGTTTACTCGGGCAATGGTTGGGCTAGATTTTTTTGGAGTTGCGGTTTGGTTTTCTTTGTTTGGTGGCAGAATTTTCCTTAAGAAAGATTTTCTCTTTTCGTTGAAGGACTGCTCCGGGATTGGGCCTTTTCTCCTCAAGCTATAATTCCGAGGGGGTTTGGATTGAGGGTCATCTACCAAGTTTATTTCAGTTGTGGGAGGGGGTATTTCCCCGCAGACTACCTCGAAGGCTAGGACAGTGGATCCCATATCCTCATCTGGGGGAGAGGTTTCCTCATTATCTGAAATAACCTCCTCTTCTAAATACCCTATGGTCTAATCTTCTAAGAGTTGATTTACCACGACGGTCATGCTGTTGATCCATTGGGGACAAGTTTTCTTCGAGTGGGAGGCTTGATGGAAGGAGCATAAATTATCTTTGCCGATTTCTTCCACGTTGAGGCCAGCATTTGGGTTTGATGGAGGCCGACTAATAGCAGGGTTATTCTTCCTAAAGAAGGGTTTATGCGTTTTGGTACCTGATATGGTGTCATTTTTTTTTCTCTTGAGATCAGAGATTTCGTTTGTTAACAACTTGAGAGACTTTGTGATACTTTCGAAATCGAAGGGGTCTTTGTCTTTATCTCTGGTCTTATGAATTGAGGATTGGGTTCTTTTCATAGCCAGCTTTGGGTCATCTCTGCCATCATGATAAATGGCTCCTATGGACAGCATGTCCTTTTCAACAGCAAGGGCGGTGGTGTAATTTGCTGCTAGGGTAGCTCTGGCTTCGTGTTTTACGAACACGGCGATATCTCGAGGGAGAGCCCTTGTGTAGTAATCAATAGTGATGGAATCCTCCAAGGCCATGTTTGGAGGAAATTTGTTCAATATAGTAGTGAAGCGTGTATTAAAGTCTTTGAATTTCTCCTTCTTCTAGAATTTCAAAGTACTAAGATTTGTAAGGAGCATGGAAGGAGTCTTGTCTTCCGAAAATTTTTGGAGGAAGGTATGGCAAAATTGCTCCCAGGAAGAAATGGAAGCAACATGGATGGAACGGTACCATGTAGCAGCCTTATTTTCTAAGGTATGAGGAAAGAGCTGGCATGCTACATCATTAGACTGCACTCTCATCATTTGTAAGGCCAAGTAGAAGTTTCTTATGTGATCTTCGGCCAGTGTACCCTTCTCGAGGTCAAACTTAGGGAGGTGCTTCTCAGGGTGTTGGGGCATGTCATGGAGGGGACCGTGGATGCCTAGGGGAGATTGTGCCATCCAAGCAAGCGGCTGCACATTCCTAGCCAGTCGGTGGCACGGTATGTAGATATGTCCCATTTCATTCTCAGGATCACTCCCAATGCCAGACCCGGAGGCTTCGCCCTCATGGTGAGAGTGCATGTCTTGATTTCCTCCGTGGTTTCCTACATTCCTAATATTTCTCCAGTTATAAAGGAAGGGGAATATGTTTTGGTTTCAGTTGTGGTGGTGGTGGCCAATATTTCGACCTTGTTCATGGCCTCTGTCTCCATGGCCCCTATTTCCCCAGACCCTCCTGGTTGCTCCTCCAGGCTGGTTGTTTGCTTGAGTGTTATCATTCAAAGGTTGGTCAGGTTGCGGGTTGGCGTCAGGTTGGGTTTTAGTAATTTCGGGGCTGATTCCTTCAATCCCTCGAGGACGGTTGGGGGGCTCTTCTGAATTATGCTCAACCACATCTGCATAATCTTCGATCATAAGACCTATCAGCCGAGGTATGGAATTGACTAGGATTCCCTGGCGAGTTTGATTAGCTATGGGAGTCCAAGGGTTGGCCAGGGAACCAGTGGCCGGGACTTTTTACAAGCCTCTGTTGAGATCACGGGCGATCGGGCGCAGGGCCCTCAGCTGGTCTAAGGTGATCTCATAATAAGGGGGTTCATCCTCTAGGGAATTTTCAAGGTGCGGAGGACCGGTATTTTTAAACATGATCTCCCATTGTGGGGTTTGCAACAGGATGTTACTTGTGTGCTGGGAGCCTGCCATCAGGCCCTCCTTCTAGCGCCAAAATCTGTTGACGGGAAGAAATGTCTGACCAACATTAAGGGATATCCCTGGTATAAAGTCCCAATTAGACTGTAAACCATTTGTGATAGGGATCCTGTCCGTGGTGTGGGTCTGGCTACCGCTGAAGATTCCTTTTCTCGAATGAAGAGTGAGCCCTACAGACCCTATGAACACACAGTTACTTGAACAATACAAGACAAATGGTTGATGAGTCTCAATGATCATAAAACATTACAAATAGCAAAGCGATTTAAAGCATGCAGCCGAAGGAAATGCTGTTAGCAGCACATCATTCGGGTCATGCTTATAAAAGCTGTTCGAACCACAAAAGAAATAGTTCTCTATGGTCAAAACACCCTTCGATTCCTTAAGCATTTTCCGAAAGATAAGATACTATTAATAACGAAGTTGTCAACATCTCTCAATTAAATATCCCCATACCATTAACACATCAAGAGGGTTTAAACGTATAAATGACATAAGCAGAAAACATAGATCAATTAATCATAAAATATAGCCTGTACCTGAGACAAAATATTCATAATGTTAACACACGAGTCCTCATCAGATCCAATAGTGGAATCAAAACACTTGTTTGTATTCATTCTCAGAAATATGCATTTAATGTTATACAATTCTCTCTGCTCCTTTTGGAGTCCAAAACAAAAGGTCCCTTACAATTCCCCAGAGGGAGTACTTATAGAACAAAACTGACCCTTGGGTGTCCCTGACTCCTCACATTCCCGATTGTTGACATGCTCTGCGACCTGAGAGGCATTTGCGACTTGCGACCCAGCTTCAGATGCGACCTGCGACCCCCTATCTGTTGCGACCTGCAACCCCCTGCCTGTTGCAACTTGTGACCTGTGCCATTTCCTTGGTCAAGGAAGCAATTGGGTGATTGTGAGATCCAGAACGTCTATCTGCTGCTATTCTTTGAGGTATTTTTTCCATGCTTGATAATCTGCAGCAATTGGAGTGACCTGGGGAGTATCTTCTTTTAATCTATGAAGGCACTCAAGAGCATCCAGGACCAAGGTACGTCTCTTTACCGTGATCTGATTGGATAGAGAAGCCAGATTGGTATAGATCCAGATTGGTGTAACAATGAAATGAACAAGATTTTCTAGTGACTCCGGAAGATCTTGGGAAGCAGTTGCTTGCTTCATGGGTTGTAGGAATGCTCGAATGTCCAGGGCAACCTCTTCCCTTGTTTTTTCCTGGTCTAATGCACCTAGAGAAGGAATGTGGTGTACTTCGGCCATTGAATCAATGCCGTTAATCAGATGTTCATATGCGGACATCACTCTCTCTAGATCCTTGACCAGTTTATCTTTGGATTGTACCTTCATTCAGATATGAAATTTTTCGTTCTGGGTGCAAATCCAATCCTTCCTAGGCAGGGTGTTAGGGGCATGCAGATAAATGTTTGAACATTCTAGCATGTTGTCCAAGGCATTGGAGGCTTCCTTCAGCTGTGCAGTCCTCCTCTTGGTTCCTGCTTGTGCTTTCAGCAGTGGCGTGACTGTCTACTTTATTGTAAACATCTCCTTGTACACTTTGTTGGGACTCAGAAATGTCATATTTTTATCCACCTTTTCCTTCAATATTCCTTACATTTTATCATCCCATTAACCTTTCATTACATCATTTTCATAAATATATTTGGGTTTCACCTTCTTATTTTCCATTTTATTCATTTTTGTATTATAAGTGAATTTATGATTAAATATTAGAAAATATACATATTTTTATATATAAATCTCAAGAATATGTGAACTTTGTAATGTGTAGGAAATATGTGAAGGATTAATTCCAAGATACGTCTCAAATATCTCCTCCACCATATTAAGGAGATAATTATTCAAGCCTATTCCTAAGGAGAAGATCATGGAGGATTTGGTTGGCATATCTTATCCAAGATATGTGAGAGATGTGTGGAGGATTCAAAGGGATAATCTCTTGTAATAATGGGAAATTAGTTGAGAGTGCTTGAGAGAATATTGGATATGTAATTATGAGATGGTTATCTTCCTCATGTATATAAGAGAGTGCTCTCTCTTCATTTTAATAATAATGGAGAGATAGAGTTTTACGTTTGGAGAGATAGTCTTGTAATTAGGAGAAGGGGATTCTTAGTTTTGAATTCATATTTTTTATTACACTTTCATGATTTGTAATTTGATTCTTGTAATATAATTTGAGATAGATTTATTGTTGTGAGCTCACATATGTTGTTGTCATTCAAATTCTTCACATGTTGTATTGCTTTTCCTTTATGCAATTTCCTGCTTTCCTAGTTAGTGTTTCAATGCCTTTCTAGATTAATTTGATTTCAGTAATTTAGATTAAATTAGTTCCACTTCAGTCCTGCATATATAGTGCATGTGTCTCGTAAGCCTACGAACCTCGGATTGACAAATTAAATAGTTGGGTAAGTACTACAACAGAATTAAACGAACATATTTTCACCCAAACATTTTGGCGCCGTTGCCGGGGAGGCACGATGGATTGAAGTTTAGTTTGATTTTTCATGCAAGTGTGTTTAGACATGTTCCTAACTCCGAGGTGTTAAGGCGGTAAGACGTGGGGAATAGCCTACGCATCGCATTCGAGATACCGTAACGGGCTCGACCTCTTATGGATTAGGGCATGTAGGGTGTGTTTACATTTATGCAAGTGTGAATTTCAATTTCTGCAAGTGTGTTTGATTTTCGCAACTGTGAAGAGTGTTTGATGAATTCATGGTTCATGGTTGTAATTGAATAATTCAATTACTAAATTAATGAGCAGTCCTTGTAAGAGGGTTTAATTGAGTATTGAATTCAAGATTATCTCTGTGGTCTTTGTTTTTTTTTTTTTTTTCAATTTTTAGTATGCTGATTTGGAAGAGTTTTTGTGAACTAAAACCTTGTAAAAGGATTAAAAGCTCAGACAATTATTAGCACTCTGTTTTTAGTATGTAAGAATATCTTTTTCAACATGGTTTAACAATGAGTTTCAGCTTGGAACTACTCACTCAGATCCTAGTAGAAGTCGGGATCTCTTCTTCCTTGGAAGAGGAGATCTTGACAAGACTTAAAGGTTCAACTACTTCCCAAGAAATAAACAAAGATTCAATAGAATCCTCCATATCTGATGGCAAACAATCATTCGAACAGGAGATCAAGGAAGAAGAACAATAGATCGAGGAAGAACAACAGGAGTTACAATATGATCTAAGTGAGAGAAACTGTGCTTATCAAAGCTTTATTGAACAATGGTTCCAGGTAAGTACTAGATTAGATTCATCTTTTTATTTTTATTTAGTTGATTTGCAGTTTCACCAACAAGACTCATTCACTCTCGAATATTTTCATTTTTCATTTGAAAAATTTCTACTGGATATATTGTTGTTACTTCTACGTGAATGGCTTCATTGGAAGTTTGATTACACGTAACTAATTTTTTTCTAATTAGTATAGAGTAGGTAGGCTTTCATTTTTAGTTTTTGCTTTCATTTTCAGTTTTGCTTTTACCTAGAATAAGTATGCTCTCCTCCGCGCTTAGTGCGATCACGAGGATCAGAAAATAGGGATGATTTAGACTAATTTCAGGAATAAATAAATGTTTTGCAGTATGCTTGATCAAAAACATCTTTCAATATGCAAATCATTGTGTCCATTTGTTTTAAAAAAAAAAAAAATCTAGAGAAAGTTTAGTTTCTTTATAAATTTTAGTTTTTCATTGATTAAAAAATATATATATATAAACTAACCATTTTGTTTTTGTAAAGATAGGGTTAATTTCATTTTTTTAGACTTTTAATAATAAAAATAAAAATAAAAAAAATGATTTTGAATTAACAATTTTTCTAAGATAGGATACAATTTCATTTTTTTTTTAATTAAAAAAAAAAAAAAAAAAAACATTAATGAAAATAAAACAACGCAAAACAATTTTAATAAAACAATTAAAAACTAAAATAAATAAATAAAACAAAACATAGGATTCAAATTCATTTTTTTTAGATTTTATGACCCAAAAAAAAAAAAATTAGGATAGGGTTCAAATTTTTTTTAGATTTCTAAAAAATAAAAACAACAAACTCATTAAAAAATAAAAATAAAAATTTAAAACGCCATATCAACATTTTTTTTAGAAATAAACAAAAACAATTTTGGACTCCTGCCACATTGTTCAATTTTGGATTCATACCACTTCAAACATCTTTGGCATTTCTGTTACACTGGTTTTTATGAGAGAAACAAGCCATGGCACAAATTGTAGCAGGGGGAAATACATGCTCTTCTTTTACATCTCTCTCCAGTGAAAATCGAATTCCCAAGGGTTCCTTTGAAAATTCCAATTCAACTTCTATCAAGCCATCTCTGCTGTCTTCAATTTAGAATTTTTTTTTGGGAAGAATTTAGAGGTAAAGGACTGTATCGATGCTTTTATGGATTAGATACAACAACCCAGACATCAGAGATAGAATTGCAGAAAAAAATGAAGATGGATGGGAATGTCACCTGCAGTCTAATCGAGAGAGCGTTTTTATCGACCTTTGTTTGAGTGCTTAGATATCTAAAACGCTGTAGAAATGCCGCTGATCCAATGGCAGTAGGTTATTAATTTATTGCTTGCTATGACTGAAATTTCAGAATCTATGGATTTCTGGTGCGAAGATATCGGATCTAATCCAAAATCCGTTGCATTTGGTGTAGTGGTTAGAGAAATTCGACTTGTTAGGCGAAGATTTTGAATTGGATATCGAATTTTGATTTGCCCAAAGCATAGCTGGGGTGGACGTAATATGGATCTCCACCATAATAAATTCCGATTTCACTGGCTAGAAAGAAAACGGCCTGGACCAGAAGATGGCGGAAATCAGGTTTTTCTTATTTGCTTGTCATCACATTTGGAGGAGGCAGTTATTCCAGATATCCCTCCATGCAAGGATTTGATTCCATTGCCTCGAATTGGAAGCAGGATCTACGCCCATATCGTTCTGAATTTATGGTGGTAGATGACTAGATGACACGTTCAACCATCAAATTCGATTTGGATCTTTTCACTGACTAACGAAAATTCGGCCCTTGATATTCGAGATCTTACAGTCAGACAAGTCCACGTCTGAGGTAAATGACTAGGACGATGGCGAAAGTGGAAAGGGGATAAACTACGCCAAGATGATGAAGCCAAGGAAGACTGAAATCACAGATAAACTACGCCAAGAAATAAATAAGGTGGTTGATAGATATATAGAGGAAGGGATTGCAGAACTTGTTCCAGGTGTGCTTTTTATTGATGAGGTGCACATGCTTGATATGGAATGCTTTGCTTATCTTAATCGTGTTTGGAGAGCTCATTATCTCCGATAGTGATTTTTGCAACAAATAGAGGCATATGCAACATTCGAAGGGGCTAGGGTTTCGGACGAGTGAAGGCTTGTTCTACGCAAATACTGTTAGAGCCGCGATAGCTTATTTTTGTGTGAGACGGAGCCCAGGCAGAGCGACGAGGCGTGCGCTTCTAGGCATCAGGAGGAGGAGAAAAATAGGAAACATTCCAGAAGAGGACTTTTGTTGAGAGGGGGATTTGAATTCATTTTCTGAAGATGTCAGTCAGTGAAGTTGCCTGTACCTATGCAGCATTGATTCTTTGGGATGATGGCATCCCTGTTACTGGTGAGAAAATTAGCACATTAGTGAAGGCTGCAAAGGTGCCGATAGAAGCCTATTGGCCTGGTCTCTTTGCTAGGGTTTTGGAGAAGAGAAACATTGAAGACCTCCTTTTGAGTGTTGGCTCTGGAGGTGGTGGTGGTGCTGCACCTATTGCAGCTGCTCCTGGTGGAGTTGGTGGCGCTGCTGCTGCTGAGGCTGCCCCTGCAATTGATGCTTCTCTTATTTTCTAGCAGGCATACTTTCTGCACGTCCAATGGTTGTCTTTAATATAATCTGTCAGATTTTGGGTCATTGTAACAGTCTTTGAATTAACCTTATATTTCCTGATTAAGATTGTTTAAAGATATTGAGTGTAAGCCATATCTTCTAATAAAAATAAATTAAAATAAATAAATAAATAAATAAAAAAAATCGACATAAATAATAAATTAAAAACTTTTGTTTTTTTTTAATTTGTTATTTAAAAAAAAAAAAAATCTTGTTTAATTCAACACCAAAAAAAAAAAAAAAAAAAAAAATCATTTTGTTAAAAAAAAATAAAAATAAAATAATAATAATAATAATAATAATAATAATAATAATAATAATAATAATTAAAAAAATAAATAAAATAAAATAAAATAAAAAAATTTTGCCCTCATTCATTTACATAAAAATTCATAAAAACCAACTACTCGTTCCCTAACAAATACAAAACCTTTTCAAATGTTTTAAATCACTTTTACTACAAACCAATAAAAACATTTTGAAAAAATACTACACAATCAATGAATACATTGCATGGGGACATGCAATATCTCTAGTTGGGGGGAAATAAAAGTATGTTGGATTTTATCATTTATTTTACAGTGACTTTATGGGCAAAAGTTAGGATGCATATACTAACAAGTGAAATAAGATTGGTGTTATGTGTAGGTCAACAGGAAGTTTATGCAGAAAGCTCAACATTACGATGCGACATCTTTTTCATCCACAATTAGAGTAACTTCGAAAAATAATTAAAAAAATGGACATTTTATAAATTCTTGAAAATGAGCTAATTTGTTTTTGAGTCGACTTCATACAGGAATGATCGACGAAGATGGCACACAAAGGCGGAAATTTTTATGCAGGTATTGAAGACAATCATGAAGGCGAGATCTCTAGAGATCACATGCATCATGTCATGACATTTACCATTACACAAAAAACTCTTTTGCATCATGACATGATTACTCAAAATTTTCCTTCCAAGCGCCTAAATCATTCTTATGTTGCAGCCCATCTTCCATTACCTTATCTTTCACGACTTCATGCACGCCTATTTTTCTGAATCGCATACATTCCTTTATCCTTTTCAGTTTATTTTCGCCTTCTAGTTTGCCTTCTGAATAAAACTCATTCCCTTTCCATGATTACATTGCCTTGTTTTCCTAGCCATGTTGATCCACACTGCTTGCCGTGAGTTCTTTCCATTTATAGTCCTACCAAATATTTTTGTACAAACTCGCGTTGACTGATGTGGGATTCCTTAAGGCCCACCTTTCAACAAGTCTTGCCCCATCGACATCAGCACCTTATCTGGGAAATAGACTAGCGTTCATTTTGGGTACCTTGAGACTTGCATGCCTCAATGGCAAGTTCTCTCGCTGACAATCATGGGAATACATCAATGTCCCTTGATCGTCAGATCTTGCAAATGGCTCGACTTCAACCCCTTTATTCGCATTTCGCAAGATGTACTCGGGTACCTTGGCACTCATTGACATCAGTGGTGAGTTTGCCTCGCATTAGTTAACGACATGCATCAATGGCTGGTAATCCAATGATCTCTTTTCATGCTCGACACCGACACATTCTTTCGCATGATTAGACTTGTACCATTAGTTTTGTAGCAGACGAAGACTATACACTTTTTCACGACTCCTTCAGCAGTTACCGCAGCATGAATTCTGATCGACGAGAGTACCACAGTTCCACTTTCAGCCTTTATCTTTTCCATGATTCAGCATCAGTAGTTCAGATTCCTTCATTTCCCAGGATCCAGTTACAACAACATCAGTCACATTTTACTGATCCAGCAGCAGCTACATTCCTATTGCATAGTTCATCATTCTTGGGTAAGTAGAGGTATGTTGTTTTCTAATCTTTAATCATGCAATTCCTTATATGCTAACTTGAATATTTTGGAAAATTCCCTCACCATGCTACATTTCCTTTCATGAGCCATGTCAAGTTGCAACCAATTCAGTTGGGGGGGGAACTATATTCGCTACATATTCACTACCATGATTCCATTTCTTCACCACCATCACTCCATTTTTTCTCATTTACCATTCACCAACATTTATTTTCCAACGATACTTTGTTGCACTTTGCTTCATACGCATTAAAATACATATTGGCATGCTTCATTAATATTACAAAAGGGCTTTCTTATGCACATTATGATTTCCAGTGAATGTTTACATTATTATTGCAGCAAGAGAACAGAAAACGAAATGAATGTTGTTAACACAAGAACCAACATTCTTTGTATTCATGAGAACCAACCAAAAGAAAAGAGAACATAAAATGAAATGAATGTTGTTGACACAAGAACCAACATTCTTTGTATTCATGGTTGTCACACAAGAACCAACCATAAGAAAATGTAAGTTGTTACTCATGTCTTTCACATATCTTGGAAACATTCATTATTAAAAGACATCATCATGTAAAGCCAAAGTTCAAGATGCCAAATGTTCTTAAAGAGACCCATGCATGGTTGCATGAGGACATGCAACAAGTTCAGTTGGGGAGGATGTTGGGACTCAAAAATGTCATATTTTTATCCACCTTTTCCTTCACTATTCCTTACATTTCATCATCCCATTAACCTTTCATTACATCATTTTCATAAATATATTTGGGTTTCACCTTCTTATTTTCCATTTTATTCATTTTTGTATTATAAGTGAATTTATGATTAAATATTAGAAAATATACATATTTTTATATATAAATCTCAAGAATATGTGAGCTTTGTAATGTGTAGGAAATATGTGAAGGATTAATTCCAAGATATGTCTCAAATATCTCCTCCACCATATTAAGGAGATAATTATTCAAGCCTATTCCTAAGAAGAAGATCATGGAGGATTTGGTTGGCATATCTTATCTAAGATATGTGAGAGATGTGTGGAGGATTCAAAGGGATAATATCTTGTAATAATGGGAAATTAGTTGAGAGTGCTTGAGAGAATATTGGATATGTAATTATGAGATGGTTATCTTCCTCATGTATATAAGAGAGTGCTCTCTCTTCATTTTGAAGATAGAATAGAAAGGAGATTAGCTTTAAGAGATAGTTTTGTAATTAGGAGAAGGGGATTCTTAACTTTGATTCATACTCTTTTATTGTTACACTTTCATGATTTGTCATTTGATTCTTGTAATATAATTTAAGATATCTTTATTGTTGTGAGCTCACATATGTTGTTTGTCATTCAAATTCTTCACATGTTGTATTGCTTTTCCTTTATGCAATTTCCTGCTTTCCTAGTTAGTGTTTCAATGCTTTCTAGATTAATTTAATTTCAGTAATTTAGATTAAATTAGTTCCACTTCAGTCCTGCATATATAGTGCATGTGTCTCGTAAGCCTACGAACCTCGGATTGACAAATTAAATAGTTGGGTAAGTACTACAACATAATTAAACAAACATATTTTGCACCAAACACACTTGCTTCATGGTGGCTTCTAGAGTGACCAGCTCCCTTTGAATGGTAAGTGGAACTTCGTTGGTTTGGGTGATTATGAGATGAAACTTTTGGATTTCTTCCTCTAACACCTTCTTATCTTGTTTTGACTGAGCTGCTTTCTGCTCAGAGACTTGTAGCCTATTTTGCAAAGATAGGATCTCTCTACTCATTCTGCTAACATTTTCTTTTGTGGCTGCCACAAAGGCGGTCCCTGCTGATGCGATCATAATAGGATTAGTCCTGGTGTCCGAGACTATGTCCTTTTCTGTTGTGACTGTAAGAGGTGTGGCCGGGTTCCACGCGAGGCATTTCCTTTTCTCTTGCCTGATCTTGTGCGTGAACTGGTCGTAGGTCAGCCTTGTCAGATCCAAGACCTCATCTTCCTGCTCATCCTAGGTGCCAAGGTTTGAGAGAGGAAAACACACACTCGTCATAGGGGTTATCTGAGGTACATCAATGTGTGGCAGCTCTGTCTGTTTCCCTGTCTCCAGGGGTGGTGTTTTTCTTCCCCCTACTTCCTTGGAAGAATCTTCTCGTGACTTCTGACTCTCTTCTTCCTTCCTTCTCTCTTCAGCCTATGCCTTGTGCTGCTCTTCCTTTAGATTGTGCTCAGCCTCTGCCTTGTCCTTCTCTTATTTAACTTGCGCTCAGCCTCTTTCTGCTCTTCCTCTTCTTTCCTGTTGCGTTCCTCCTCCTCTTTTTTCCTTCGGGCTTCTTCTGCCTGCTTCTTAGCTTGCTTCTTTTCTTTGTCTTCTTCTTGCTGACGTGCTAGGGTGTCTTGGTCCCTTTTGGCTTCTTCTTCTTTTGCCTTCTTCTCGGCCTCTTGCTGTGCCTTAGCCTCTATGTCTCTTTTTTCCTGCTGTCGTTTAGAGAGGCTACTACCCTTATCAGTCCTTGGATTTTTGGCTTTAGAAGATGAGGCTCCTCCTAGCGTGTCACCCCTTTTTTCCACGGTTTGAACATGCTGCCCTTCTTGATCATTTGAATTTTCCGACGTAGCTTCCATATCCTTGTTATACCAGTTCTTAGTTTGTTCTTCAGTAGGGCAATCCGTGTGCTGGTAATTCCATTTTAATTTGGCCCATTTGCAATGTGCAGGAACGATCCTTTCTGGATCATATGACATGTGTGTCAAGGGCGAAAAATGAAAGCCCTTGGTTTCTTCAGCCTCTGCTTCTACTTCCTTGAAATCCATAACCGTATAGGCGCCGATAGTAAGCGGGAGAGTAGGCCATGGATTTTTCTTTCCCTTGGTGAGGACCTTAGAAAACCAGCTTGTCATCTAGTAGCACACTTCTTACAAAAGTAGTTTATTGGTGACAAATTCGGGAAAAGCGTGAGGTGCCTTGATTGACCCGAAAAACCTAATGAAAGTACTGTGCATGATGGGAAACCAGCTGGCCACTCGTGTTATTGTTTGCATGGCTCGCCTGGACATGCACTGGGCATCTATGCCGAACATTTTCTTGCAAAGCGCAGGAATAAAATTGTGCGAGATCGACTCCATATATTATTTGTACTTGGAGGCCTAGAACACTTTTAAATCCTTATGGATCGATCTGCCATGCTCTGCATCCCAGTTATGAAGCCATCCGGTAAATTGACATCTTGCACATACTGCGTCCAATAGGTAGGAAGCCATATAAAATTCGGATGAACACCCTTCATCAGGTGCTTGTGCCGATGATATGTTCGACCGGAGGGCTACTACTATTAGGTGGGCCCAGTTGAAGCGGATGCCATATGTAGTGACAACGTACATGAGAGAAAACCAAGTACCATTAAAAGTGGTGGCATCTTGTCGGCCATACATCTTACATAGCATCGCCGCCACCAACTTGTAGACTCTCCTTAGGCCCTCCGTTTTATATTCCCGATCCTTCCCGAAATTGAACTTTTTCGTGTCCTCCCACAACCAAAAAAACTTCTCTCATCCTAAGGGGTCGAATCCTAAGGGGTTGAATCCCTGAGTGGAGGAGTAGTTACAACAAAAATAGAATTGATACCTAGAGTGTAGGGAGCTCAAACTGACTAATCCCTCACTTTTTGGAAACTGATTCATTACATCATCATCAAAAGTTTTCATCTAATGAATTTACCCTATGTAAGTGTAAAAACACCATAATTACATTTAAATCATTGATTTATAGAGGTAAAAACTTTATTTTCCATTTGAAATTGGAAAAATTTGAGAAAATTGAGAAATATCAGCAAACTGAGAAAATGTGTCAAAAGCGCAGCGCCATCTTTAGCTTCAGTTTTGAGGGGGTTCCACGTGTCCAAATTCAGCTTATGATAGCTCATTGGAAATCATGTCCAACCTAGTTTCCAGATCTATGCTTGGTTTCCAAAATGGTTCTGATTTGACCCTTCAAAAACTGATTTCCCCAATATTGGTCAAAAGCACAGTGCCAACCTTCAAAAGAGGGTAGAAAGGTCATTTTTTAAGTGTTTTTTGACTCTTTGACTGCCTCTTTGACCCAAAAAAATATTAGAAAATTTGTTTTCCTGACTGTAAATTGCCTTATAAATCTAATTGTACCTTCAGTTTGTCCATTAGAGGTCCCTAGGAGAATCATAGCGCCTAGGGCGCTACGCTTTTGCCAGTGCCACAGTGCAAAAATTGGAAAAAATACAAAAATTTCAAAATTTTCCCAAATTCCTTCAAATTTTTTGTTGTGGGATGCTGATGAAGTGTATTAGGTAATGAGAGATGCCTGAGCAAGAATATAAAGCTTGTCCGCTTCATTTTTCTTGGTTAGGGTTTCACGTCTTGAATTGGCCTTGAGTTTTGAACTTGAAATTTGATTTTTCTTGAAGTAATGCTTAGACCTTTTTCCCAATATGTCATTGTCCTTGTTTACCTTCTCTAGGAGCTTCTCAAGCTGCTGGTTGGCCCTGTCAAGCCATTTCTCCTGGTTCTCATTGACAATGATGTCAAACTGTTCATTCAAAGTGAGCTCATTAGCAAGCTCAACCTCCTTTTGCCTTTCTAGTTCTAGATCTCTTTTCAGCCCTCTAGTCCTAGGTCTTCTTCTTGGCACTTATTCTTCTGCCTCATTTATGTCACCATAACTTTCATAAGCCTCATCAATCAAGGCCTTTGGTTTTTTTTCTTCTCTTTTTTCCTTGAGAAGTTGAATCTCCATGATGGCTTGCTTGGTCTTGAGTTGTTCATTTTCTTGCTCATAATATGCTATGACAAACTTAGATCTCTCTAAGTTGGTATGAAGCTCCCTGATTTGGGCATCCTTCTGCTTGATGATCGATTTGGAGGCCTCATCATCATGCTCCTCACCTAAATCAACAAGTTCAAAACTAGTCTTTTTCTCATGGATGTCTTCCTCATCATGTACATCTTCCTCTACCATCTTTTGTTTGCCCTTTTGTACCTATTTTGTTGGTGAAGAAGGCAGGGCCCATCCCACAATCTGTGGGGAAAACACCTGCCTATACCCTCTCTGATATATCTTTGCCGACATGCTGATTTCACCCTCTTTAGGCTTGCTGACCTCAACTTTGTTTGGTGACTCATCCTACTCATAAAATGGTGATGATGGTGGTGATGGTGATGGAGTAGGTGAGGTGGAGTGAGGTGGAGGCATAGGTGTAGCTGGGTGAGATGAAGAATGTACATCTTGAGCATGTGGAAATTGTGGATCAGTGAATATGTCATTTTGAATGAAGGTATCCCATGAGATGCCTACTTGATCAAGGTGATGGAGGACAATGATCTTGATCAATGAGTGGTGAAAGAGGTTATTCATCTGCTGGTGATAGTCTCTCTTTTGCACAATGTAAGCCATTTTATCTATGTCCCTGAAAAGAAAGTATGGGATATTGAGCAATCTCACCCTTGTGAAGTGCATCAACAATCTAACGTGATATGTGTAGAGCCTAGAAAACCTCCCTTCACGAGAGAAGTATTTCATGGTGATTTTCATCATGGGTGCATACCTATCAAGAAGGTCGCTGAAAGGGAAAAACCTCCTCCTTTCATTCCTGTATCTGGGTTTAATGAATGGTTCAAAGTACTAATCCTCCAAATCCTTAGATTTAAACCATTTATCTCCCATGTTTGGAATCCCTATGGCAGCAACAATGATAGATGCAGATACACTGAAGGTCACACCAGCAAGGGTCACCTGATTATCTCTGAGGTTTGAAGTGAAAACTCTACTCAACATGGGATGATGTTGGACCCTCTGAATCATGTTACAAAAATCAAGGCACCCTACATATTCAAAACAACTGACAACCATGGGAGAGGCTCTGAGTTCATTTGTGTTGGTGGGATCCAGTCTTAGGATTCTTCCTCTTTTGTGAGGCCTTATCTGTTCTCTATTCTCCTCTCTCTGTCTACCCTCCTCTTCCACATAGTCTCTATCTTCCTCCATAGTGTTTTGGGGGCTGTTGACGAGAATAAATGTCCGGTCAACAGTAGGGGATCTCCCTAGTATAAAGTCCCAATTAGACTCTAAACCGTTTGTAATAGGGATCCCGTACTGGGTGTGGGTCCAGCTACCGCTGAAGATTCCTTTTCTCGGACGAAGAGCGAGCCCTGCAGACCCATGAACACACAATTACTTGAACAATACAAGACAAATGGTTGATGAGTCTCAATGATCATAAAACATTACAAATAGAAAAGCGAGTTAAAGCATGTAGTCGAAGGAAATGTTGTTAGCAGCACATCATTAGGGTCATGCTTGTAAAAGCTGTTCTAACCACAAAAGAAATAGTTCTCTATGGTCAAAACACCCTTCGATTCCTTAATAATTTTTCGAAAGATAAGATAATGTTAATAACAAAGTTGTCAACATCTCTCAATTAAATATCCCCATACCATTAACACATCAAGCGAGTTTAAACGTATAAGTGACATAAGCAGAAAACGCAGATCAATTAATCATAAAAGATAGCCAGTACATGAGACAAGATATTCATAATGTTAACACATGAGTCCTCATCTGATCCAATAGTGGAATCAAAAAACTTGTTTTTATTCATTCTCAGAAATATGCATTCAATGTTATACAATTCTCTCTGCTCCTTTGGGAGTCCGAAAAAAATGTCCCTTACAATTCCCCGGAGGGAGTACGTATAGAACAAAACTGACCCTTGGGTGTACCTGACTCTTCACATTCCCGACTGTTGAGATGCTCTTTTACCTGAGAGGCATTTGCGACTTGCGACCCAACTCCGGATGCGACCTGCGACCCTTTGTCTGCTGCGACCTACGACCCCCTGCCTGTTGCGACCTGCGACCTGTGCCATTTCCTTGGTCAAGGAAGCAATTGGGTGATTGTGAGATCTAGAACGTCTATCTGTTGTTGTTCTTTGAGGTAATTTTTCCATGTTTGATAATCTACAGCAACTGGAGTGACCTGGGGAGTATATTCTTTTAATCTATGAATGCACTCAAGAGCATCCGGGACCAAGGTATGTCTCTTTACCGTGATCTGATTGGATAGAGAAGGCAGCTTGATATAGATCCGGACTGGTGTAACAATGAACTGAAAAAAATTTTCCTGTGATGCCGGAAGATCTTGGGAAGTAGCTGCTTGCTTAATGGGTTGTAGGAATGCTTGAATGTCCCGGGTAACCTCTTCCCTTGTTTTTTCCTAGTCTAATGCACCCAGAGAAGGAATGTGGTGTACTTCAGCCATTGAATCAATGCCGCTAATTAGATTTTCATATGCGGAAATCACTCTCTCTAGATCCTTGAATAGGTTATCTTTGGATTGTACCTTCATTCGGATCTGAACTTTGTCATTCTGGGTGCAAATCCAATCCTTCCTAGGCAGGGTGTCAGGGGCTTGCGGATACATGTTTGACCATTCTAGCATGTTTTCCAAGGAAATGGAGGCTTCCTTCAGCTGTGCAGTCCTCCTCTTGGTTTTTGCTTGTGCTTTCAACAGTGGCACGATTGTCTGCTTTATTGTAAACATCTCCTCGTACACTTGCTTCATGGTGGCTTCTAGAGTGACCAACTCCCTCTAAATGGTAAGTGGCACTTCGTTGGTTTGGGTGGTTGTGAGATGAAACTTTTGGATTTCTTCCTCTAGCACCTTCTTATCTTGTTCTGATTGAGCTGCCTTCTACTGAAAGACCTGTAGCCTATTTTGCAGAGACAAAATCTCTCTACTCATTCTGCTAACATTTTCTTCTATGGCTGCCAAAAAGGCGGTCCCTGCTGATGCGATCATAATAGGATTAGTCTTGGTGTCCAAGACTATGTCCTTTTCCATTGTGACTGCGAGAGGTGCGGTCAGGTTCCGCACGAGGCATTTCCTTTTCTCTTGCCTGATCTTGTGCGTGAATTGGTCGTAGGTCAGCCTTGTCAAATCCAATACCTCATCTTCTTGCTCCTCCAAGGTGCCAAGGTATGAGAGAGGAAAACACACACTCATCATAGGGGTTGTATGAGGTACATCAATGTGTGGCATCTCTGTCTGTTTCCCTGTCTCTAGGGGTGGTGTTTTTCTCCCCTGTGCTTCCTTGGAAGAATCTTTCCGTGACTTCTGAATCTCTTCTTCCTTCCTTCTCTCTTCATCCTCTACCGTATCCTGTTCTTCCTTTAGCTTGCGCTCAGCCTCTGCCTTGTCCTACTCTTGGGATGGTGAAATTATTACATTTTGAAAGACATAAAATTACATAATGAAAATATTAAAAATTAAATTTGAACTCAAAATTACATGGTGAAATAAGCATTTATCTTTACCAATCATCTTCACATGGTGAAGAGATGTTATTTGATCACCCTTTAACCTAATGAAACCTTGAAAATTCCTAAAATACCTAATGAGACCTTGAAGGACTAAATTTCAAGATGACATGATTGATATTGACTTTATTGATGGTGTACAATTAGCAAGGTATGAAACTATGCCAGCAAGTAATCAAATTTGAGGAAGAGTGATGTTTTTTGGACTAGGGCTACCATCAGTGAATATTTTTTTGCATGACCTAGTGGAATGATAAAAGAATTATGAGTGGGACCCCTAAAATGACATGGAAAGAGGATTTTTGATCACTGATGGCAGGATGAAAATACAGACCTAACAGACGCCATGTTCACTTCCAGGTTTTCAAAGGAGTTGTTTGTAGACTTGGGTTAGAGTTAGCCTTCAATACAACTTATCATCTGCAGACATATGGACAAACATAGAGGGTTAACATTATAATTGAGGATATCTTGAGGATGTATGTCATGCATCATCAACGGAAGTGGGAGAAGTTTCTTCCATTGATTAATTTTACATATAATAATGGGTATTAGGAATCCTGGAGGATGAGTCCTATTAGCTGGAGTGATACAATAAGTAGGGTGTTGATTGGACCAGATATGTTGTATGAGATGGAGCAGGAGATGTAGGTTATTAAAAGGAATTTAAAGGAAGCACAAGATAGGCAGAACAATTATGCATATCAACATAAAGCATTTAAGGAGTTTCATGTTTGGGAGCATGTGTACTTGTGCATCAAGTCCATGAGGACCTCCTTAAGGATTGGGTCATGTGCCAAGTTGACACCTTGGTATTGTGGGCCTTTTGAGATCCTTGAGAGGATTGGACTAGTGGCCTATTGACTTGAATTGTCACCAATAATGAAATTCAATGACTTTTTCCATATTTCATTGCTTAAGAGATATGTGTAGAATGTTGATCATGTGATTGATTGGGTGGAACCAGAGGGAGGGTTCCAGGCAGATCCATAGTGCATTTTGCAGCGAAAACAACTCATGCTTCAGAATAGAGGAATCAAGCAAGTTAAAGTGCATTGGAAGCACTTTGGGCCTTACTTGGGACACAATTGATCAGATGTAGGCTTTGTATCCTTGTTTATTTGTTGGTTGAGAAGTTGTGTTCTATTTATGTGTTTTGGTTTATATTTATATATGCAAATGTGTATTGTAAATACTGTAATGAGTTGTGTTATAAATATCCATATAGAAGTATGTTGTAAATATTGCATGAGTTGTGTTATAAAGCTCCAATAAGCATTATGTTGTGAATATTGCTTTGATATGTGCTATAAAGCTCCAATAAGCAATATGGTGTTCATGGTTTCAGCAGTTTGGCATGTTGTAAATGATGCATCGAGATGTGTTGTAAAGCTCCATGGGTAGCATTTTTTGCTGGTTATAAACGTCATTGAACACCAAGGACGGTGTTCCCCCAAGGGGGAGAGGTTTGTAACAACCTCTGGTTGATTTTCCTTGTAAATAAAATAAGACCAAGGTCATGGGACACATATTCCAAGTTTAACAATGAGAAAACAATGTAGTGGGCATCACTTATGGTCTAATAATGGCTATGGAAATTGGCAAAGGCAAAGAGGCAATCAATGGAATTTAATTATGAAAATAAAGGAAATTAGGAGAAAAGGAAGGTGAAGAGACACAAATTTGCATGCAAGGGAAATTAGAGGAAAAATGTAGGAAAATGAAGAAAAAAGAGACATCAATGATAAAAAGGCATGAGAGAATTAGTTGCTATCTTTTTTACACTTTTGAGTTTAGATATTACTCATTATTTCATACACTTTCACACTTAGAGAATTCTTGGAGCATCCTTGGAGCATTTTATGATTCACTTGGATTGGAGAAAGAAAGCAGAGGAAAGCAAGAAAGTGCAAAGAGACAGTTGGATAAAAAACTACAACATACTTACACTATAGGTAACAATTTGCATGTGTGATCTCCTTGCTGGTTTTTGGATGCATGGTATATGCACGCAATTTCTTGGTTATGTGTTGTCATTGGCATGGATATTTGTTTGGATTGATAATGTTTTTAGCCTTGCTTTTCCCTTTCCTGAATAGCCATGGTGTAGTGGGTTCCCCATCTGGTTTTCTAATTGGTTCTTAGGTTTCCTATGGTTATGGGTTGGAAAAAATTCTCTGGAGCCCTGAAACAACTTAGGTTCCCTGGAGGTCGTTGGTTGAGTTACTAGTCCCTAAAGCCTACAGGTTGGGTATAATGCTTTGGTGCTTTGAAACAACTTGGTGTTATGGCGGATAAATCCATCTTGCAGACAAGAGCGACCTCTCTAGATTCCTAAGAGATCTAGTATCAAACAAAACAAATAACTACTATCTTTCATTAATTCACAACAGACATGAAATATGAGATAGGTTGAAGCCTCTTACCTTATTCTATGAATTCTTGTGGAGTTCCTTCCAATGCTTTCAAAATCCTTTACTCGTTGCTTCAAACTGAGATCTACATGAACATAAACAAAGAAGGCATAAAAGCATAGTGTAGAAAAAAGATGAAACTCAAAACAAATGAAAATTGTAACATTTCATATAAACTCATATTCAGTTATAAATCATGCAAAAGACAAAGGAATTTTTCAAATACCATTAAGACAAGCGCAATTAGGAAAGAAATAGTTGCTTGTGTTAATTTTAGAATAAGAAGAAGCAATATAACTTTGCCTTGATGATTTAATCCTCCCCCCAAAAGTCTCCAATCCTCCCCTTAGGTGACAAACCTTCCAACACTATTCCAACAACATAAGTTTACATTCGTAAGTCCTCTCTAACCCTCTAGTCTATGTTGAATTTATAGGCCAAGAGGAGGAGGTTTGAGATCCTATTCTCAAGGGATGAGAGCCTCAAAAGGAGGGGTTAGGGTTCCATAAATAGAGGGAGTTTGCACAATGAATAAAGGGATAAGTCCCAAGTAAGAATAAGCTCGAAGCTTTTAGTTGGGAAATATTCCTCCAACAAAGCTTCTAGAAATCACTTTTTATTTTTACTTGCGTTAAGTATTTATGCAATTCATAGTGGGAGACAAAGCGCAAATTTGCGCTGTCGATAATGGTAAGGTTTGTGTTTGTGCAGAATATGGCTAGGGAACAATGCAAATGCTCAAAAGTGGATTTTTTGACAATGTAATCTATAATTATCATTATCTTTGGGATTATTTTCCTTCTAAAATTGTAGGGGAATGCTTGGGACACTTTCATCAAATAGCGAGAAATCTGGATTGGTGTTCATTTTCCTAATGGTGAAAAAATGACGCGTAACAAATTTTCCCTCAATATGCAAAGCCAGAAAAGATGTTTGAGGACTTAAGCACTTTATCATGCCAAATTTCAGATTAGATACCATGGTCGGAAACGTGAAACAATCAATCAAGGGTTACAATACAATATATAATCATCATTGAGGTAGGAATATACAATAATCATCATTGAGGTAGAAATATACAATATATAATCATCATTGAGGTAGGAATTCCCATGCTCAGAGAAAAATATCTCAAGTAATTAGTAAGAAAATACACAAAGATCCATTTCAATAGTATACACAGTATGGACACAACCATCAAATATGGATCCATCTTTATAATCAGGCTCATTAGCGAGACCATGATCATCAATGTCTCATAGTCGAACATGGTAGAGACCACCTGATTACCATTCAATGATGTGAATCGTTAACAGGTGCGAGAGAAACCACTAATAATGAAAATGGTTCTCAAGGTACCCCAACAATGCATGAAGTGTGAAAATATGTATTGAAGTCGAACACTCATATAATCATTCGATCGAAGGTCAGTGATGAGAACCTGTCGTTGAAGGCGAGAAACCTGCCATCAAGGCATGCAAGCTCCAAGGTACTGAAAAAGGTTTCTAGATCAACTTCCTAGATGATGAGATGAAGTCGATAGGAAGCGACCCGTCGTAGGAGGGCCTATGACACGAAATTCATGTCAAGTTTTGAAGAACAAATTTCGAGTGATTTAGGACTGACTCAGGGATGGCCGATGCAATCGAGGGCTATAAATTGCAAGCTAATTTTGACTGAGGTTGAACTTCTCTTGAAAATATTGGTGACATGACATTTTGACTTGGCAACATTTGACTAAAAAATAAAACCCAAAACCAACTGATGACTTTAAATGATGTATGATCAATTGAGAGAAAAATGGATTTCCCAACCCAGACATAAAGGTGACAAAATGTCATGTTCAAGAGCGACATATTATCTTTTGTAATACAAAAAAAAACATTTATTTCCAATCCCCCCCCACCATTACTGGAAAGTATCTCTTTATTTGTATGCAAGCTTGAGGAGGATATCATATGCTTGTACTGTAATCTCATCCTTTGGACGAGTCCTTCAGAGTATTTTTGTAGAAAATCCACGTAGATTCAAGATGATAATTGTAATGTGCTAAAACAATAGACTTGAATCTACTCTACCAATTGCGGAAACCAATTACGATCGCGAAATAACAAAGCATAAAAAAGAAATAATTTCAATCACACATTACATAATGATTTCCTGGGCAAAGTCACGGCTAAAAACCCTGTTATCAGTATATTTCATTAGTCATAAAATATGAGAATATTACAATGCTTTTCTCCAACCCGAGAAACCTTTGCATTATCTCTATCTATCTCATTGCTTCCTAGACAAGCCTAGGCCAATACTTAACCAATTTTAAGCTTGCTCGGATCCCTATTTCCTTGCATTGTTTCCTAATTAGCCCCTATTAATAAGGGAAATTCCCAATTGGAATTGCAAAATACATACAGGGCCTTCCTTTGACTTCATGCACCACCTATACAATTTGGATGATTATACAAATGACAGTACATTCCCTTGACATCCAATATCAACTGGGTATTTCTATGATCTGACATGCATTAGTTATATGGTTGATTTATCAGTTATCTGATTGATCACTGCATGTGGTTCAAGTTCAAGTTCCACACTTTGACCTCTCACTAGTTCCTCCATCAGTTGGAACTAGTTAAACTGAATTTAAATGAGATAAACTAAGTTAATTAATTACAACCCAAATAAACTCAACCAGAGATCCTATTCTCTAGGAGTCATTCTACATGACTCAAGTTATGCTCTCAACTCAAAGTAACTGAACCAACTAAGTTAAACTATCTTAGTTAACTCATACAAGTTGTCATGTAGTGTGGAATTACAATTTTATTCTAATTTAATTAAAGGGAAAATTAAATTAGAATCTTTCTTGGTGCCATTTTCAACACTCCCTCTTAGCAAGAAAGGGATTATCAGATACCTCGATCTTGCCTCTATGGAACTCGAACTTTCCTCTTGACATTTCCTTCATCAAGATGTCCACATGTTGTTCCTCTATAGGAATGTACTCTAGCATCATGCTTTGCCTCTATACACAATCTCTGAGATGGTGGTACCAGATGTCAATATGCTTGGACCTATCATGAAAAACTGGATTAACCGAGAGTTTGATGCAACTCTGGTTGTCATAGTAAATCACTATAAGATCCATCTGTTGACCAAACAACCCAACAAGTATCTTCCTCATCCCAATAGCCTCACAAGTTGCTTGACTAGTAGCCATGTACTCTGCTTCTACTAAAATAAGTGCAACTGAAATTTTCTTCTTGTTGTACCAGGAAATTGTTGCTAACCCAATACTGAAGATTCCACCTGATGTGCTCTTCTCGTCGAATGGACTCCCTACCCATTCTAAATCTGTGAAGCCTTATAGATTATCTCCCTCTATCCGTCTGTACCAAAGACCAAATTGAGTGGTGCCTTTGAGGTATCTCAACAAATGTTGGTTACCTTCCAATAGAGCTTGGTTGGATTAACCATTGTTTGACTAAGTTGGTTAACCACATAACACATGTCCAGTCGTGTGTTCACCAAGTACATAAGTGAACCCATAAGCTGCTTTTAAATGGTATCTTTTACCACTTCGCCTGAAGTAGCATCTTCCTTCCTCCAATTCCCTACTAGAGGAGTCCCCATGGGTTTTCTCTTCTCCATGTGAAACTTCTTCTATATCTCGTTGGCATACTTGCATTAAGAGACAAATAGTTCCCCATCTCTTTGCCAAATTTCTAAACCAAGGAATAATACAAGAGCCCCATGTCTTTCATCTTGAATTATCTTGCCAAATATTCTTTGCAAGGTTTTATCAACTTCTTATCACCTATTAGAATTAAATCATCGACATATAATACTATAATCAACAATTTTCCTTCAACCACAATATGGTAAAGGTTTGTAATTGCTTCACTTTTGGTGAAGCCCAACCCGGTGAAATAATTGTTGATCCTGGTGTACCAAGCACAGGGTGTTTTTTTTAGTCCATACAATGCTCTAGTCTGCACACATTTAACTCTCTGTCAAATGTCTCAAATCCTTTCGCTTGCTCTATGTACACCTCTTACTCAATCACTCCATTGAGGAAAGTTGTCTTTACATCCATATAATGTATTTTCCATCCCATTTGTGTTGAAAGTGAAAGAATAGATCTGATTGAAGAGTACCTTGCTAATGCAGGAAAGGTATCCTTGTAATCTATTCCCTCCACCTTAGAGAACCCCTTGGCCACAAATCTATCCTTGTGTTTCTCGACACTCCCATCTACCGCTTGTTTCACCTTGTAGATTCACCTGGATCCTACAACTGACTTGTACTCCGGTCTTGGGACAACTTCCCATGCACTATTCCTGATAATGGAGTCATACTCCTCTACCATGGCATCAACCCATACTGGTTGCTTCACTGCTTCCCCGAATGAGGATGTTTCAGTCTCTACACACTCTCTCACAAGAGCCATGTATCCAGTGTACCGATATGGGGACCTTCTTTGCCTGCGCTGTGATGTGGGTGCTCCCACATTCTCTCTAGCATCATGAATCAACCTGTCGGCCTCTCTGGTGCACTTTATTCCATATTTGGATGTCTTTGCATGAGTGTGTGCTTCCACTCTTTTCTCCTCTGCTTGTGGTTTCTCCACATCTTGAGGTTATATTTTGGAGCTAAAAGCTCCTCATCTGCATGCATCGGAATCTCCCTCTCAAGGGAAATTTGCATGGCCTTCCCTTCATCGAATTTCACATATCTACGAACCACTGTCATCTCGTGAGATGGAAAGTACACCCAATATTTGTAAGGTGTATGAGTGTACCCCACAAATATTCCCAACTCAACTGTTGGTTCTATCTATTTCCATGAATCCTTGGAAAGATGATAGTAAACTGATGAACCAAAGATTCTAAAGTGCGTCACATATGGTTTCTTATCGAAAAAGGCTTCCTTTGGTGTACTCATCCTGAGGATCCTACGAGGACTCATTTTCTACACATACACAGTTGCGTTGCATACTTCCACACACAAGTGCAACGATAGGCCCTGATCATGTAGCATCGCCCGTGAAACTCCCACAATGCTTCTTTTCTTCCTTTCTGCAACCCCATTCTGTTGTGGGTTATGGGGTGCTATCAACTCGTGTCGAATTCCTTCTAATGCACACAAGTTCTTGAATTCATTCGACACTTATTCTCCACTATTGTCACTCCTTAGAGCCTTCACTTTCCTGCGTGTGTCTTTTTCAACAAGTGCTTTGAACTAAAAAAAAATTAAGAACATCTGGTCTTTCTTTTGCATGAAGAATATCCAACACTTGCGTGAAAATTCATCTACAAAAATCATATAATACATGTGTTTGGTCATGGAGCTTGTTGAGAACGATCCATACACATCTAAGTGAAATCTTTCAACGATCACTTGCGCTCGACTGTCCTTATCATGAAAGGTGGCTTTGGTGTAGTTCTACAATGTACACCCTTTGCATGTATCACGTCACACAAGTGCACCCTTGGGAAGTCCTGTAGAAATATACTATGATATTTAAAGCTTCATGGTGTATATGGCCCAATATTATGTTCCATAACTCACCGATGTCTCGGCTTTGCACCTTCTCTTCTTTCATGCTCAAAGAAACACAATATTCTACATCCAATTTGTAGAGATTCTTTACCCGAACCTCAATCTTCTTCACTTGTCCCGTGGCTATGTGACGAAGGAATGCCTTTCCTTTGCTAAACATCACATCTTAGCCACGGTCTTCCAACATAGCAACTGAAACTAAATTATTCTTTAAACCAGGAACATACAAGACATATTTCAATGTGAGAGGAGAACCATACTCCCTCTGAAAAGTAATAGTACCGATGTCAGTCACGCTATACCTTCCATCGTCTTCCATCTTGAAGTGCATATAGAGGTCCTTCTCCTTCAGGTCACCGAAGAACTCTTTGTTTCCAGTCATATGGAATGAGGCTCCACTATCCAGGCACCACACACGACCCATCACCGATGAAAACATGCATGTGATGAGGTTAAAATCCAACTCGAATTGTGAAGCAAGTACTGCTTCACCTTCCGCTCCTCTTGAGGGCTTATTTCTAGCCTTCTTCTATGGATACTTCGTGGCATAGTGTCCCAGCTCATGATAGTAAAAACATTTAATCTTCGACAAGTCCTTCTTCTTTCCTGCCTGACCGAAATATGATTTGGAATGGGATGACTTACCTCTCCCTTTTTTTGCCTTTCCAGCCAAGGCACAATTCTCCTCGCCATCATGCTTTGATGAGAATCCATCTTTGGTGTTTCGCATAATATCTTCTTGCACCAAGTCAAACCACAAACACTCCCACTCAGGTAGCTTCTACCTCCCATTTATCGAATCCCAGTAGTTGTGCTAGCTCTTGGGAAGGCCTAGAAGTGCTAGGTTGACCAAATCATCTTCAACAACTATAACACCAACACTTCCAAGCTCATCCTGACATTGGGTGAACTTGGTCAAGTACATTGGCATTGTGTTGCCCTTATCCATATTGATTTTCCCGAGCTTGTCCTTAAGTGCCAACTTCATGTGGTCATTGTTATTGTGAAACAAATCTGTTAAGTCCTTCCACATTGCATATAGAGTTTCCTTTCCATGGAGGTTTGAGGCGACATGATCTCAAACTCCTTCCAATAAAATCCTTCTAACCTTTGCTACACATTTCTTCCACTCTACTAGGTCATTTCCTTGTCAGTGAACTCCAATCTGTTGTCTTCCAAGACTGCTTCCACATTGTCTCTCCATCCAATGTAATTCGACCTACCCTTAAGGGCATACTCGAGCCTTAGACCATAGAACGACATCCTAATTATTTTGCTAGCTTTGAAGAAGAAATATGAAAAACTTGTTCCACCTGCAAGTACAAACTCGTATTCTTCTCTTTTATAGTGATTTCAACTCTGATACCATGTAGAAGACCCATGTAGATTCAAACTAATAATTGTAATATGCTAAAACAATATACTTGAATCTAATCTTCCAATTTTGGAAACCAATTATGATCGTGAAATCACAAAGCATAAAAAAGAAAGAAATTCAATCACACCTTACACAATGATTTCCTGGGAAAAACCACAACTAAAAACCCCACTATTTGTATATTGCATTTATTCAGAAAATATGAGAAGATTACAATTATTTTCTCCAACTTGAGAAACCTCTGCACTATCTCTATTTGTCTCATTGCTTCTTAGACAAGTGTAGGCCAATACTTAACCAATTTTATGCTTGCCTGGATCCCTATTTCCTTGCGTTGTTTCCTTGAGTAATTAGCCCCTATTAATTGGGGAAATTCCCAATTGGAATTGTACAATACATATAGGGCCTTCCTCTTACTTCATGCACCACTTGTACAATTTGGATGATTATACAAATGATAATACGCTTCCCTTGAACTCCAATATCAACTAGGTCTTTCTTTGATCTGACATGCATGAGTTAATTGTGGCTGATTTATCAGTTCCCTGATTGGTCAATCCATGTGGTTCAAGTTCCACACTTTGACCTCTCAATAGTTCCTCCATCAATTGGAGCTATTTAAACTCACTTTAACTCAAATCAATTGAGTTAATTAATTGCAACTCAAAATAAACTCAACCAAGGTTCCTATTTTGTAGGATCCACTCTACATGAATCAAGTTAGACCCTAAAATTGAATTAACTGAACCAACTAAGTCAAAATAACTTAGTTAACTCATACAAGTTGTCATGTGACGTGGAATTATACTTTCATTCTAATTTTATTCAAGGGAAAATTAAATTAGAATCTTTCTTGGTGCCATTTTCAACATTTTTTAACGAACCCTAAGAAGGAGTGGTTCGATCTCGTCATGATGAACGATTCCCACACTTTTTATGTTTTACGAGTCCAGAATAAGAGTATCTTGATTTCATTTTCATATTTAAAGAGCTTGAAAAAGACAAAAAAAAAAATAAAACTCATTCAATTCTTTCAAGGTAGAATTTGAATGAGCCCGGAGAAAGCTAAGCTCAGTGTCTTTTAGTTTTAGGGAGTCAGGATAAAAACATAAGTAAACTCCAAGATGTACTTTTTCGTAAATTTAGTATCTCAAGCCCATAAAAGGTTAAAATAATGCAAGAGAGAACTCTTTTGACTATGTTTAGTCAAAGTATGCCTTTTTTTTGTAAATAGTTCACATGATCCGTAAAAGGATTAAAATTATGTCAAGCAAACGTTTTCCATTTTCTTTAACGAGTTTGAAACAAACAGGCATACTCGACTTTCTTTTCATGTTTTGAGAGTTAGAAAAGAGCTTAAAGGTAACTCCAGTATATCTCTTTTTCGTAATTTTACAAAGCCTGAAAAAGTTATAAAAGTTCACTCATTGCCAAAATGATCTATGTTCGCAAATAAACCCATGTTCTACACATTTAAACTCAAAAATCATCATAACTGCTCAAGAAAAATAGTAAAAACATTAAAATTTTGAATTTTTAGAAGCTAAAGGCAAAAAATATGATTTTAGTAGGCTTAAATTGCTTATAAAATTTCAAAAAGTAAAAATTCTTTTACCATTTGTGTTTTTACTATTGAGAGCTTTTGAGAGTGCATTTTCACCTGAAACTTCGGAAGCGAATTTCGATCAAACTAGTGGTCCATTTCACAAACCATTTTCTCCTGGTAAGAGAGCATTCCATTCTCTTCATTTTGATAGCTTTTATTTTTCATTTCATTGGTGATTTAGTGTTTCTAGGGGGTCTTTATTAACTTAAAATTCACCCTCGGTGTACGCAGTTCCTTTTCATCGGGGTTGTGCAAAAAAACTCTGTTTTCATTGTTAGAAATCATGATTTGCGCAATTTTCTTGAAGGGAATCGCGAAAATATGCTTTGTGTATAACAAAGAGTCATTCATAGTGCTGAGGGTTTTGAAAAAATAATGAAAATGCCCAAGATTTGTTGTAAAACGTTTGACATTGTTTTCTAATGATTCTCCATTGTTATTTTCATGCTTTTGAAGTGTAAAAATTGAATGGAGAGAGAGAGAAAACATGGAGTTCAAGAAGTAAAGGCTTTGAATGAACCAACAACATTACATTCTTTGAGAAGCTATGGTCTGTACAATTTTTTTATGATTTCGGATATGAAATCTCAACTAGATTTGCTGACATGGCTGATGAGAACTTGGAATGTTCAAGAGAAATGCTTTCAGATTGGATACCAAAGGCTCACCATAGATGTATATGGCATTTATTTCTTGATTGGGCTTACACGTTGTGGGACCAATATTTCACTATATGGACACAAACTAGGTGGTGAAACAACAACATCTTATCTAGCGACACATTGCGTTCCCGGGTCCCAACTCAAAGATGGAAGGATTGAAAGACTTCCATTGAGGACCATTGCGTTTACTGGTGTGCGATTGTGTGGAAGTGTTTCACTCCATTTTATTACTAAATCCAAAATTCATATTTCTCTGGAGTGTTTACAACCTACTATTTTTAAAAGGTGCAAAGGAGTTTTTGCCAATCTCAAAGGGAAACTAACTAGAGCAAATACAGGAAAAATAAAGAACTTTGAATATGGCGCCATAGTTATTTCATTTTCTCTGGAGAGGTTTCCTATTCTTTGTCCATAGGTATATATGGAGATGGGAGGACCCCAATATCCTCGCATGTTATAGTGGGTTTCATTGATGGCTCGTCACGGAGGTTGTGATGGTCCAACTATAAAATATACTCTTTCTTTTTTTAGATGGTTGGAATGCCAGATTATTATGATTGAGGACTACTCGTACGCATGCATGAACTACACTAGTGATCCAGATATCCCACTCCCTATAAGAATGCACTGGGGCGAAATAGGTAGAAATTCACATTTTCGTTGTTTTGTGTTTTTTCCGATTTTGATTTTTTGTTTTTGAAATCCAAAACTAATCATCTAAAATAATCATGCAGATGTGGGCTTGGTCAGAACAAAAACAATGTGTCAATTTGACATATGTGGTAAGCATCCAACATCTCTCGTGGCACAAAACCTTGAGGCAGTAGAAGCTTTATCTGATCTAGGGCATAATTTAGAGAGCCTGACTTTGGATATCCCAGATATCGGGATTGATGATTGACCTCTTCGTTATTAGAGGCATATAGTGGGAGTTCCTGGGCTGATAAGTCACTTGTTACGATGAGTGGTGTTATCCTCCACAATGTCCCAAGGTTGAGAAAGGAGATCAAATGAGGTAACCTCAGACCACTTTCGACTTGGTAGCTAGCCCTACCAAATCAGCGAGGGCTCTCTTTGCAATATCACAACCAATGAAGTGACTGGATGGAAAAATAGATATTAGGCTAGATATTCAATTCACTTAGGGTTTAGGGTTTGCTGGATCAGGCTCAAAGGTCTAGGGAACTAGGTCAAGGTTTCAAATGATTTCAGTTGCAGGGATACAATGGGGCAAGGTAGGTATGTTTCAGTAACACATTTGATTTGTCATTGTGGTATAGGTTTGAAACAGATAAGGTTTAAAATGAGCATAATATTATGAGTTCATTCATTAGAACAATTGAGACATAAACATAAAAATATCATTAAAACAGAGCATATAAACTATGAAGTATGTTTAAAACCTCATGAGATAATCACATGAAAGCAAGCTAATGGTAATAATGAGAAACAAATATTTAATATAATGATATAAGAGAGAAAAAACATTGTCACTAAAGCATACCACATGAATCCCAAGATAATAGTTGCAACTGTATTTATATTTCTGCAAAGATATAATGTACACTAGCTCCAAGCCTTTGATTAACTAATGTCCAACCTTGAATCTAACTTAAACAAGCTACATATAGATCAAAAAATACATTCCCACTTCTCAGGGGTCGAATCCATCATGATAGGAACTGATTACACCGAGATTTCTAACAAATCCTAAAACTAGGGAGGTTAAGAACTAACTCCCCATTTAGCCTTTGACTGACTTTTACAAGCATTAATGACCATGAATTTACATAGATTTGACCTTTACCATCACTATTACATTCAATTACATCATGTAAACTCATAAAAGGACAAATTACATCATGAGAAAATTATTTTGATTGAGAAAACTCGAAATTTTGATCTTCGAACAAAAGCGCAACGAAATTTCTAGGAAGCGCAGCGTGAGAGACAAAAGCACAACATGCTCTTTTAGGGCATTTTTTAGGGGTTTTCCTTGATATTTTTTCTGGAATGAAGGCTACTAAAGATAGCCTATTATGTCTACTAGCCCTATAAACCTTTAAACCTACAAAAATACTTCTCCAATGTACCTAAAAATTGATTTTCCCAAGGCTACTCCAGAAGCGCAGCGAGGGGTCCAAAAAGGTGGCAAGATTTTTTTTGTTAGCATGTTTTTTGACTTTTTCTTCAAAATGGTGAGTTGCCATGGAAAAGAAAGTGCATATCCATGATTTAATACTCAAGGGATATCCACACATGTAAAGTTTTCCTCATTTGAAGGCTCCAAGAAGAAGCGCAGCGTGAGCTCGCTGCGCTTTTGTGCATCATTAATTTTCAAAATTGCTAAAAACTCAAAATTTACCAAAATTTTCACAAAATTGCCAAAAATTCTTTCCTCTACATTCTTCAGTGATGGATTGGGCAATCATTGATGTATCAACAAGTATATCAAGGTTGTATCTCTTCTTTATCTTGATAAGGTTTTTCTTTAGCTTCTTTTTCAAATTCCTAACCCTAATTATGCAAATATGGAACCTGGGGAAGTAGTGCATTGCCATGTGTCTCTGAAGCTTGGTGTTTTAGTTGGCCTTCTTCAGGAGCATATATAGGTGTTCATTAACCATGCCAAGCCAAAACTATTTGTCTTGTTCAATCTCAACTGCAATGATGTCATCAAAGTCTTGTTGACCTAGGGGAGGAGATGGCTCACTAACCTACTCTTTCTGTCTTGCTAGTCCTCTTGTTTTTGGCCTCCTTGGCTTCATCTGAACATCCTTGTCCTCAAAATGATCCACATCTATCACTACCTTACCTTTATCATCCTTTGACACCAAATCTACCTTAGGTTTACTGTGCAAAAGTTGATTTACCTTAAGCTTCCCGTTCTCTTACTGTAAAAATGCTATCATGAAGTTTGCTTTTGAAAGACTGTCCTTGAGCTCTCTTATTTCTACTACTTTTTCGTTGATTATCTCTTCAACTGAATTATTTTCCTCATGCTCAGGTAGGCCAACCATGGCAACATCAAAAGGTACCTATTATTCCTCATGCAAGGGTGCATCATGCTGGTGTCCCGATGTTCCTTCTTTAACAATACTAGGCTGAACTCTTTCCACAATGTCAGGAGAAAACAATAGTATTTTCCCTATGCTACAGGTTTTTGTCGCTGATGGTTTTCTTGAATATCCAACCTCTTGTGGCCTTGATTGTGCCAATGGAGTACTTTGACTACTAGGTTGACTTGTAGCAGGAAAAAGAGAAGTCGATTGCATGAATGCCTCTCAAGGTAGGTTGATCTGTGAAAGTTGATGTAGACCAATGACTTTTACCAAGCCATGGTGAAATAGGTTTGCTTGGTGATCTTTCCCTTTTCTTTGTACCTTCTCCGTCATCTTGACAAGGCTTCTACATAAGTAGTGCGGTAGGTTGAGGGGTTTGATTGTTGTGAAATGCATCAATAGCCTTATGTGATACTGATATAGTCTTCAAAACCTCCCTTCACAAGTAAATTACTTCATGATCATCTTCATTAAAGGGGCATACATGTCAAGCAATTGCCCGAAGGGAAATATGTGTGTAGGAGTGTCTTTGTTGTGTGGCTTTGGGAAAAAATTATAATTCTCAATGTCCAAATACATCCCTTTAACCCATAATTCTCCATGGTTAGGGATACATGTGGCTACGGCTATGGCATCTGCTGAAATGGTGAATTCAACCCCTGCTATGTTGGCCTTATCCCTCCTAAAATTGGTGGCAAAAAGGCTTGTTAATTTGGCATGGAAACCTGCCTCTTGAATCCTTTCACAAAAACTTATGCAACCCACACCTTCAAAGGATTTGTTGATGAAAGGTGAGGCCATGATTTCTTGGATATGAGTTGGCTCATATATTGAAACTTGCCCTCCCTTGTTGTACTTTTTCTTCTTACTATCCATGGTTTCAGTCTGCATGATAAAACCGTAGCTAGGTAGGAAGGAAGGGTAGGGTATGATTGTGAGAACAGAGAAAAAGGGATTGTTGTATTGAGGAAAGGGAATGGAGGGGTTATGGATTAGGTAAATTTGTGGGAAAATTATAGGGAGTAAGGACATATGTTAGGGAGTGTAGGGAGGTGGAATTTCATGAAAAGAGTGAGGAAAAGGTGTGAAAAAGTGAAAAACACAGTCCTAGCCTAGGAGTTTTCCAAAAGCACGGTGTAGGCTACGATTTGTAGGGAAAATGAGGGAGATGAAGGGAATGGGTACAGGGAATGTTTAGGGGAGGTATGTGAGGTGTGGGTAAGGGTGATAAAGCATAAAATATAGGTGTTTTACCACTATAATGAAGCAAAAACTCATAGGAACCAAAAGCACAACGAAACCCTAGGAGAGGGATTTTCACTGAGTTTTCTAAGAAAAATGATGCATAAGAAAGGTGACAATGTCTACTTACTTTCCAAATAGATGTTAGAACGTGTGAAAATATGAAAGTAACACCTTTGATGCTTACTTGGCCTCCAAATACAAAAGCGCAATATAGGATCCAAAAGCGCAGCGTAGGAGGCAGAAGTGCATCGTGGGAGGTAAGCAAGTGTTTTGAGGAGGAATTTCGAAGCCCTGGTGGCTGGGGATGAAGCTCGATGGTAGAGAGGTGCTCAATGAAGGTGAAATGAGCAATTATAATGCTTGGATGGTCTTTTTATAGGCTGGAAGTAGATTTTTTCTTTGGGTCATGAAGTGACATCACTTGTCTTTTTGAAAAATTGAATGATAAGATAGTGTAAAACAACTTTATCACTTTATTATGCAAAGTTACATCTTCATAAGGAGGAAAATGTACCTTATAAATAATTTAGAACACATTTTTCCTAATTACTAACTCTCATGATGGTGACCTAGGTGATGACATGAATCTTTATGACTTTTTTGATGGCTTGACCTAATGATGACATCAATGCATTTATAAAATTTATTATTTAGACCTTTGAACCTTGAAGTATGCATAATCATGATTTGATGACAAAAATGGGGACCAAGACACTTTATTTATGACCTATCACATGGAGTGATAACATGACCAGGATGCATTTTTATTGACTTTGAATATGGTGGGAGCAGTAATATACCTAGACACACCAACCAATGATCAAATTTTAATTGAAAATTTATTTGAAACTATAAAGTTTGACTAGGACCCTATCAACTGACATTAAATGAGTACATTTGATCACTGATGACTCACAAGTAATAACAAGTATCTCACGCTATAGTCTGTTGCGATGATCATCATGCTTAACTTCTAGCCATAGGGCTAAATTTTGTTTTTTGATATATCGACATGTTCGGATAATAAAGGCCATGGGGCCTCCTATGTATTGTATGACATTTTGTAAAGCCAAACTTTTTACAAACATTTTGACTAATGAAAACTACTTCTATTTTCTAAGCTTATCTTGTACATTGTGTGAATGACTATTGTTTTTCTTTTTACAAATGTTTCAAATGTTGATTTAACACATAATTAGCCAATGCATCAGTTAATGTGTTTTAAATGTCGTGTAATACATTGATACTCAATGTAATCAAATTCTCTTTCCAAGAGACGAACACGCAAAAACATCATTAACATTGTGGAACTTCTGATAAAATAAACACCATTTAAATGTAATACTATGAGTTGAGAATCTAACCTAATGATTAAACAACGAATACCAAATGAAATGGCATCAAATAATAGCTCAATAATTGCACTATATTATGCAATATTATTCGTTGTTCAACCAAGGCATATTCCACAATGACTGACTAACTCATTAGTGGGTGAAAAATAGCCCACGTTATAGAAGACAAATTCTGAGTACTCTGACTAGCGCCATTAGCGTAGCCAATGTAAGTTTGAAGGAGCGTCGACATCTACAAATAAAGTGTAACACAAGACAAGCAGGAGAAGTAGAAGAAGATCATAAAAAGATGCAAAAATTTCCACACACAAAAATATGATACAACAATGTACAAAGGATTCATAGAGTGTATTAAGCATAGTACTTCTTCAGGTAAAGTACATTTATGGGCTTTCCTAAAAGAATATCGTCATAGTCAACTAGCTCAATGGCCCCTTTTTCCAATACATGTTTTACGATATAGGGACCATTCAACATAGGTTCGAATTTACCGACACCCCACTTATCATGCTCTTGATCATAAACCAAGACTAAGTCACCTTATGAATATGAGTGAGGATTTACGTTTCGATCAAAATGTGCTTTAACTAGTTTTTTATGAGTCTCACTGGCTAGTGCAACATCATGGTGAGTCTCATCCGATCGTGTTACATATAAAAAGTGTCCTTACTTTGTAGAAGTAACCAGTATTTATTCAATTTCCAGATTCAATGATGGGATTTCACATTCTGTTAGGATATTTCGACACATAGGAAATAGGCTCCTTTTGTGTCACCTTTGTAAATCCTTCAATCCTATCCAAAGTTGTTCTTAAGGGAGGATGTTACGATATTCTGAGACATAGGAAATAGTTAAGTATAACTTGGTCTAGTGTAGATTTAGGTAAAGTGTGTTTCTTTACTATGTATGTTGTAACTTATAATCCGACGGTCATGATTTGTAGTGATTTGACGGTTCACTCTCTCTTCGGTATTAACGACACTTGATCCGTGGCTTAAAACCTGATTGGTCCATGATATCTATTTAAAGAGCATGGAGGGTCATTTGTCCGGTAACCATTTTATGAGAGAAACATACGTAACTTTTCTTTTATATTAATAAATTTCCTAAAGTGGCCGTGTTGGCTCAGGCCGTGGACTGTTTCCCTCTTCGAGGGTTTTAACCATGAGATATACTAGTGTACTAATTTGTGATCTGTTTGTGAGCGGCGAGATTTGGTGTTTGATCTAAGGAACTTACCCTGTAAATTCCTACATGGTATCAGAGCTATTTTGAGGGCCGCATTCGTTATTGATCCAAATCCGAAGTCGGTTTGACTGCATGCAACTGCCATTTTCTAGATATACTGTTTATGATTTTTTTTGGGCTTGGAGAACGATTATGTTGTGTCCGAAGCATCTGTTACAATGAGGAACCCCTTTCGTTTCATGCGAAAAGGTTTCCGGTTGCCCAAGTTATGTCATTTTAGATCTGGAGGTATAAAGTATCTGTTTTGTAGTTATATTTATTAATCATTTTGTTTATTTCGGTTCCCTTTGTTTATTTCGATTTATATTTTTTCTATTGCTGGATCTATACCCTCTTCTCTGTGTATTCTCTTTGCTTTGCGCTGTGTGCGATCTTGGAAAATTAGAATAAGGAAGACATGATTTTTTTTGCTGCGTATGCTCTTTCCCCATGTCTTTTTGTGATCTTGGGAAATTAGAAATAACAAAAAGGGATAGTTGCCGGTAAGGCTAACTGAAAATTTAATGTTCTGCCGTAAGGGTTGTATTTCATTTTTTTTTTTTGGCTCGGATTTTGTGTTCTCTTTTTTTTTTTTTTTGCAGGAAAAAACATGCACACCAAAGAAAAACCCCTTCTTCCTTTCAAACAATTACAAAATCCTTTTACTAGCTCACTTGGTGTAAAGTTAGTTTATGATAATAGAGGTCTTGGGTTCAAGTCTCTTTCTCAAGGTTCTTTTTCTAAAAAGGTTTTTGTTAAAGGGGTGGGATTTTTTTTTAAAGTAGAACTTCATCATCAAATTTCAACCATTCCCGTAATTATTTGACATCTACAACTCATTTTTTCAAAAAGGCATAACTTCTTCATCCAAAAGCCGTTTTTTGAGCCATTTTTTTTTTTTAATCGGCCTAATTTTTCGAGATCTTTCCATTGGAGCAGTTAGATTCAATCCTTTTCATCTTCAGTTTTAAAAAAATGGAAAGTGTTTGCCCGGTTATTCTTAACACCACCAATTATTTCCAATGGCTACCTCACATGGTGCCACAGGATAAGAAACTAAACCTACCGATGGAGATAAAGCCGCTAAATGGGAAAATAAACAATATCAAGCACAAGGGTTGATAGGAATGTCCATTGCTCAAGATCTTCGATTTCATATCCTTGAAATTGACACCCCTAATGAAGCCTTGAAAAAGCTAAATACTATTTTTGGTATTCAAAATCAAATCAGGGCCCACCAGCTTGAAAATGAGTTGCTTACTTTGGACCCCAATAATTTCTCCTCTATTGAATTTTTTTTGTCCAAATTCAAGACCCTTAGAATTCTTTTAGAAGGTTGTAAGGTCAAAAAGGAAGATGGTAGCCTCATCTATTCCATTCTTTCTAAGTTTGGCCCTGCATACTCTGTATTTGTTTCCACCTTCCATTCCACTAGAGAAGCCATCATTTCTCAAGGAACAACCTACAAGAACCCCTATTTTGATTCCTTTTGCGATTATTTGATAAGAGAACAAGAAAAAATCTTACACCTTGGTCTTATCAGTTCTGGAAGTGCTTCTAAGAAAGCCTTAGAACCCCAACAACAACCATATCAAAAGAATCCCAAGAAGCAGTATCCTAAAAAGTATGGTCCTAAACCAAACAAGGGTCCTAAGCAATTTCAGCCGCAAACTGAAAAAGAAACTCACCAAACTGATAAGGCCACTAAAAACAAAGGGAAGAAAATAGATAGAAATTGCAACTTTTGTAATCGTGATGGCCATGTAGAGTCCAAATGTTTTAAAAAGATGGAAGCCTTGGAAGCAACAATGAAGAAGCACCAAATCAATTTGGAGACCTCTTCAAATTCATCTTCAGGAATGGAACTTTCTTCTTGTGGTTGTCAAGCATCTGGTTATGCATTAAATGTATCTTCTTCTTCTCATTCTCATGAGTGGCTCATTGATTCTGGAGCTTCTTACCACATGGAAAAAAATAAAGCCATGTTTTCTTCTTTAAATGATTGTAACACCAAACATATTTATGTTGATGATGATATATCTCTTAGTGTTTTAGGATTTGGAACCATTAATCTAGATAATGGTCAGTTTAATAATGTACTATGTGTTCCTACCTTTTCATGCAACCATCTATCTGTTTATCAGATAACTCATTTAGGTGAAGGGAAAATAGTAGAATTCTCACCTCATGATTTTGTAATAGGGGACCTCAAAGATCCTAGACATATTTTAGCTACTGGAATTGCTGATGATTACACAAGGTTGTATAAGTTTGACAACTTTGGGTCATCATGTCTTCCCTCCGTTTGTGTTGCGCATAATGATGAAATGAGAAAACTCTGGCATGAGCGATTTGGTCACTTAAACTATCCCTCTCTTCAAACCCTATATAAAGAAAATATGGTGACAGGTCTTCCTATGGTATCTTTCCGAGATGGTGTTTGCTCCGGATGTGTACTCAGAAAACATCATCGGGATAGTTTTGACAAACGTGCCTCTTGGCACGCATCAACCCCTTTGTAGCTTGTGCACAGTGATTTATGTGGTCCACTGCCTGTTGTTTCTTTCTTTGGTTGCAAGTACTTCTTAACTTTCATTGATGATTTTTCCAGACGCACTTGGGTATACTTCGTAAAACTCAAGAGTGAAGTTTTTAGCATGTTCTTGGCCTTTAAGGCCTTTGATGAGAAACAATATGGACATCAAATTCTTAAGTTAAGATCAGACAATGGAAGAGAATATGTTAACAAAAAATTTATCAACTTCTAGACTAAGCATGGCATTCAATTGCAAAATACTGTTCCATATACTCCATAATAAAATGGTGTAGCTGAAAGGAAGAATCACACCATAAAAAAAATGGCTAATTGTATGCTTCAATCTAAAGGACTTAGTCTCAATTTTTGGGTAGAAGCAATTAACTGTGCAAATTACATATTAAATCGCACTCCTGCTAAGGTTTTAAGGAATATAACTCCAGAAGAAGCCTGGAGCTCAATCAAACCAGATGTAAGTCACTTTCGTGTTTTTGGAAGTGATGCTTGGGCCCACATTCCAGATGCGAAACATAAAGCCTTAGAATCTAAGAGTGAAAAATGCATTTTTGTTGGATATTCCGAAGATGTCAAAGGATATAGACTTCTTCAACTAAAATTTAAAAATATAATCATTAGAAGAGATGTAAAATTTGATGAAAATTTATCAGCCTGCGAGCCTAGTTCGGCGGGTGTTCCCCCTTTGGCTTGCAAGCCTGATTCGACATATGTGCCACCTCTCTCTATCTCTTCTATTTTTGATAGCATTCCTTCTAGTTCAAATGATGACAGTGAGGATGACAATCCTCCTCCACCTCTTGAAGATATTCCTTCCGCTCCACAGCTTCCAAGATGGGTCCACTCTACTTGGGATGCATCAGGTTCTCTTGCAGGTGACCTTGCAGATTGACGACGTAAACGTTCTCAATTCGAAAGAGCCTCTTCCTTATTGGCTCAAGTTCCAGAAAATCCTGATCCAGAAACCTTTGAAGAAGCTTCCAGTCATCCAGACTGGGATGAAGCTATGAATGAAGAATATTGTTCCTTATTGGAAAACGATACTTGGGATCTTGTTCCTCTTCCAAAAGGAAGAAATCTTGTAAGATGCAGATGGGTTTACAAACCAAAGTTTGGACCAGATGGAAAAGTGGATAGACATAAAGCTTGTCTTATTGCTAAAGGATTTTCACAAGTTGAAGGCATTGAATATACTGAAACCTTCTCCCCTGTTTCCAAAATGAATTCTATCCTCCTTGTTCTTTCCCTTGCTGCCTCCTTTAAATGGGAAGTCCATCAGATGGATGTTAAATTTGCCTTCTTACATAGAGATTTGCATGAAGAAATCTACATGGAACAACCCCCTAGCTTTATCCAAAATGACTCTAGCCTTGTTTTTCGCCCTAGGAATTCTCTCTATGGTCTCAAACAAGCTCCTTGGCTTGGTATGCCAAAATGGATAGATTTCTATTAGATAATGGCTTTTCTAGGTGTCATTCTGACAACACTGTCTACACAAAGAAAGTGGGTAAGTCCTTCACCATCCTTGTTCTTTATGTTGATGATCTTATCCTTAATGGTAGTGATCCCAACCATATAATCCATGTGAAGTCTAGCCTCAAAAAGAAGTTTGAAATGACAGACTTAGGACACTTGCATTATTTCCTTGGTATTCAAGTCTTGCAATCCAAAGAAGGTATTACCCTTTCTCAGTCCAAGTATGCCTGTGATCTTCTACGCCACTTTCACCCTAAAGACTGTAAGCTAGCCCCTTCTCCCTTTCAGTCTAGAGTCAAGCTTTCAGTCACTTGCACTACCCCTGAAGTTGATGCTACCTTATATTGTCGACTTGTTGGTAAACTTCTGTACCGAATTCATACCCATCCTGACCTTTCCTTTGCCGTTGCTCTTGTTGCTCGGTATATGCACCAACCTCATGAAAGTCACTGGAAAACAGCTAAAAGAATACTTCAATATATTCGAGGTACAGTTCAGTTCAGGATTCATTACAGTGCAGGAGCATCTCCATTGTTGATTGGTTTCACTGATTCTGATTAGGCTGGTGACCCTGATGATAGAAAGTCTAATGCAGGATACGTATTCACTCTTGGTTTAGGACCTATTACTTGGTCTTGTAAGAAACAAAGTGCCATCTCTCTTTCTTCTGCAGAAGTAGAGTATCGTGGTGTCGTTGAAGCCAACAAGGAAGCCATGTGGCTTCGTTAGATCATGTCTGAATTTGGTCTTCATCAGCAACATCCAACTACACTTTGGTGTGATAATCATAGTGCCATTCAACTATGCAAAGATCCAGTTTAGCATCAGCGTATGAATTACATTGAGATTCATATACACTTCATCAGAAAGCTCATTCATGGTCATGTTCTTGAAGTACAATATTGTTCAACCAATGATCAAGTTGTCGATATCTTTACAAAGGATCTCACAGAAGCGAAGTTTACCAAACTTCGATCCATGCTTGGAGTTCAGGAAAGTTATCATTAAGGGGGGATAGGCTTTAATGTCTCCTTCCTTCTCCTATTGTGTCACCTTTGTAAATCCTTCAATCCTATCCCAAGTTGGTCTTAAGGGGGGATGTTAGGATATTTTACACATAGAAAATAGGCTCCTTTTGTGTCACCTTTGTAAATCCTTCAATCCTATCCCAAGTTGTCCTTAAGGGGGGATGTTAGTATATTCCAACACATAGGAAATAGTTAAGTATAACTTGGTCTAGTGCAGAGTTAGGTAAAGTGTGTTTCTTTACTATGTACATTTGTAGCTTATAATCCGACGATCACGATTTGTAGTGATTCGACGGTTCACTCTCTCCTCGGTATTAATGACACTTGATTCATGGCTTAACACCCGATTAGTCTATGATCTTTAAAGAGCATGGAGGGTCGTTTGTCCAGTAACTGTTTTATGAAAGAAACATATGTAACTTTTATTTTATATTAATAAATTTCCTGAAGTGGCCACGTTGGCTTAGGCCGTGGAATGTTTCCCTCTTCGAGGGTTTTAACCATGTGATATACTAGTGTACTAATTTGTGATCTATTTGTGAGCGATGACCTTTGGTGTTTTATCTAAGGAACTTACCTTGTAAATTCCTACACATTCAATAGGAAAGATTGCTTCCATACCATAAACCAAATCAAAGGGAGTAAATCCGATTGAAGTTTTCGTTGAGGTCTGATATGCCCACAAGGATGGAAAAGTATAAAATGCCAATTTTGTTTATGAATTCGAATAATCTGTTTAAGCACAGTAGTCAAAAACTTGTTCACGACTTCTACTTGGCAATTTTCTTGCGGGTAATATGGAGTTGAATTATCATGATGCAAACCTAGCTTTGTTGTAAGCTTAGTCATCATAAAATCTCGAAAATGGTCACCATGGTCTGTGACGATGGCATGTGGAACACCAAACCTAGCAACACAAGATTGAATATGAAGATAGAAGTAGTTTCACCATCATCCTTATATGTAGGAATCACCTCAGTCCATTTTGTAAAATAATCCACAGCTAGGAAAATATACCCATGCCCCTAGCCGAGTGAGGGTTACATGTAATGAAATAGATGCCCCATCTTGAAAAATGACCAACATAAATTATTGGGTTAAGAGGAGCAGGAGGTGCATGCATTTTGCGATGATAGATTTGGCAATTATGACATTTTTGAACTGCAATTCTACAATATTTGAACATGGAAGGCCAGAAATACCCAACGTGCATGATTTTTTTGTGTAGTGGAAAACGTTGACATATGACCGTCACAGGATTTGGAATGATAATAATTTAATGGTTTTTAAACTTCTTCATGAGTCAAACATCGTCTAAATATAGAATCAAAACCATGACAATAAAATGTATTGCCAACAATATTGTATTCTTGAGATTGGTACCGAATACGACGACGGTCGGTTCGAGATCATTCTGATTGAAAATTTTGAGTTTGAAGATACACAATAATATATCCATACTAAGGGTATAATTTACTGATAAGAAAGAGTGATTCATCTGGAAGAGAATCCTCTGCCATAGTTTCTGTTTCAACATAGGGAAAGTCACATAATAATTCAACAAACACCAATGATTTCTTGGATTTAGATTTTATGAATTATAAATCAAATTCTTGTAGGATAACTACCCATTTAGAATATTCCCCCCTAGAATTTGTCTCGTAATAATGTAAACCATGAGGTTGCAATATGAAATCACTACGTAAAATAGTGTAGTGACGAAATCTTTGGACAACTTGTACGACTGCCAAGGCCAATTTTTCCATATGTGCATATTTTATCTCAGTTTTTGTAAGATTTCTACTTAAATAATAAACCACGTGTTCATCATTCAATTAATCTTCGTGAACTAATACCATGCCAATGGTGACATTAGATGCAACTAAATTCAAAAAGTAATCTCGATGATAATCAGGCGGATGCAACAACAATGTATGAGTCAATGCATGTATGAGTGCATCGAAAGATTTTTGAGCAACTTCATCCCATGTAAGTGATATTCCCTTTTTCAATAGTCAATTAAAACCTTTAGTTAGCTTAACATAGTTGAAGATAAATCGATGTAAAAAGTTTGCTTTCCCTTGCAAACTTTGGAGTTGCCGCAAATTGGAAAGAGGAGGCTAATTCAGAATAGCCTCTACCTTAAGTGGATCGACATGAATGTCTTATTTTGATATGAAAAATCCTAGTAATCTAATGTTGAGATTCAACAAGATGATGAGCTTAGTGAAAAGTAAGCACCTTCACTAAGTGGGGCCCGCAGGCTATTTTTAGGTGTATGTCTATTTTTAGACATGGTGAGCATATTCTATATGTAACAAGAGGCTATTTGTATATGGTTGGTCAAATGTGAAAAATAGATGAAATTATATATTTAGAATATTGGGCGAAGTCTATTTATAGATCGCTAATCTAAAAATAGATGCATGTCAGTTATTATTAGCTCTTAATAATAATCCGACAATAAACATCAACTTATTCTCTTGGAGCACTTTATTTCAGTGAACAAATTTGGCAATCACTGGGCTGAAGGAATTACACAATTCCTAGGGTTATTGGTGGCTCATGCATGAAGGACTCAGTTAGAACTGAAGTGGCAAAGTTATGATAGAGTTGGAAGAGTAGTTTATGGAGTTGTTATTTAGTTTAACTCAGTTAAGTGAGTTAAACTCAGTTGAGCTAGTTGTATCTAGTCTAACTGAAAGATACACTAGTGAGAGTTAAGTGAATTAATTAGTTAATTAATTCACAACTAATAACTCACTAACAACTAAACAGAAACAACAATTAACTACAGTGCATGTCAGTTCCAGTGGAGACCCAGTGGAGAGATAGGTGAAAGGGTAAGATGGACTATCTGTTGTGACTATAGTGATGCATTCAATGCATCTGACACACATTGGAGTTGCCAATGAGGTTTGCAGAGTCAAGGAAAGGACAATTTGAATTCATTCAGGGGTCTTCTTCAGTAGGGATTGCGCAGTGGAGGCAGGCTGTCAGGAGGCAAGAAATTGGTGCATGGAGATGCAAATTTCTGCATGACAGTGTGTAATGATTGTTGATTGTACTGAGAGCTTGATGTACTAAGCTTTGTATGAGATTATTACATGATTCCATTTATATACATAATATATGATAGTTGGGGTTTTTAGCTTTAAGCTTTCCTGTTAAACAACTGTATTATGTGCGATTGAATTTATTCACATGTTTTTGCAATCGAGTTTTAAATTTCTGCAAGTTTAACAGTGCAAGGATTCTGTATTTAGCAAGAAGATAAATATTTTCAGATCAGGATAATCTGGTAATACATCAGTATTAATAAATTTCTACATGGTATCGGAGCAGTATTGATCATTGGATATTGCAATTGTGAATAAGTGCTAAGTTTTGTGCTGGTGGAAAATTCGAATTTGCTGCAGAAATTTCTTGGTGCGACAGTTGAGTATTCATTGAAATGTATTTCAATGGGTTGCGATTGGAGTATGCCCTTGAGGGTAGCTCGAATTACATAGCCTAGAAGGATAGGATGGAGGCGGTGCTTGAAGATAATGGACTGAAGGAGTTCATCGATAGCGATGTTCCTAAGCCGGCTTCTAGCGATGCTGCAGGACTTGACGCATGGAAAAAGAAGGTAGCAAAGACAAGAAGAATTTTGTTGGAAGGTGTGAAGAATCATATTGTTTCAAGCCTTCATGGGAAAGTAACTCCATTTGCAATGTGTAAGGATTTGATAGATATTTTCCAAAGCAACAGCAACCAGAGGAAGTTGGCGCTGAAAGATAAGCTCAAAAAAATAAAAATGGAGAAGGGCGACGATATTCCAAAATATCTCACGAAGTTTTTCCATTGTAGGGATGAACTGGGAAGTGTGGGGATTATAGTTGATGATGATGAATTGGTGAGCTTGGCTCTCCTTGGGCTTTCGAAGAGTTGGCATAGCTACGAAGACTTTGTCAATGGACAGGAGAAACTGCCGGGTTGGGAGCGACTTTGGTCAGATCTTGTACAGGAGGAGATAAGGCGAAGTACCAGGGATGGCTCTTCATCGAAGAATGATGATGAAGAAAATTGTGCTTTGGCTGCCAAAGCAAGGAAAGGTAAGGGGAAGAAATCTCGTCCAAGATCCGAGGCTAAAGGCAAGAAGCTGGATTTGTCCAAAGTGAAGTGTTTTCACTGTCACGAACATGGGCATCTCACCACTAACTGCCCACAGAAAAAGAAGAAAAAGAAGGCTGTTGGAGCTGTAGCTGGAGAGGCCTTAGCCTCATAATTTGAACTTGATTTCTCTTTGATTGCATGCTTGGTTTCAAGCTCAATGGGATCGGTGTGGTATCTTGATAGTGGTGTGTCTTTCCATATGACGGGAGACAAGGAGTTGTTTAGTGACTTGGAGGAGAAGGATCTCCAAATGCATATAGAGATGGGTGACGATGGAAGATACAGTGTGACCAACATTGGAACCATTACCTTTGAGAGGGAGTCAAGTAAACCATTTTTGTTGAAAGATGTTATGCATGTTCCAGGTCTGAAGAAGAACTTGGTCTCGGTCGCAATGTTGGAAGATAGAGGTTATGACGTTGTTTTCAGCGAGGGAAAAGCTTTCCTGTGACATAAAACAATGGGTCAAAACAATAGGATAGGGATTTGAGTTAAGAATATATAAAAGCTGGAGGTAGATGGATGCATTGCAATGATGGGCAAAGTAGAAGAAGTGGTGAGCCGGGATGAGGGCGAATTATGGCACAGGAGATTGGGCCATCTTCACCATGGCGCCTTGAAGATTTTGCAGCAGATTTCTACTGGACTTCCCAAAAGTACTCTTGCGCAGTCAGATTAGTGAAAGGGATGTAATATGGGTAAGTTTGTGAAGACCACCTTTCATGAGAATGAGAACCGTGCTTCGGTGATCCTGGAGAGAATTCACACAAACGTGTGTGGACCTTTCTCGGTTGCTTCAACAAAAAAACACAGGTATTATGTTATATTTGTTGATGACTGTTCTCGTAGATGCTGGATATTCTTCATGCAGAAGAAGAGTGAAACTTTCTCAAAGTTCTGTGAGTTTAAAGCATTGGTGGAGAAGGAGTTGGGGAAGCAATTGAAGGCTCTACGGAGCAATAATGGTGGTGAATATATCTCGAACGAATTCAAAGAATTCTATAGCAAAGAAGGAATTCGAATAGAAATCATAGTGCCTCATAACCCACAACAGAATGGGGTTGCAGAGAGGAAGAACATAACGATCGTGGGTGCTGTACGAGCTATGCTGCATGACCAGGGCCTACCGATGCACTTGTGGGCGGAAGCATGCAACACTGCAATTTATGTACAAAACTGTTGTCCTCATAAAGTACTTGGCATGAGTACACCTGAAGAAGCTTTCACTGGTAAAAAGCCTGATATTTCTCATTTGAAGATTTTTGGCTCATCTGTTTACATTCATGTGACAAAGGACGCCGAGAAGAAGTTGGAGATGATTGCAAAATTTGGGATATTTGAGGGGTACAGAGAAACACTCCATAATTATCATGTGTATTTTCCAAACATTCAAATGACTATGGTGCGACGGGATATAAAATTCAATGAGGTGAAAGCCATGAAGTTATCGCTTGAGAGGGAGCTACACTTGCAATCAGAGAGGGAACTTCTTGTTCCCAAAGATGAGCCTCTAGATGTGGATCAACCATAGGAGGAGATTCATGGAGTGGAGGAGTCCACTCATGCAAAACCAAACATCAGAATAGGCAGAAGGTGTACCACAGAAGCTGAGAGACTGAAGCTTGATGCAGTACAGAATGTAGGAGTTCCTACATCACAGCGCAGATAGAGACAGTCACCTAATTTATTTACTGGATACATGGCTCTTATGAGCAAGTGTATCGTGACAGAGCCATCTTATTTTGAAGAAGTAGTGCAGGAGCCCACATGGGTAGATGCCATGGTGGAGGAGTATGACTCCATTGTCAGAAACAGTGCTTGGGAGATTGTTCCAAGGTCGATGGGAAAATCAATGGTAGATTCAAGATGGATCTACAAGGTAAAGCAAGCTACTGATGGGAGTGTCAAGAAGTATAAGGCAATATTTGTTGCCCGCGGCTTCTCACAGATCGAGGGGATTGATTATAAAGAAACCTTTGCACCTGTCGCACGGTATTCTTCCATAAGGACCATCCTTGCTCTCTCAGCGTAGATGGGTTGGCACATTCATCAGATGGATGTGAAGACTGGGTTCCTTAATGGGATCATTGAGGAAGAGGTGTACATTAAGCAGCCTGAAGGATTTGAGATCTTCAAAAGCGAGTCGTATGTGTGCAGACTCAAAAGAGCACTGTATGTGCTGAAGCAAGCACCACGTGCTTGGTACACATGGATCGACAACTATTTCACTGGACTTGGCTTCACCAAGAGTGAGGCAGATGCAAACTTGTACCAAATTGTAGTGGAGGTTAATATTTTAATCATTGTTCTTTATGTTGATGATTTAATACTAACGGGTGATGAAAAATTGATACACTCATGCAAGGCAGATCTTGCAAAGGAGTTCGAGATGAAGGATTTAGGCCTCCTTAATTATTTCCTTGGATTGGAAATATGGCAGCAAGAAGGTGAACTGTTTGTGTCTCACGGAAAGTATGCTCAGGAGATACTTGGTAAGTTTCACATGGAGGACTGCAAGCCCATGGATACTCCTCTTCAAGGAAATTGGAGGAAAGAGGATGCTACATCGGCAGAGGTAGTGGATGCCATTGTTTATCTACAGTTGGTGGGTTCACTCATGTATTTAGTTAATACAAGACTAGACATATGCTATGCGGTGAACCAGCTTTCACAAGCGATGGTTAAGCCTACCAAGCTCTTTTGGAAGGCAAGTAAGCATATCCTGAGGTATCTTAGGGGCACATCTGAGTATGGCTTATGGTACAGACAAATGGATGAGGTGAAGTTACATGGCTTCACGGATGCAGATTGGGCAGGCAGCCCAACGGACAGAAAGAGCACATCAGGAGGGGTTTTCAGTATCGGATCTACAACAGTTTCTTGGTACAGAAGGAAACAAATATTCGTGGCACTCAGTTCAGTGGAAGCAGAATACATGGCAGCAAGTCAAGATGCATGTGAGGCTATCTGGATGAGGAAGATCCTGGTCGGTTTGTTTGGTTCACATTTATATCCTACAGTGATACATTGTGATAATCAGAGTTGCATTAAAATCTCGATTAATCATGTGTTTCATGATAGATCTAATTTCTGACAGCCAATTCATCGCTATTTCGACACATAGGCATCGCAAGAGTGACAGTTTGAGGCGGGGCAAAACATGGTTAGCCATTACGTCGCAATTATGACACTTGAATAAAGTGTCGGAAGAGCGACACATTTTCCGACGTTTCCAAACGGTCGACGCTCTTCCGACGTTATCCAAAAGCGTCGCTCTACTGACGTTAGACAAAGCGTCGCTCGACCGACATTATACAAAGTGTCGCTCTACCGACGTTATACAAAGCGTCGCTCTACCGACGTTATACAAAGCGTCGCTCTACCGACGTTATACAAAGTGTCGCTCTACCGACGTTATACAAAGTGTCGCTCTACCGACGTTAGAAAACACGTCGCTCTAGCGACGTACGAAAAAACGTCGCTCTAGCGACAGTGTAAAACATCGCATTACTGACGCGCTTTCGTCGAAAATAAATTTAAAAAAATAGCCACATGTTGATATAGCGAGGGGAAAATACGTCGCTCTTCCGAAGGAATGAAATTTTAAAAAATCCGAATGTCGCTTTTCCGACGAAATGAAATTATAAAAAAAAACCTATGTGTCGCTCTTTCGACGGAAAGGATGCGTCGCTCTTGCAACGAACACAAAACGTCGCTCTTCCGATGGAAACTAAAAAATATTTAAAAAAAAAGTTATTTAGATAAATCCCGCATGGAATTACATACTAAAAAGGTTCTGTACCTTCGACCATGGATAGTGACTTATCAGAGGTTATATGTGGTCCAATATAGATTCACAAGTTATGTCCACTAAAAGAGTTTGAGAGAGCATTTGCAAAAAAGTAATGAAAAGCTGTAAAGTTGTACCAATAGTAGGAATTACATCTGAAAAGTTTCTGTACCATCAGCCATCGATAGTGGCTTATCAGAGGTTATGTTACTAGAAATGAGAAGTGTGAAATGAAACAAAAGATGGATACGATATGAAAAACCGAAATATGCCTATGATGCCTATAAGACCCTACATGAAATAGCCTCGGATTTCAAATGTAGCTCGCCAAATACTAAGTAGTCACATATGCCAATAGCTTTATAGCTGCCACAAATATATAGGTATATAGGTTGATATTTCAAGTTACATATTCTATTGCATTGTTCTAATCAATTTTTAAAACTCATCTTGGCCACAAAATTCACTGAGGGTCAACTTGGACTCAACTTGGAGTAACCATGATCAGACCAGTTTGAAGTTAATGACTCTATTTATTAAAAATTACATCATATATTTAGGTTTTAATGAAAAAAAATATTTTAAATATTCCAAACCATCAGAGACAAAATTATGCTCATGTATATACTATATACCATGTAAGGGTGAATATATCAAAATCGCACCGAGTACAATATATATAAAAAACATAATACATAATCTATGAGGCTCTAAATGGAGTCCCAAACACATGCTACTATCTATTGGCCTACTATAAATCACTGATCAACATTATCAATCATCAAACTCATCACCATTGCTGCAAATTGAATCCTCAGCATGAGATACATCATCATCCTTTGGCTTTGAGACTCAAGGGCATGTAGGTCTCATATCTCTGTATCATGCAACTTAGCACTACAAGCACAAGAAAAACTCAAAATGGGTTGGCTAATTACCGAAACAACCAAATGCATTAACTATCACTGTACAGGCTATACATAAAAACGAAATAATCGATGAACATAAACAGAAATATATGGCACCTGTCCCAAGCATAAACACATGGACAATAAACTATACTAGGAAGTATACTAGCATTTGGTGGTAAAGGTCTTCCCCTACCCAATGACCATAATTTCCATTTCAACCATGGTTGGATCACAATCATCATTACCATGTTCATGTGGTTTCACAGTCTCTGTGATAGCAAGCACTAATGCCTAAAACTCGTTGTTTACGTTGCATATATTCGGTGGCTAGTTGTGCCTTCTTTCTCTTCTCTCCATGACTACATGATGATATTGATAATGTGGTTGAACATCCAATATTTGGGACCACTAGTATAATGTGGTTAGCCTCTAGCATGGTATCAGAGCTGGGGCGGCGTTGAAGAACAATTGAAGCTCTTGAGAAGGTTGAATTTTTGTGGCTCACTAACCCTTGCTGTGTGAAGTCTCCTAAGGCACTGTGCAAAGCTCAATTGGTATGCATAATTCCCTATGTGAATCCTTGTCCTGTGATCCAGATTTGTGGAAGCCTGAAGGGTAGCCAAACTTTTCTGTAGGAGAGGCCTAGCACAGGCCTATACTATCTCCTTTCTGTTTCAGGCCTAAAACTATGAGGTTTGAGATCATGATCGAAAGTCTCTATCTAAGGTAATCCAAAGATGTAGAAGGGCATCCAAACAACTATAGACTAATTTTTCTAAGGCACCACAAGTGCGGTTCTAAGGCACTTATGAGAAGGTTCTTAGGCTATGGTCAAAGGCTATAACAAGTGGAATTCTTTTTTTATTCAAAAATTCTGAATCTTATGGTCAAAGGCTATGTTACATCTTTGTGATAAAAAATTTGATGACAAAAAGGTTGTCCTCATTGTATGCATCCCATAATATCAATCGTGACAATATTTTTATTAGTCTCTATGATCTGAGTTTTGTAAAAGTTCATGTGATGATCATGTAGTAGTCTCTATGATCTGAATTTTGTAGTAGTTCATGCGATGATCATGTAGTAGTCTCTATGATCTGAGTTTTGTAGTAGTTCATGCGATGATCATGTAGTAGTCTCTATTGACTCTCAGTAGAATCTATGAAGATCAACTGTGGAAAAGTCATGAAATTTTAAACTAGAATCTCTATGGATGTGTCAAATCATGCGAATAATGGCTATGCAGGTGAAGGTTGTGTAAAAGACAAAGTTAGCAACCCTCTCTCCGTGGATTATCTAGGTTTTGTGCATTTATAAGGATCTGATCCTAAGTTCTTTTGTTATGGCATCTTTTTGTGGACCTAAAGTCATGGAACCATGCAAAAGTCTTGAAGCTTATTCACTAAGTCTGTGCTCCCTCATGTAAAAGGTTGGATCCAAATTTCCTTACTTGTGGAATCCATTCTAGGTATCCAATTTAGTTGGAAGGTCTGTTGTATCAAATATGAAAGTGGCCTATTGAGGCAAAGACAACAAATCCTAGCCTATCTTGAGAATATAAGAACGTAAGCTCATTTCTGACAAAAAGATCAAGTATGATATGAAATATATACATATTTAGTATATACCTAAAATTGATATTGTATTTCAACCATTCTATACAATGGATTTTCATCTTGTGGGGTTTTCTTTCAACACATTTAGTTATAGCCTCTTGCTGTATCTCATCCACATTTTGGCACACCCAACCAAGCAGGCTTCCTGAGCCAATACCATTCAAGAAGTTTGCATACCATTCAAGAAGTTTTGGTAGAAGGACCTTCTTGCTTTTCTGGATGCAATGCTTGCTAGAAGAAACTCCTTTTTAGCCATTTCCAACTCATTGTACACATTTTTTTTTTTGTATAGACACGAACCTGTATATAAAAGAGTGTTAGTAGTATCAAAACAAAGTTACAAACACTTGCTAGCAGTTGGAGACATCAAAACTATGCTGCTTTTTGAAATGGTAACTCACTGGCAGCACGTAGAGAAAAAAACATGCATCAGTGAAGTTATACATGGTAAAATTATGAGCCTGTATGTCATCATTTCAGACCTCAAATTTTGCAAGTATTTTATTCAAATATTTTACAAACTAGCTTAAGGATGCTTTGTGGACTGATTGGAAAGAACAAAAAGCAAAGCAACAAAATAATATCATGTTTCAACTCATAATAAAATGCCACATACCGCAGGATCAGAGAATGCTCCACTGCAAAGAGAAAAACAAACAAGTGGTTCAGAACCATCAAGACCAAATGTCCATCCAAATGTACGCTTCTCCTCTCCTGTTTTAAACCTTGTTCCAGTAGAAAGAAGTGCTGGAAGCCACTGAAAATAGGAAAAAACAAATAATTAGTTTAAACAAAAATGGACATTGGTTACATTTTATGGTTTTGATAAAATTGTTGTTATCAATATGCTATGCCCAGTAGAAATATTTCTAGGATGAAGGGTTTTCAATATGTTATGATTTGGAGATCGAAGAACATAATGCCAACTATTTTGAAGAGGATTTAAGAGCTAGAAATCCAAAATTGTTCTTCTTGTTATTATGTTTCAATCAAGTCTAAGAGGCCTCATAAATTCAAATAGAAATTGCTAATGGCCATTGCAAAAGAAATATTACTTCTCAAGTTAAGATTCACTATTTATTAAAAAAATTCTATATTTTATATCTGAGTATGTGCCTTTAGAAGCTCTAGTCCGAAAATCTGAAATAAGGATAAAAGCCAATGGTATTTGGTCTGCTATAGTAAGGTTGAAATACCTCATATGAAATTACATAAGATCACATCTGAGTCATATTGTTCTAGAGTAGATGCCACTGCTGCACTTATTGTATCGGGAATCATAAATCCTTTTTCTAAGAATACTGCATTAAAAAATAAGACCATAGTACCCATAAATCACATATATAAGTCATAGTGTCAAACATCAATGCCAAGACTTTCGTGACAAGAAGCAGGACGATAACTATAGATTCCAACAAGATGTACAAGAGAATGTCTCTGAGGGATAGAAAAACCATCATAGAGCCATCATGAGAGGATAAAACTGTGCCAAGGTTGAATCTGTCATCATTCAATGCTCAGTATTGGCCCACAGCCTTATGACAAGGATATTCAATATCATATATTGCGTAAACAAGCTGTCAAAGGAGACAATCTTCTTGTTAAGGACAACACTCACAAATTTGTGCACAGTTTGTATGAAGTTAGAACCAGTTTACTGTCATGGGGTGACACTATCTCAAGTCAGAATCTTGATGATGTAGATGCAGAAACAGGTGAATCACGCCTACACAATTATCTGGAAGGTTCTGGTCATCATGCTTCCAGGTATCAAATACGGTCACAAGCAGAAGTGGCATGCATCTTGTTAGAATGAAGCATCCTTGTGAGAAGGAATGAAAAAGGTATCAGAAAAGAAAAGGTTGCAGTGGTAGAAGATTTTTTATGAACTGGTAGTGACTATAACATTTTTCTTGAAGGATTATGTAGCACCACAACTTTGTCTATGCCAAATAATATTTTCAGGCCAGCATTGAAAAAGATTCCAGCTTACCAATTTTTTCATTTGGATGTGACCCTGCTCTAGATGTGGATTAAGCACAAAGGAAAGGAAGGCACTATTTGTCGAAGACTAATTTTGTGATGAGATTCTCGGATTTCATGCACTCCTAGAAAGAGAAAATGTCCTCAAGTAGGAGCCAGAAATTATTCCATAACTTTGCATGGCTTTAATTCTAGACACATAAAGGTTGATTCGGATAAATAAAAATAGTGATTTGAGTCTTGGGTTGGTTACCACAAGCAGTAAAGGTACCCTTGTGACAGGCACCAAGAGATCAAACAACAAATAGCAAATGCCAGGGCTACAGAATTTGGTGTTACTTTCGCTGAACTTTCCCAAAAAACGACTCATCATGGGGATTCCATGGAGATAATGTATGTAAATCCATTATTTCTAATAACAATGACCTTATTGGGAGAATAAATACTGTTGATATTAGTACCTGGTACAATTCTATGGAAGCCATGCAAATTGAAGATAAAAATTCATATGAAATATGTGAGGGATGTGCCTGGAATAACTTTATTGAGTTAGCCTACTAGAGAAGATACAACATCTCTCATCCCCCCAAAAGCTTCAGACATTGATAATTGGACATAATTTCAGGCCTGAAGAGGAATTTTCTGTCTAATGAAGATGGACTTCGATTGGCATTATATATGCATTATTGGAAAGAGGGACCCTGGAAGAATTTTATGATATGACTAAAGAACATGGAATCCTAGGGACTAGAGATACTGAACTTGAACTTCTTCTATGAGATGTTGAACAGGGGATTCAAGGATAAATTTATGATATGTATCAATACCTTCTATCAGAATTTAAGAGTTTCAGGTCATATGATGATACCGCAATGGAAATAAGTACACAATTTTGCATTTGTTGTATATCATGCTGTGACCTGTCCCATTTTGCAATGACAAAGAAAGGTGGACCGGTTGAATTTGTAGTGAAAATATCTGTTGTAGCAAGCTTATAGATCAATCTGGAAAGGTAACTTTTCTACCAGGAAATAATCCAAATGCAACTAACTTGGCAAGGACACAGTGGTAGCCTTAGAGGAGACCACTGAAATACGAAGTCTGGGTACACATATCCTTGCCTTGGTAAATGATATAGTGCAAATGTTGACTGCTGTGAACTTTATTTAGGCTAAAGATGTTACACCAGAAATTAGAAAAGCAGCAAATGCTAATATCACGCAACTCAATCACCTGACTTTTTGCTTGATTCACAGATTTCATAAGATAGTTTTCTTCTTGAGAACTAGGATGGTCATAAAGTAAAGATAAAAAGATTGAGATAACAAAGACCCAACCTTGAAACATGGTTGTGGAGAAAACCATATTGGAAAAGGTATGATAGGAACACTTAACCTGAGACCCTTTTTGTGTATATATGCATATTATTTATAGTTTAATACCTACAAGAAGCTGACCTAAAAAATATTACTGAGCTGACCTTAAACCCATATATAAAGTCAGGACTGACCTGTAAGTTTGAACTTTGAAAGAACTATGGCTGACTTTCAACGATGGTGTCATTTGAGGGCCAACCTATACGATGGAAGAATTGGTGATTTTCCTACATTGCTTATGAAATAGACCAACATTGAAGGACCTTTGGAGGTTGGACGCCCCACATGGAAGCCTTACTAAAGAATATAGAACAACTTTCATGGCTTGTTCCCTTTAGATTTTGTACATGTGGCTTGAAAATGCCCTGCATTTACATTTTTAGATCATTCTTATGGATGAAGAGAGTTTGACCCCTTTCATATGCTACATTAAGTGTTTTCACTTAGAAAATTATTATTTTATTGTAATTGGAACTTGAGACTTTCTCCCTATAGATAAGAAGCCATTTCCTCTCATTTTATCATCATTGTATTGGGAAGAAATCCCTTAGAAAGTTTCAAATTTCCATAATTTTTACTTTTTCTCAAATTTGGCTATAGATGGATAAGTTGAGCAACCCCTTGGAGAAGACTTGTTGAAGTGGACAATTCTCTTTTCATGCATGATTATTCGTGAAAATTGATGGATGCATGCTAAATTAAATAAATTGTCTTTCTTTATTTTGTTTAAGACTTTTTAAGTTGATGGATACTAGTTATGAGGTATTCACCAAAGTAATTGCTAGTATTTTTATCTCATTATCTTTCTTCGACAAGATTTCCATCAAGTTCTTATGAGGTGACCTATGTGAAAGCTCCCTCCCTTAACCATCCTTGAAGACTGTAGAACATCTAGGTCAAACCTCTAACAGATACAAGTAATGTCTCCCTTAGTCTTTGAACCTAAATCCATTCTAATTTCTCTACAAGTTTGTTAATCTTGAAACTCCATATGCACAAAAAATATATTGGCAAACTAACGCACTGATCCTCAACCGTCCATCACCTTTTTTCCTTTTAAAGATGTTTTAAACCATTTTGTAGGGGTTTATTATTCGAAATAACCTTGTAATTTCTTGATTGTGTGTGTTTGGGAACCTTTCTTGAAGTTATTTTGGTTGATCTAAGCCTTTCAATCAACCATAGGACCATTTGAACAAAAAACTAGAAATTATCTTCAAAACCTTTAAAACCCTAGCAATCCTATCTTAGGGAGAACCCCCCCTTTGAGTAGGACGAGATCTAGCTGGAAGTCAAACGAGGGTTGGTAATGTGACGGGTATTGTCTTTCTATACCATGCTTGAGTATGAATCATGGAGAAAATATCTGGGTGGATCAGCATCAACATCAATTACTAAGCTTAGACTAATCTATGTAATAGCTTGAATATGGTTAAGATATAGCTTAGAGAGTGTTGAACAGGGAAACATAGACTGCTACAGAGATCAATTTCATATGGTCATGATACAGGTAGAGATATTTCACTATGGCTTGTGTAATGGTTCACTCATATCAATGCTAAACTTAACCAATCATACAAGATCATCTATTATATAAACATTAGCAATCAAACTATGTTTCTACTTAAGGTTTATAAGATACACATGTTGGCATAAAGCTAGTAAGGCTATGTACTTATTAATATGATTTCGGTCAGTGTTAATAAGGTATGAAATGAATAGGGAAACAGAGATCGTTACATCATAACAAGGAGCTTAGCTTGAATATGGAGTTCCTGGTCACTGTAATCTAAGACCTGTATTAAGGATATCATGTTTATATGAATATGTGTTATTCCATTACGTGTAGTTACATCAAGAAAAGCTTGGTCACTGATTCAATGGACTTGATTCATTAGTACTAATAGCATAGTGAAATCAATAAGCTTATAGATTCAATGGAGCTTACTACTAGCTTAAGTAAGGTGATATAGTGATAGTTACTAAGCTTAAGATGGGCATCATAAGTACGATACGATCTCTTATATATACCAATCTGCTTTTAGTTCCATATAACTGTTATCATTTTAACTAATACATGGGAATCATAGAAGAGAGATAAGGGTGAATACATTACTCAGCTTAAGCTAATCCAACTCTTTTCACTAATCAAAGCTGGAAAGAGCGTATTCAATGATATCGAGCTAGAACAAGAACAAGCATATCTCAGTATTGAGCTTACATTACACCTATGTCCACATTAGCTATTGAAATACAAGATGATTTATTAGGTAGAATATTGTATGCTATTACTCTATCCTTAACCTGTATGATGTATATGGACATTGTAGTATACACTAGAGTAACACTGAAACGTACTTTTTATAAATGACCAATATGAGATAATGTAGATTAGGGAAACACTATCCTCATATAAACTATAAAAGCTTATGGATTTGGATATGATCTGAGCCTATACTACGATATGTATATTTTTTATCACTTTATTATGATATAGTGATTGGCCTAGGATTAAGGAACATTTCAACATCCCAGAGCACTGGACATTACACCATTGGCTTGGCACCTTGGTACAAGGGTTTTAAGGGTACAATTGAATGAACAACTATAAAGGATAATTGTGTGTCTAACACGATTAGTGGTATCATAGAGGAAATTAATGAGACAACATTAAGAATTATAGAGTTTCATGTTCGCAAGTGGACTCAGGATTACAAGGAATTTTTGGAAGCATTGATGGCCGGGAATGATAAGATTAAAGAACCATTCATAAGGGACTATAAGGAATACAATACTGATACCAAGGTCCATTTAGAGGTGTCATTGTCTGAAGAGAATATGAAGATTTCACTTCAAGAGGGCCTTTTAAGGAAATTCAAGCTGACTACTACAATCAGTACAAGTGACATGCATCTTTTTGGCTCAAAGGGAATCAATCATAAATATGAGACCCTTGAGAAAGTTTTGGAGCACTTCTATCATATCCATCTTGAATTCTATGAAAAGAGAAAGAAAGTCCAATTGGAAAACCTTCAGCTTGATTTGCTGAAATTGGACAATAAAGTCAGATTCATCGTGGGAGTGGTAAATGGAGAAATAATAATGAACAACAGGAAACATGCAGAGTTGCTTACAATCAAATAGATGAAAAAACACGTACAAAAAGCCAGATAATAATCACGAACAAGCTTAATATTGAATTATGAACTGTAAAGGAACTTAAAAAATGTGACACTACGAACCTGGTCAAGCGCACAAGCAAAAATATCCTGGACATGACCCTGGTTGACAAGTTGTATTGCTCACGATGAAAGAGGATTTGTACCTGCGCTTCCAAGTCATTCAAAATCCATAATTATCTATACAATAAATACAAGTAATTGATGTAGTATTTTTTACTCTAAGATGCATTCTTATGATAATGTTAGAACATATGTTGAAAATGTCAAAACATACCTGAATAAGCTCCTCTTTGTTTCAAGAACAATTTATTGGAGTCGCCTGAACTTGGAACAAGCCTCCCACGATCTGAAAGAGTAGCAACTAAGTCAACAGTGACTTTTTTGTTTCTACGTTGGATCGAGGGAGGTTTGCTCTAAGATTATATCGCTCCAATAAATTATTCTCTACTAAACAGGGCCAACCACGTGAAGGTGGAAGCTCTTATGTCCCCTCCCCCCCATATCACTCTCAATTCCCCAATACCCAATCTATATTTCATTTTTTACTTTCATAAGCAGAAAAAAAATAAAAATTCAATAACTAATAAAAAAAACAATGCAACAAAAAGTATGCAAGAAAACATTGAAAGAGTTTGACATAAAAATAGTATGATAAATGAGTTTTTAATATAATGTAAAAAACGTTTCAAGTATGGTAACATTTGTCTTATAATAATACAATATTTTACTTTATCAATTTTTCTTTTTCTTCTTCCTACTTCTAAAGATCCTAACTACATCATCAACATCATCGTGCTCTACTCCTGTTTCGTGCCTTTCCCGCAGAGCTGACCTAGTTGCGTAGTCATGATGTTTAGTCTTATGCAATGACGGGGTATCACCTACAAAAACAGATAATATTAAATTTTAATTGTCAGTTTTTAAATATCATTGAACTAGTTTGGTAATATTAATAAAAAAAATTGCAATGAGATTATTTACCTAGTGCACCAGTTGTCACCGTTGGGACCGTTGCCCTGTCTTCCTCTCTGGTGGTAAGATCCTCAAGTACAACATTCTTTGTCATTTAAACAAAAAACGTTATAAGGACAACCATCAAGGTGTAATTAGAAAAAAATATAAGTGGAAATTAATTACCGTGATCGCTCTCACTGATAGTAGCATTGCCGGCATGGTTCCCACTACAATGATCAGGTTGCACGTGAGGAACATGTTCTTCTGGCAATATATCGCTCTCAACGCACTGCTCTATAACTGGGTTATTTGGCTCGTTGAAAGTGTTGCTCCCCTGATTTAAACAAAGTTGTTAGACATTAAATTTATGGATGAAAACAAACATATTGAAAGGTTAACGTTTTACCTTATCAGGCATTCTGGATCTTGGGACCTGTCCCAAGCTTCTACGATATTCAACTACGGCTTCATAGCCAGAATGGAAAGCGATCTTTTTATCTTCCTCTGTAGTTTCTGTTCCAAATTCATCACCGTACATTACATATGATTGTGTATTTTTAATGTTATTTGATGGGATTACAAAAACGTTGGAAGGCGATACAATTAATTATAAGATGTTTAGCTACTTACAATTCTTGCGGCTAATTTCAAGTAGCTGCCCTGGCCTAGCTTGTGATGGCCCTTTTTTTCAATCCTAGCTTTGGTTGCCTTCAAGGTGTCAGACAACCTATCATCAAAATATTGAAGTCAGATACGACGTAGCACACTTTTATTTTAGACATAGAGAAAATTAAAGCTATTGAATTAAAGTTGTAATTTACCTTGCGGGTCCAGTTGGCATTTTTCCTTCTTTCTTTGCCCTTTTCTCTTTTCCATCATGGATGAGTGCTCTCCACTCACTCTCTGTAATTGTGAGAGGATGCTCGTATCTAGGGTTAAATTGCAATTGCGTCCTATAGGTGTCCCTGGTATATTTCAAATATTTTCCAGCTACCCGAGCCACCTCTGTTCTGTCAAATGTGCCCACCCCAAAAAGGGCTTCTAGATAATCTAGAAGTTCTTTTTTCAGGTTGGAATTCTGGGAATTGCACCTTGTGCATATGGTTGGGCCAAAAATTAACAATGCATGGCTCTCCAAAATTCTGTAGAACTGATTGTTTCCTACACAGAAAAAATATATTATCATTAATTTAAAAATAAAAATCATGATAAAATGTGTTTTAGATAGAGTACATGAAATAGTTAAAATATTAAAACTTACCTGGGAGTGGTACGTGCTTTATAGGGACATCTTCATCCTTCACCAACAACGTGCCATTAATGGTCCCCATGGAGCTGACACGTGTAGCTCCAGGAAACACAATAATATAGTTGGCCATATCAGCCTCATCACTGCCAACACGTTCAGCGGTTGGATGGGTGTCTTCTTGGGCAGGGTGCGTTTCTCGGCTGCCACCTAAAGGTGTAGAAGGTGTACGAGAGGTGGCTCGGAAATATTTTGCCCTTGTGTCCCACTACCACCAACACGAGGTGTAGCAGGTGTCAAATAACGCTACATACAAAAGAATTTTTTTGTTAGTTTAGTTAATGTAAAAATTAAAAATCAAACTATCACAATTCATCTCATGCAGAACAAAAAAAATATCCTTTTGATTTTTTATTATTACCTTATATGTTTCTAGCTGGGTCATAAGTTGTGTTATCCTCATTTATATTTCAGGTGTTTGAGGCGAAGCGTCTACCAAACACTCAAATTCCAACTTTTCTTTTGATGAATTTTTTCGCAGCAACAAAAATGGACATGGGGATGAAGAAAGCTCTTCCTCGTAGAGGGAATCATCAGGCGTACCATGGCCAGGTGTCTACATATTTGAAAAAAATTAATATTATTTAAATTATGTAAATAACTAAAATACCTGAAGATAGAGCAATGATGGCACTTTACATGTTCTTCCGCTGGCCCCTTTCCGTGATTATCTTGTCTCGGGGTTGTTCCTGTACTGTCCAGATCAGTTTGCCACATTGCAATAAAATTAGAAATGTGAAAACTTGAAAACAATATCTAACTTGAAAACACAAAATGAAAACTGAAATAATTTCTAAATTTACCTTTCTAATACATAAACTTTGTGCATTAAAGAGGCCCTAGAGTGATTGAGTATAATTAAAAGTATGGGTTGTAAGCCAAATTTTTATACTTACACCTTGCTAGTAGACAATTTCTGCAAAGTAGGTAGATTAGATGAGGCTAAAGAGATTTTCAATGAATCTTGGAATTGTATCCACAGATGGGGTAGTCGTCATAACTATATAATGGAAAATATGCAAAATAATAATAGCTCTAACTCTTACGTGTTGCAATCAATCAATTTGGCATATCCACATCATACCCCCAAACAGTTTCCTAGATTCTATATTACGATGCAAGCACACCTTTAACAAACAAAAAATAAGTTCACCATTTGAAATGGATTAACCCTAAATTTTCAAGAAGACATCGAGCCCTTTGAACCAGTTTGTTCCTGAACAAGTCAGTTCAGCTACAAAAAGTCCAACCAAGTTTGTCTAGAATTAAATGAGATTCGACCAAAATGTCAAGTCGGCTCACCATGTTGGCAAGAAAAGTTGAGATGTTGAGTACTTGCCACAAATAGTGAGTAGTGTTACAGAGCATAGAAAAAGTTATTTATTTTTATAATATGTAAAGGGCTTCCCATAAGACCATTGCCAAGTGTAAAAAATAAATTGTTGAGTGCTCAAATTCATCTTGAGCAAACTAGACTCCAAATGATCTTGCAGAATTTTTGAAAAGGAACGTTGTTAGCAGGTTGTATCAATTGAGATCAATTAATACTCCCAATGGTAACAAAGTGATCGTTGCCTTGTCAAACAAATTCCCCCACATAACAATATCTTTTGTGATTAGTTTCTTACCTACAAGAAAAATATATTAAACCATATAGCTCCATGTCCAATGGAAGGGTATAAATAGATCTCACTGCTATATGCCACTCATTTCTATGGCTTGCAAAGTCCCAATGTAGGTGATTGGACATTAAATACCATGCCTGCCAAATTTTTTAAAGGATAGTTGATCCAGAGACCTTGAGAAATACCACCAATGGTTATATCATAGATTCCAAATGGACCTTTAATAACCCCTATAAGAGTATCATTGTAAATGAAATGTTGAACAAGAATTCACCATATGTGACCACTCATTGCACTGACCATTGAATTGTCAACAATACTCCCTAAGCTCACACATCAATTAAACCAGGGTATTTTCCCTCCCTCAGTAAAAGTACAGATGCCTATAAAACTAGAGGAAGATCTCCTTCCCTCCATTCTTCCCACACAAGAATTTTTTGTAATCATTTTCATCTTCCTACAACTAGAAGAAAGGAACAAAGAATAGGAATAGAAATCATGTAGTGATTCCACCCGATAATGATAATTTGTAGGCTTCACAATTTAGAAGCTTGATTTCAAACTTGTTCAAAACCCATTTCTACATCTTAGGGGATACAGTGGTACCAAAAGAGACGCAAAGTATATTATCATATGATTAGGATTAATAGAAAAGCCAAGTTGATATCTTCATAACCAAGATAAGAGCTTATACCTTTTCCTCACTCACCACATCTCCAAATACTTTAACAGAGAAGTCCATACGTCACGTGTCCTTTAAAAGAGTTCCGTGTGAGATCCAAGGTGAGAAGAGAATCCTCAATTAAATCAAGATTAATTATTAGTAGATTTTTGGCTTCTGCGATCCATCAATAAATTCTGAAGAAATCTTTCGGTAATAATCACATTATCATGAATAAAGTCGACGCGTTTCGAACCAACCAGTGTGGTTCATCATCAGGACTAGGTGAGAGATCAAATCAGTCGTTAAGTTTAAATAGATGTAGGAGATGCAAAGAAAACAGATATAACAGCTATTTTGACTAAGAAATCCACAACGGCTAGTTTTAATAATTAAAACAAAATAATAAAAATAAAATAAAAGTAGTCTACTAATTTAAATATTAATTACAATTTGAAACGGCTAGTTTGAATATTCAAATTAATTATATATTATTATATTAAAATTCTACTAAATATATTTATTTATTTATTATTTTTATTTTAAATAAAAATAAAAGTAATAAAATAAAAACAAATAAAATCAAATAATAAATAAATAAAAACAAAACTAAAAATAGTTAAATCAATAAAATTAAAATTAAAAATGGTAACAACTAGTAGGATATATTTATTTATTTATTTATTAAAAAATATAAATAAATAAATAAATAAATAAATAAAAAAAAAAAAAAAAAATTAAAATTAAAAATAAATAAAAAATATTAAAAAATAAAAATATATATATATAAATAATAATAATAATAATAATAATAATAATAAATATAAATATATATATATATATATATATATATAAAATAATAAAAAATAAATAAATTAAAATAAAATTTTTATTTTTCTAATATCGACTATTCATTCAAAAATAAATAAATAAATAAATATTATATATATATATTAAAAAATAAAAAAATAAAAAAAAAAATATATATATATATATATATATATATATATATATATATATATATATATATATATATATATATATATATATATATATATAACTCCACCATCACTAAGAAGAAGAATGCCTTGAATGTTCCCTTATATTTGGGCCACTTCAAGGAGATATCCTAATGCATTTATTGGCAAGGATATAAATGAGCTAGGAGTAACTAATAAATAGCCATTTATCTTTTGATTTGCTTATTAGTTTTGGGTAGGTTTCTATATTAAAGGTTAGTTGAGTCTATGAATATCTTTTCACTGAATTTCAATGCCCTTGTTACTAGTGTGTTGATTACCAAATCATTAATTGGAAGGTGGTTGGAGTCAATGCATAGATATATGGCAGTATGTATCATTTTCCCGTGCCTATGGTTCTCCAACATACCATCCTCCTTTTTGGATATTAGCACATCAAAAAAGGATATTTAACATCAATCTCCACTTCTTATCCATAAACACTGGGCCTATGGCCCATATGCTTCAGCAACATGGATTTTCACTCTCTACAATTAATCACCATCGAGTTCAAGCTCCTTCAATTATTGTTCGTTAAACAACATGAATGCTCTGTTCAGATTTGGATTGAAAGGCATTATTTATTTGCTGAAGGTGCCAAGGACAATCCCCAACAATGGTTTCAAGTGCACTCTTTTTTAACTACTAGCAATAAAAAATACTCTGAATCTATAGAATTTAAAACCAAGCTCCTTCAATCGGTTCTACCAGCTGTAAGATGTCTCTTCTTAGGGCATAACAAAGTTGCTGTAATTATGGGATTCTTCTGAGCATAAAAGTTTAAGTTTGATCTTCATTGTTTCCCCTCCCTCATTACAACAACTTTGTTATTTCATATAAAACATATAGGGACTAGAATGATACCCATCTTATTGTGTTGAGTTACCATACTATCATCATGTTACTGAATGGCACTCCTTATGCTTAATATACATACTAGTCTTTTTCCTAAGCTAACTCCATTGCTCAGCTTCATGCTAATTATTGACACATACTAGTAAGAGTTAATATAAACTATCCATGTTCGAAGTGGAACCCTTGCGTATACCTTACCAATACGGAGTAAAGAATAACAAACTACACTAATATGGATCCTTATCATACTCTAAGCTAGTAACACTGAATACAGAATCACTGCTATATAACAGACTATGTGTTTACCTACAATATTGAAGCTCTACTAATCAATGGCTCTTGTTCATCTTATACAAGTGATGTAATGAAAGCGGGAAACAAGGTGATTACTGGTACTATTCATGAGCTTAGTTCTTATACTATTCTAGATAGGTAGTCATAGGTCCATAAGCTTAGATAAGGGTCTAACACAACTTATTCAACAGGTACTAGTGGAATGTATCACTATCTTATATTCACTCATTATGAGCTTTAAGACTAGTATGATTACAGTTTCATATATCTGTAGATTATGCATAATACTACTACTTATGGAGTTCTATTACACTATGCTTAACTATGAACACTTAAGATTGTTTCTCGTTTGTATTGGATTTGTTTACCACGTGTTATATATGGGAATAGTTCAGGTCATGGATTCGAACTATGTAAGCTTGAATAGGCTTTTCACTCTTCATATTAAACACAACTATATTGAACACTATGTTACTTATACCGATATAAGCTTTGAATACACTCTGTTCTATGAGCTTATGTTGTGCTTATAACTAACCTGTATTGATTAGGTAAACTAGATAAGTGTAACCTTCATAACCAGTAGTGGAATCACTTGTATTACATTAGCTTACTACCATTGTAATTATGAGCTTAGAGATTATGTGAATACAATAGGTGGAATCATTGAACATAATAGAATGGTTACCCTTGTTAACCATGTGTAATATGAAACTAGCACATAAGCTAAGATGTACTGTTATTACTCTGTACTAATTATGTAATATATACAGGTAATCATGTACATACTAGTGTGTACAGAACATACATCATCTTCTAGTATCTATGGTATTCATAGTCCAGCTTAGTGTTAGTGATAATTGTTTACATATTAGGTATATAAGCTTAAGTAATAGTGATGGTTATACTGGAATACTGTGAATAAGGTATGGTAACTATGTGTGATTGATTAGGTAGGGTTAGATCGTATCATCTTCATATGTTACATATGGAACTCCTTTTTATCTAAGCTCTTAGTATTCAATGATCATGGAAAGGGTTATAGGCTTATCCATATTCAATATGCTTAAGCTCATAGAAGTGGCATACGTCATTACCTGGATATGATGAAGATTATGGGAATAGTGTCGATACCAGCTTATGGTTACAAGATGTTGTAGTTCAAGCTGATACTAGTCATTGTGTTTGGTCATTGGTTGTTACTTACTCATAGTACACCTAGCTTAATCTGTATAACTATGGGGCTGAGTCTGATCACCACTTCCTATATATGGGTAAATGTTCACCCTTTATTCCATATTCATTGCACTCATATGTCAACAGTGTTAGACATACCCAAATAGGGACAAAATGGTGATATATAGAACCCATTACATATTATGAATAATGAATGGTTGTATTTATATACTCTCCATGTTAGATCACTTGCTAGTACTGATTAACCAATGAGCTAGAACCATAGCGAACAAGGGGAAACAGTGCTATGCATGTAGTCTAATCGATGGGTTACACTTCTAACATAATATAAGCTAATCAATGCCACTACTAGCTATAAGTAATTCCATAACAAAGGTAAACACGTAGGATAAGGTCAATGAATAAACTTACATTACACATAGCGTATCCAGTAATCAATGAAGAGTGGTATAGGCGTATTATGACTAATAATCAGAATGGTCTTAGTAGTATGCAAATATGTAGATGCTCGTAATAAAAGCCTTTAAGCTAAGATGATATGGTAATAAAATACTGCAACAACCTGAACACAGATTATAGTCATGTTTCTATTCCACTAATATTATGGGATTTCTTATTATATGTAACTAACATAGGTGATACAAGGACTGTAACACGTTCGAGCTAGTTTTAAGCCTTCTATTAAGCCGTAACTAGTGATAATTGTATACATATATAAAGGTAATGGAGTTTGATCATCATGTATTAGCTATAGGTAAAAAGGCATATGTACAACGATTCACTTGTATTACTACTAATGCTATGATTACACTATATTGTGCTTAGTATTACTACATAGTAGTGACCTGTATTCAGAGTAAGCTCATTTACACATAATGGGAGTAGATCAGTATCGATACTATCTTAGAACATAGAGCTAATTATGTAGAATATGTAACTATTGGCAGTACTTCATGCTTAAACTATACGTAATACGTGCTTTGTTCAACTTACTAGTATCTTTACCATGAACCCAATGGAATAACTATGATTACAGAATAGAGTATACCTTATTTACATAATCAAGATGATTGAGCTCTTTGTGATTGTAATAACCAATTTAGTTACAGAAACCTGCTTGCTTATCTTTATACCTCATGTTTGGTCTATGTTATGAGTACGAACTCCATTGAATCTCCATATTTCTATGAGCCATGATTAAAGCAATGGAATAGTAACAGTGATGATTAGAGTCATACCACCATTGATATGGAATTACTAGTAATATGTGATTACTCAATGGAATAGCTCCAAGTTAAACCTTATTGATATACGACATTAGTAACAAGAAATGGCTAAGATAAACTGATAGCTACCTTGAATTCCCTAATTACTGGATATGATGAGCACTAGATGTATTTGCATAATAGACAACCATTGTTCTATACTATGCAATCCATACATTTCCCTCTATTCGACACCATTGGTATCTCATACTGGAATCTATGATAGAAAGTGAAAATTCATGGTTGATGGAATAGTAGTAAGTCCATGGTATTCATGATATTTTACAGATACCCAATTCCAAGTAGCAGGAGGAGATTCATGGTTGAACGCATGTGATTAGAATGAATCTATAGGACTGCCTACTTTCATGGGGTTAGTTCATCACACTTATCTAAGAGCTTACGTGAACCAATACCCTTTAAGAAATGATAACACCAATATTACAGCTAAATATCATTACCTAATAAGAGCTAGTACCATTGTATTACTCATATTCATAGAGCTATCAAAGCTCATAGTTTGTATAAAGCACTCATAAGCACGAATCATCATGTAGTACTAATACCCTTATCTGGAATCACATATCAAGCCTAATAAAAGCAATATAGTATTCACAGTTAAGCTAACCAAGCTATACTAGTAATAAAGCTATCCTTATATGTTATGTAGATCGTATGATTCAACCGCAACCATTGTGGAATCTCTATACGGGGCAACATTGATGTAAGCTTCAAGTGCAATGGGTTTACTAATATCCATAACCAAGCATCAGCTTGTATTATGTTACTACCAATGTTCACATTACCTCTACTATTCGACCGTGTTAGTAAAGGTTAGTTAGATGAAACAATTCACATTGTTTCCATAATGAAGATAAGCTGCTTTGTGATTCACATGATTACATAGGGTCGATATCCGTTATAAGCTGCATGTTTATGGTCTAATGATGATGCTTACTAAGCAGTTGTGATTACAACTTCTCTAAGACTAGTTATGAGCTAGATGATCACAGTTAATATCTAAGCTATAAGTAATGGGAATACTGCATCATAAACACTGATAATCACTTGTACTATTAAATATGATAGCTAATCCATGGTAAATGATCACATTCCCTATGTGTAATGATTACTGTAATTACGTTATGATCTTTCTATAATATAGAGATGTTGTACTACTAGGTTATGGAGTTCATAGATATGGTGATTAATTTTCTATACATGTGGGTGAAACATATATGATAGCTTAAGTAAGCTCAATCCATGTCTAATAATTAGGGGAACTACGTAGGTCCTTGTGCTTTACCAGTATAAGTGAATCCAGATGAAACTCATGTTATTACATAAGGAGAAGCAGTTCTATAAGCTCTAATATGTAACAAGTACTGTGCTTATTCAATTACTGTAACTATAACAATGGTTATCATACCTTGAACATACACTCTTATTCCATATTCAAGCATATAAGGGTAATGAATACAATAACTATCACTGATACAGGTAATGATATTGAACTGATTGAACCAATAGCTATAAGTCTTAAACAACTATGATCATGAAGTATCTCCATTGAATTGAGCTATTACTGGAATAACAATGTGCACTTTGCACAACCGGTAAATTTTCATGCGCCTTTGACTTCGAAATGAACCACTGATACAAGATTCCCAACCCTTCAATCCCTCAGATGTCTATTATTGCTGCAACAATTAGCGTTTTATGTTTGGGGAATCTCGTTGCAGAGTGCAAGATATTATCAATCTGCAATCCAATTAAGAAGACGGTGAAGAAATTACCTCCAACTTTAAGAATTCAGTTGATACACAAAGCAACCATGTGTCTAAACAAGGATGCCCACTCATATAAAATTGTAGTAGCAGGAGAAGAGAATAGAATTATTTCTGCTCCCATAAACTCCAGAGTATATACCCTTTATACTGAAATTTATGGTTCTAGTACTGGTCACTAGAGAATGGCAACAACCCCCTACCCAATGAAAAATTTGGGTCAGATCCAGGAGTGTGGTGTAAAGGCTTGTTCTACTGTATCACATAGCTTCCATATGGAGTTGTTAGATTTGATGCCGAGAGTGGCATTTGGTCTGAAATTGATGCAGCCATGCCATGCTCTGTTTCTACTCCGGTCCTTGCAGAGAGCAATGGTTGCCTAATCATGGTTGGGAGAGTGGTTAACAACCTTAATAAAGATATTGAAAAAATACAGATTTGGGAATTTCAATTTGTGGGCTGTGATATTAAAGCTTGGACTGAGCTTCAACAGATGCCTCCAAGTATCTATTCAGAGTTCATGGGTCCTCTCAAATTTTATTCTCCATTTGTATGTTCTGCAATAGGGGATTGGCTGTGCATTGATAAGCATTTAAGCCCATGTGTAATTGCTTTCAATTTATACAAAAACACATGGAAAAGCCTTCCAAGTGATCCTCTTTTTCCAGGAAACAAGAACTTTCGTTTCTTAGGTTTGTGTTATAAGCCTGCATTATCAGGTTGGCATCTAGAGACTTATGACTGTTCTGATGCTCAAAAAATTGCAGTCTACTTTGGTGTATATTGGATTCGAAACATGAAAGATTATCTATATATAAGTTGAAATTCAGCTCTACCCTGACCTTGCTTGATATAGCTCAAGCTCTCTGTATTCAGTCAATAATCATTTGATTTTTTTTTCGACCTGACAAATGGCTATACATATTATTGTGGTGGATTCGACACACGGGTGTACGAAATCACACGCGTTTAGAGAATGTGGTCTTTTCTCTAAACCATAAGTAACAGGTAGTATCTGGGGGGAGCTCAGAAGTATAAGACTTAAAATGAAGTGATACACTAAAGTATGCTCTATTAAAGAACTAAAACTAAAAACACAAAAGAAGCTATATAGAGAGTTCCAAACATTAACAACGTAAACAACGGCTCGATGGCCTTCTTCTAATTGAATGCTTGGAATGAAAACAAAAATCTTACCCACTTGCCAAAGGGCCTAGGCAAAGGCTCTAGGACCCGATGCAAGGATGTTTTTCCTTCAAGTTCTGCCTTCTGATGCAGTCTAACTCTCTGTGTGTGCTGTAATGGGCTAAGATTGTTGGTTGGCCAACAATCGAGTCCTCTTCTTCAGCTCTTTCTCCTTGGTTCACACAAGACACTGGTGTTGCTTGGGCAACTTTGGCCAGCATAACCTTGTGATCACCCATTGTTCATCTCTTTGAGGGTTTATATAGGTGAGCTTTCAAACCTCCTTCCCTCCCTTGGTACATGGTTGATAGTGACCCAAGGGAGGGGAAATATTCCATTGTGGGCTGAAATATGCTTTTGTGCACTCACACAAGGCCTAAGGAGGTGCTGGTGCTGTCCTTAGGCGGCTTTCACATAAGGAGAAACTATCATTTGCTTGCTTGTGGTCCCCAAAAGGGACTTTTTTCCATTTCCAGGAATCGTGCTTATCGAGCTCCAGTGCGCGCAGAAGGCACACTTCTCGAAGAAAAAAGCGCGCATTCAGGCATTTATGACTAGTTCAATCTTGAATTGCTCAAAAACTTAGAGATTCTAAATAATTTTGATTCCATAATGTATCCCTGTCCTATAAATCCTTAGGCTCGACATTAACTGATGTCGTTTTCTGCTGTATGATTTTCCAGTGTTAATAGATGCCCCCTAATGTGTGAGGTCTAGGAAGAACTGTATAGCTGAAATACATTATAGTTTCTTTTCTGTATCGTATGCAGAGAGAGAGAGAGAGAGAAAGAGAGAGAGCGAGGCCGTGTGTAGAAGAGACAACACCTTGCATCGGTTTTGAGATAACCACTGCCTAAGGGACCCCCTGCAAGCAGACAAAATATGCAACATATTTGCAAAATTTCAACGAGGCAGGAATGTCCCATGCTCGTGATGCTATGGCTAGTTAAACAAAATTGACAGATACATGTGATGTCTGTGTCACTACTATGGTCGTGATGTTGGTGGTTGCTGATGACGACTGCTGACGCCCTTAGGGGTGTTTTTTCTTTGACGATAGGTGGAATGTGGTATCCATATGCGTAATCTTGGTATGGCATATCACTGTGCAATGTACGCATATGTACTGGCTGGGACCTTCCCGTGTAAGCATTGTTGTCAGAGACCCTTATAAAGGCATGGGTCTTCGACGGATCTTGATCAAAGTGTAATGGTTGTAAGGTACGATACCATCATGACATGAAAGCTTTTGCTGTAGTCGAATGTCAAGAGGATCGATGACATCTATGGACAATGATGTCTCCCATAGTGCCACCTGAGGATACCCCTTTACATGGGGAGGGGTTATCCAAGGTACTGCTTCCTTTCTGGAAAAGAGGTGTTGATGTCGACAAAAAGGAAGCCTTAACCGAACCATAATGGGTTTAACATAGGCATGTTGGTGAGCGGTGGTTGAAAATGGATGATGGGGATTCAGTGGCCCGAGGTTGAAGTATATTTTAGTAGCTTGGCGGAAGTCATAGGTATTTTTGAAGGGAAAAATCCTTGGAGTCGGTAGGACTTCCAGGGCGGGTATGAACCGGCTATGATTGTCGTAATGGTGCGTGCATGGAGGGTATGAAATACTTCGACCAAGGGAGATGGGGGACTACTGCCATGGGAGGAAAAAGTGCAATATGAGGGCAAAGAGGCGAAGGGCGTTGTTTGTGATCTTTGTACACTTACCAAAAGAATAAAATAATGGGGTTTGGTTTGTACAAAACACAGAGACGGATACCCCAAAACATGAAAGAGGGTCTCTCACTTGATGGTGTGAGGACGGTGTTTTGCTGGGGGTGGGGGTCCCATTGGTTGGTCTCATGTGTGGGGTTGATGAAGCGGAAGATGTCGCAGATGGGTTAATGTTGATGGAGGTATGGTGGGCCAAATGCGGTGTGCAGAGGTGCGCTTTCATTCTGCTTGTACAACCCGATCGTCCGGGAAGGGGGTTGGTTTAGATGGTTAACCTTACCTTATGCATGGTATATGGATGGGCACGAAGTGCTTCCCGGACTAAAAATGGTATGGCCATGACGTCACTTGTGGGGTGACGTATGGTCTACTTAGGATGACGATTGCCATGGAGGGGAGGCTCTACCGACCATCGTGGACGTTTATCATATGTAGGGTGAGGTGATGGTAAACATGGTCAGGTATGAGGACCCTATGGTTTATTTTTGATGGAGAAATGATGTCAGGATATGCAAAGTTTTCAGGGACTCTATCATGATGAGGGTAGAATGACACCTGCTCCAGAACTTTCGGTGGTCGGTGTTGTGAATGGTTTGCGGGTTCTTCTTGCAAAAATAACTACCTCAAGTGAAAGCATATTATTTTCATCCAATATTATTGAAAAACATGAATTTTGGAAAGGAAGATGGGAGGGTGCAACTTACGGTTTGCAGAATGGACCTTCTGATCTCCTGTTATGGACCTCTGAAGTTCTGGAAAAGGGCAATAAATAAGGGATTATGGCCCTAATCCTATTCATTTGTACTTGCTGAGTTTGGGAGATCAGAGGTGATAACAGAGCCTTTCTTGCCATTACGGTCAGCCTATGTACTGGGGATTAGCGATACTATGCCGAGGTAACTCTCATGATGTCCTGCATTTTGATTTTTCCAGTTTGGTGACGCCGGGGGCCGTACAAATTAGGTTTGTACGACCTCAAAGGGGATTTTTGCCCTAGATTGCGCGGGCGATCTAGGGAAATATGCGCCCCCCCTTGCGCGTATTTCTCAGGTACAGCCGCGTGAAGGTGAGCTATCCCTGCCTCTTTTCATGTAAGGGCGTGCCTGTAAATGAAACAGGCGTGCAAGGGAAGTGTTTTTTTACTGTCCTTAATGATTTTTCTCCTTTGTACTGATGGGTGCCTGTTGCTTGGCAGGTTAGTGTGGAGAGAGCGAGAATGGCCCGAGATCCGGACTGCTCTGGCTGCTGATGCTGGGGCGCGCCGTCGGTTGGCCGCATGGGACCTCTTGAAATTTGATGAGAACGAGTTCCTTCGGTCACAGGACCAACTGCTACGTTATATCATACGACATTGGCGCCAGAGGTGCAACATGTTTGTCATGAGGGGGACGAACTTGATTATCTGTCCAGAGACGGATATTTACTTTGTGACCAGATTACTGCCTCAGGGAGAGGCGCTGAGGTATCTGCTTCCTGCTGGGCGGGTGAACATGGATAGGTTCCAGCGACGGCATTATGGTGGTGCGCCTCTTACTGAGGGGTGCATCAATATCGCCTCAGTGATAGATGTGGCCGAGAGGTGTGCTCTGGCCATTATTGTGTGACTGGCGGGGTTGTTTGCACCTCATCAGGCTTCGGGCTCACAACTGGTGGTTTTACGCCACCTGAGGAACGAGCATTTCTTTGATTTTGCCCGCTTCTACTTTGATGGTATGGTGTCGCAAATGAACAGGGTCCAGCGTGGATCCAAATCATTTGCGTACGCTAGCATTTTATGCAGCATCATGTACGAGAGGGTCATGCTAATGAGGCCTGTAGTGCCTGTGCCTATCAGGGGGCCGAGGGAGCCACGTATGAGGAGGTGGGCTTCGGTGATGCCACGTGGTGGTGGTGGCAGAATGGGTCGTTATTGGAAAGACATGACAGAGGCCTGGTTTTAGGCCAACCCGCAGATGTTCTTGCCATACCCTTACGCGGGGATGGACTTTCAGGGCGATCCAGATATTGGTCTCCCTTTTGGTTATGTTTGGGGTCCCGCAGGTATGTGTTATATTTCTGCATTTTACTCGAGTTTTTTGTGTTCTTGAGTTTTTTTCATTGACACTGACATTATTTTGGTTACTCGTGCAAATGTTAGCGAGGTGGGATGCCCAATGGCCTGGGTGGTGGGTCACAACCTTCTACCATGACCGCGTGGTGGTCGGGGAGGTGGTACCATAGGTGGACCGGGCAAGGGTGCCGGTGGACCAGGCGGGGATGGTGCTAGTCCTTCTGGTGAGGGAAGCAACACAGGTGCCGCTGAGGTAGTAACAGAGAGAGCTCGTGCAGATGCGGCTGAGGCGCGTATCATAGCACTTCCAGCTCAGGTAGAGGCTCTAGAGGATTTCTGGGGTTGAGTGGACTGTTTGACCCACGGGATGCCTGCTCGAGGTCATATGGATGACTTCGAGGAGATATGGCTAGAGACGGTGATGGCTCGTGAGAGGGACTACTAGCCTACTCTACGATGGGTAGCTATCGCAGTGGTGACAGTAGCTCCAGTGGTGGTACCAGGAGCAGTGGTGGGCCCAGGTGATCCTCTTGAGGGAGCACCCCCCTAGGGTAGATTTTTACACAGGGAAAGCACCCATTATGAGGATGCTTCCCTTATTTTTAACGACCTTTGTATTTTTGGACTGGCCAATGGGCCAATAATACTATTTTTTGTACTCTGATACACATATTTTTTGATATATATATATGAGAGATCTTTTTTGCGGCTCTACATGGTGTGATGTCTATTTCGGTTTATGCATTTGTGGTATGCTGATGGATGTACATGTTTTTGGCTTTTATGTATGGTGATTTTCTCGCGATGCATTCCGGTTTAGGATGTTGTTAGCTATGCGATCAACAGTTTGGTTTTGATTCCTTGATACATGTGACAATGTAATACAATCAAATTTTCTGCTTAATCTTCTGGCACGCAAATATTTTCTAAATAGGTTTACATCCCTGGTTTCAAATGTTTAGTTTAACTGCGAGACTACTAACTGGGAATCTAGGTAGACATGCATATGGTGGATGTCTTGGTGGAGGGCCTCGCACATAATTCTGATAACGACGTCATATTTTTCTTGATTGTTGGTTGCTGAACCGATGCACACGCTGTTTGAACACAGTTGTGATTGGTCAGGGTAGTAGATGATCCAGGCGGCTGCAGCTAAGTTTTGAGACCATCGCGATGCTCCATCAACAAATCCAAAATAAGGTTCAAATTGGTGATCCATGGTGATATTTTGAGCACGTTTAGGTTTTTTTGGGTCAAAAATATTTTGGTATTGGGATTTTTGTGTACTCTAACTCTAGGGGATAAGAGCTACTGGGGCCCTTATTGATAGAATTTCTTGAGGTAAAGGCTGTTAATGGGGTTAGTGAGGTAGGTCCCGTCCGGTTCCGTCAAGATGTATTCCCCCTGCTGGAGGCAATGTTTGATGATATAGGGCCCTTTCCATAGGGTTTCGAACTTTCCTAGCCCTAAGGCTTCTTTTGTGACATCATAGCAAAGGAATAGCTCTCCTACAGTAAATGAGGGGGGGGGGGTGATGTGGCAGTTGAATGATGCTTTTACCCTTTTCTTATGGGCCTCATTATGTTGAAGCGATTGGCGTCTGTTTTCATCAACTAGCTCTAGTTTTACTAGGCGTTGTTCTAGAGGCTGGGTGTCATCAAGGAGTTCGATGGTTGTATGAAAGTTTGGGATCTCGTGTTCTATGGGAATCATAGCTTCAATCCCATATACTAAGTGGAAAGGAGTAAAACCAGTGGAAGTCTTAACTGCCGTGCGGTATGCCCACAGGGCGGAAAAGAGCATGTGGTGCCAGTTGGTTTTATGGTTGTTCACCATGCGCTGTAACATTATTTTGAGTATTTTGTTAACGACCGCTACCTGATGCAGAAGCATCCAACTTAGGGTAAACAAAAAAACAGGTGTTTGTCTTACAGGTTACAGTTGATTAGTTGATAGGTCATTGCACCTGGGTTTTTATTTTATTTTGTTTTATTTTAGGAATTTCGTCATTAGGGCCTAATAGTTATTTACATTCTGTAGTTTCACTTAACAATTTCTTTTAGTTTATTTTTAAAATGCATTCCTAGATTGGCAGTTTCAAAATGAAAATTGTTTCACACAGTAGTACAAAAGAAAGAAAAATACATTCTTTAAAGGTTGATTTCCATCATAGTAAGAGAGAGAGAAGGAAAATAACATGAATAAGGAGATTTTACAAAAGAAAACATCTACGAATTGTTTTCTGCAGACAATACTATTTTATCTTTCCTGTCTATTGTTTAAATCTTCGTGTATGATAAATTGAACAAAAGCGAAACTGTTAAAAAGGCGAACATAAGTAAATTCATATGTAGACACGGGAGTGATTATAGCATTTGACAAAATTGAAGCATATATCTACAGGAGAGTCCAAGACAAGAAGATTTCACGAACTAGCAGGCGTTGTAAAAGAACCCCAGGCATTCACAATTTATATAAACCAAATTTAAAATTCCACTGTTTACAAAACAAATCTATTTCTGTTGACGAGTCCCGTAGCACTTCAAAAAAATATTACATATTACAGTCTATGGTCTGGGTTTAAAGCCCTGTACAAACAACCTTCGTATCTTGAAGGCAAACTAGAAAATAACCAACAGAACTGGACTACGAATTGACGATGTAACTTTTTTATAAAGCCCTAATCTATCTACCCAGGAAAAGACTTGTGCACAGGCCGACTAACAGTGGAAACCACAACAAGAAGTGAGGACAAAAGCCCATATTTCACAACTTAACAAATTACAAACTACCAGTGATACACAAGAGAAACGACCCTAACCATTTTTTAGGGGTCGATAACAGTGGAGACGAAAAATCGAAGACGGACAAACTGCTACACCTGCAAAAGACAAGAATTCAAGAGTTAATGCCCGGAAGTGACTTCTAACAGAGAATTGAAGTCCGAGTGAGCGAAAACAAGAGGGTTTGTTTATTTAAACTTACCGAAAATTAGAAACGTCGAGTAGAAGAGAAGGTTCGGTCGCAAATCAACAAGGGTTTGCTCACAAGGAGCGAAGACATTAGAAATTCATAAAAATGCAGAGAAATTGAAAAAGGAATAGATAGCTCACCTTCGAAGAATGGATTGAGTTGAAGCAAACGCCGAAAAACCCTTGGTGATTTCGACCTATAAGTGCAAGAAAGAACCAGTTAAGACACAAGCAAACTCGTAGGCGGAAAATAGAAACAATGCCAGAAGGAAACGTCTATGCATGAAACGAATAGAAGAAACAACCAGAAAAACACCACTGCTGAAGTCTTATTGAAGAGCCACGAAGGTTTTGGCAAACCCTTGCCACAGTAGCAGAATGAAAAGAACCAATAGAATTCCATAACGGCAGAGCCAAACACAGACGAAACCCTCGAGCAAATGAAAGTGAATGCAAATTGAGTAGAGTAGGGTTTGGATAACGCAAGAGAACAAAAAACGAGGAGTAGGACAGGTGTCTACTTCAAGTCAGCTTGTAAGGACGAGTGAAATTAATCGACAGTGATTGCAAATCAAAACCAATCTATAACGTATCATACAACAATTGGATTATTAAATTCTTAATTTATCGAATCCGTAAATGTATGATACGATACCATAACCATTGTAACATTGAAATATCGATACATAACTTATATTAAGGTTATATTCAAATGGTTAAATCAAAAAGTTTTGAGTGAAAGACTTAAGGAGGGTTGGGCCCCATCAATTTTGGTATCAAAGCAGGCTGTGTGTTAGAAGAAATGGAAGTAGGTCGATGAGGTCGAGGAAGAGCTATCCGAAGAGTAGCAGATGAAGGATTGCGAGAAGAGATTCGAATATTGAATGCCCGTTTGGCAACAGTAGAGGCAGGAAGAAGAAGATATCCTGAGGGAGGAGATGACAGTGATGAAGAAGCTGCAGAGACAACAGATGGATCAGATGGAGAAGGACCTGAACTCAGAATGTTGAGGTCAGTATTGTTATAAAATAGTAAGCCAAAGCATGAGCTTTCGACTTATGATGGAAATTTATCAGCAAAGGTGCTGCTGGATATGCTCAGTGAGCTAAATAATTATTTTTACTATGAGGAGATCAGCGAAGATAAAAGGGTTAAATTCGTTGCTACCAAGTTGAAAGGACATGCGTCCTTATGGTGGGATAGTGTCCAGGTAGAGAGGAAGAGGTTGAACAAGCAACCTATAAAAAAATGGACCAGGATGGAGGCTAAATTGAAGGGTAAATTCTTACCCAAAGATTACCAGATTTCTATGTACAGGCAGGTACAAAATTTGAAACAAAAGGGGTTGGCTGTAAAAGAATATACTGAAGAATTAGATAGAGTAAATATGAGAGTTGGTTATATAGAAGACACCCTGAAAAGACAACGAGGTTTGTGAATGGATTAAGGTGGGAAATGCTAGATGAAATAAGTATTCTTTCACCTAGAACTATAGATGAGGCATATCAGAGTGCCTTAAAAGCAGAGGAGAAAATAAACAGGAAGCAAAATTCCAGAAGAGGAGGAGGATCTGGCAGAGGGAAAGGACGGGCCTATGGCAGAGGTAGAGCTGCCAATTCCAGTGATGAAGGCAACAGTTCAAAGACTCCAGGAACAACAGAAAAATACACTAACACTAGAGGGGGAAGGCCATACCAGCGTGGAAGAGGTAATGGCAGAGGCAGAGGAGCTGCTATCCAGTGTTATAGGTGCCATAAATGGGGGCACAAGTCTTTTGAATGTCCTGAAGGTGAAAAAACAGGAGGAAGAGGAGCATATGCTGCCCAGATGGAGGAAGCAGAGGCACCACCCCAAGAGGTAGAGAATGTACCAGAAACAGGGGAGGCCTTAGTGTTGAATAAAGTATTGCTGAAACTAGCAAAAGAGGAAGTTGAACCGACTCAGAGAAAAGCATTATTCTGGACAGTTTGCAAATCACATGGAAAATGCTACAAACTGGTAATTGACAGTGGGAGTACAAATAATTTAGTAGCCACAGAAATGGTGGAGAAATTCGGGTTGAAGAGGCTGAAACACCCCACTCCTTACAAGGTGTCGTGGTTACAGAAAGGGCATCAGCTGTTAGTTGATGAGCAATGTGAAGTTGAGTTCCATATTGGCAGATATAAGGATAAAGTTATTTGTGATATTATGCCTATGGACGTGTGTGATATACTGTTAGGGAGACCATGGCAGTATGACAGAAAAGTGGTGCACGATGGGAAGACAAGTTGTTACAAGTTTATTAAGGATGGGATTAAGCATACGCTTGTACCCATCAAGGAAGAAGAGACAGCAGAAACCAGTGGAGTCAAAACATTATTGGTGGGAGGAAAGGAATTTTTAAAACAGATCGAGGACAATGAAATCAAATATGTTGTTGTAAGGAGGCCAAAAACAATGATATTGCATACTAAAATTACAGATCTACCTGAATAAATCCAAGACATGTTACAAGATTTCAGTGACATTATAGTGGATGATTTACCAGATGAATTGCCTCCTAAGAGAAGTATCAGTCACCACATAGATTTTATACCTGGAGCTAGTTTACCAAACAAGGCAGCTTACCAAATGAGTCCTAAGGACAATGAAGAAATCAGGAAGCAGGTACAGGAACTGTTAGATAAAGGGTTGATAAGGGAAAGTTTGAGCCCCTGTGCAGTTCCAACAGTTTTAGCTCCTAAGAAAGGTGGAGAATGGCGGATGTGCACAGATTCATGAGCTATTAATAAAATTACTATTAGATACAGATTCCCATTGCCACGAATGGATGACATGAGGGACTGCTTGAGTGGAGCAGCATACTTCTCAAAGATCGATCTGAAGAGTGGTTACCACCAGATTCGAATTCGAGAAGGGGATGAATGGAAAACAACTTTCAAGACAAATGAAGGACTGTATGAGTGGCTGGTAATGCCATTCGGTTTGAGTAATGCCCCTAGTACTTTTATGCGCTTGATGAATGAAGTGCCGAAAGAGTTCATTGGGAAGTTTGTGATTGTCTATCTTGACGATATATTAATTTTCAGCAAGACTAAGGAGGAACACTTTTGACATGTTCGAAGTGTGATGGAGAAATTGCAGCAGAACAATCTGCCGATAAATCTGAAAAAATGTACTTTTTTTTAGAATGAATTGGTTTACTTGGGTTTTGTGATTGCAGAGAATGAACTGAATATGGACCCAGAAAAACTTGCAGCTATTGTTAGCTGGCCATACCCAAAGAACCTGTTTGAGGTTCGTAGTTTTCATGGGTTGGCAAGTTTTTATCGAAAATTTATCAGAGATTTCAGTGGAATCTACACACCTATGTTGGACACCATCAAAAAGGAAAATCAACCTTTCTGTTGGACTGAAGCAGCAGAGAAAAGTTTTCAGATTTTGAAAAGGAAGATCACTGAGAGACCGATTTTGAGGTTGCCTGATTTTAACATACTATTCCAAGTTCGTTGTGATGCTAGTGGTACAGCCATCGGGGCAGTACTTAGCCAAGAGGACAAACCGGTCGCTTATTTCAGTGAAAAGTTGAATGAAAGCAGGCAAAAGTACTCATCCTATGATAAAGAATTTTATGCTGTCGTCCAAGCACTGAAGCATTGGAGACACTATTTATTAGGTAACGAATTTGTTTTATTTTCTGATAATTTTGAATTACAATATATTATGCAGCAACACAAACTAAACCATAAGCATGTAGAATGCGTTGAGTATTTGTAGAGTTTCACATTTGTGTTGAAACACATTAGTGGACAGGCCAACAAGGTGGCAGATGCGTTAAGCAGAAGAGCTTTTCTCTTACAGGAGAGTACGATACAAGTGCTGGGTTTTGAACATTTGAAAGACTTGTATCAAACAGATGCAGATTTTAAAGAAGCTTATGAAGCTTGTCAAAATCCTTTATTGAGAAACAATAGTCCATGGTTGGAATATAATTTGCAGGAAGGGTTGTTATTCACAGGAGGACAATTATGCATTCCTGATTGTTTGATGAGAGAGAACATTATTCAGGAGATGCACAGTGGAGGTCTAGCCAGAGATTTCGGCATAGACAAGAATTTGGTACAACTCGGACATTTTTATTACTGGTCAAAGATGCGATGGGACGACGTTTCGAATCCCAACAGGGATCCATCATCAGGAATTTCTTGAATCCTGATGATGGATCCCCGTTGGGATTCGAAACGTCGACACTCGTTCTCTAGCACTATGGATAATCCGGGAAGTTTTAAAAAAAATGATCACCACATGAGTTTAAAAACCAAAAATGCGATGGGACGTGCAGCGATATGTGACTAGATGTAAAGTGTGCCAATTGGCGAAGGGACACAGCCAAAATACAGGACATTATACGCCACTGCCAATTCCAAGTAGACCATGGGACTCAGTCAGCTTGGACTTTGTCTTGGGTCTGCCAAGGACACATCAAGGTTTTGACTCAGTGACGGTGGTAGTAGACAGGTTTTCTAAAATGGCACATTTCATTCCTTGTCGAAAAACCAGTGATGCCACTCACGTAGCACACTTGTTTTTCACGGAGATCGTCAGATTGCATGGTCTACCGAGGTCCATTATTTCTGACAGGGATGTGAAATTCACAGGATATTTTTGTCGTACCCTGTGGAAGAAGTTGGACACTCAGTTGAATTTCAGCTCCGCATATCACCCGCAGACTGATGGGCAAACAGAGGTGGTGAATAGGAGCTTGGGAAACCTGCTACGGAGTTTGATTGGTGAAAATTCACGGATGTGGGATCGTGTACTTGCTCAGGTGGAATTTTCTTATAATGAATCACCAAATCGCAGCACGGGATACAATCCTTTTCAGGTTCTGTATGGCATGCATCCTCGCGGAGTGCATGAACTGCGAGATTTGGGAAAGTTGGAAAGGAGGAGCGCTGACGGGGAAGATTTCGCCCAGGCAATGAGCGACTTACATGAGCAGGTGAAATCGAAATTACAGGACAACAGTAAAAAATACAAGCAGCAAGCAGATTTAAAGAGGCGGGAAGTTCAGTTTAATGTAGGGGACGAAGTTATTGCACATTTACGCAAAGAATATTTTCCTAAGGGCGAATATAACAAGCTGAAGTTTAAGAAGATTGGCCCCTGTAAAATTCTTCGTAAATTTTCTGCCAATGCTTATGAATTACAGCTGCCACCAGGAATAAGCATATCGCCCATCTTCAATGTGGCAGATCTGTTTCCATATACTGCCAGTCCTGAAGACGACAGAGCAGCATGGCCAGAACGGGACACCTAGTTTGAAAGTGGTTCTTGGATGAGGCAAATTCCTACGGCTCAGTCCCTTGAGATTGAGAGCATTCTCGACACCCAGGTAGCCAAGCGCACTCAAAGGAAAGAGTACTTACAATACCTTGTCAAGTGGAAGAACTATCCCATTGAGGACAGTTCATGGCTTGACGCAGCACAAATACAATGAGCAGGCTATTCTGTTGAAGAACTCATGGAACAGAGCCATGAATTTTTGTTACCCCTGGAGCCTGATGCAGGAGCATCCAACTCAGGGTAAACAGAAAAACGGGTGTTTGTCTTACAGGTTACAGTTGATTAGTTGACAGGTCATTGCACTTGGGTTTTTATTTTATTTTATTTTATTTTAGGAATTCCATCATTAGGGCCTAATAGTCATTTACGTTATGTAGTTTCACTTAACAATTTCTTTTAGTTTATTTTTAAAATGCATTCCTAGATTTAAAGAACAAAAATCAAGAATGTAACTGTTGGCAGTTTCAAAACGAAAACTGTTTCACACAGTAGTACAAAAGACAGAAAAATACATTCTGTAAAGGTTGATTTCCATCACAGTAAGAGAGAGAGAAGGGAAATAACACGAATCATGAGATTTTACAAAAGAAAACATCTGTGAATTGTTTTCTGCAGACAATACTGTTTTATCTTTCCTGTCTATTGTTTAAATCTTCGTGTATGATAAATTTAACAAAAGAGAAACTGTTAAAAATGCGAACAGAATTAAATTCATATGAAGACACGAGAGTGATAATAACATTTGACAAAACTGAAGCATATATCTATAGGAGAGTCCAAGACAAGAAGATTTCATGAACCAGCAGGCGTTGTTAAAGAACCCCAGGTATTCACAATTTATATAAACCAAATTTAAAATTCCACTGTTTACAAAACAAATCTATTTCTGTTGACGAGTCCCGTAGAAATTTAAAAAAATATTACATATTACAGTCTATGGTCAGGGTTTAAAACCCTGTACAAACAGCCTTCGTATCTTGAAGGCAAACTAGCAAGTAACCAATAGAACTGGACAACGAATTGACAGTCTAACTTGTTTATAAAGCCCTAATCTATCTACCCAGGAAAAGACTTGTGCATAGGCCGACTAACAGTGGAAACCACAACAATAAGTGAGGACAGAAGCCCAGATTTCACAACTTAACAAATTACAGACTACCAGTGATACACAAGAGAAACGACCCTACCCATTTTTTAGGGGTCGATAACAGTGGAGATGAAAAATCGAAGACGGACAAACTGCTACATCTGCAAAAGACAAGAATTCAAGAGTTAATGCTCGGAAGTGACTTCTAACAGAGAATTGAAGTCTGAGTGAGCGAAAACGAGAGGGTTTGTTTAGTTAAACTTACCGGAAAGTAGAAATGCTGAGCAGAAGAGAAGGTTCGGTCGCAAATCAACAAGGGTCTGCTCACAAGGAGCGAAGACATTAGAAATTCATAAAAATGCAGAGAAATTGAAAAAGGAACATATAGCTCACCTTCAAAGAATGGATTGAGCTAAAGCAAACGTTGAAAAACCCCTGGTGATTTCGACCTGTAAGTGCAAGAAAGAACCAGTTAAGACACAAGCAAAATCGGAGGCGGAAAATAGAAACAATGCCAGAAGGAAACGTCTATGGACGAAATGAATAGAAGAAACAACCAGAAAAACAACACTGCTGAAGTCTTGTTGAAGAGCCACGAAGGTTTTGGCAAACCCTTGGCACAGTAGCAGAACGAAAAGAACCAACAAAGTTCCATAACGGCAGAGCCAAACACAGACGAAACCCTCGAGAAAATGAAAATGAATGCCAACTGAGTAGAGTAGGGTTTGGATAACATGGGAGAACACAAAACGAGGAGTAGGACAGGTGTCTACTTCAAGTCATATCACAAGGACGAGTGAAATTAATCGACAATGGTTGCAAATCAAAACCAATCTATAACGTATCATACAACATTTGGATTATTAAATTCTTAATTTATCGAATCCATAAATGTATGATACAATACCATAACCATTGTAACATTGAAATATCGATACATAAATTATATTAAGGTTTTATTCAAACGGTTAAATCAAAAAGTTTTGAGTGCAAGACTTAAGGAGGGCTGGGCCCCATCACTACCTGTTCGTTGGAATGGGGGTAATATGGTGAAGCGAATTCATGGGTGAATCCAAGATGGTGAGATAGCTCCTCGAAGAATTCATTTTTGAAGTGCTTTTCGTGGTCAGAGACTAACTCTTTGGGGACGCCAAATCGGGATATCATGTGGTTGAACAAGAATCGAGCAACAATTTCTGTTGTATTGTCATATGTGGGCATGGCTTCGGCCCACTTGGTGAAATAATCGACGGCCACGATGATGTATTTATGGTTGCCTGATGAGGCTGGGTTACAAGTCATGAAGTTGATTCGCCATTTATAGAAGGGGCCGGCTACGATGACAGGATGCAGAGGGACGGGCAATGATCTTGCCTTGTGGGCAAATTTTTGGCACCACTCACATCTTTTGACTACCGTGATACAGTCGCGAAATAGGGATGGCAAAAAATATCCTGCTTGTAGGAATTTTTGGGCGGTAACTATTACAGATAGATGTCCGCCACATGCACCTGCGTGGCAATCGTTCAAGGCTTGCTCTGCTTGATCGTGAGTGAGGCACTGGCGTAAGATTGTATCGATGCCTCTCCTGTATAAGACATCTCCTATGAGGAGGTATCGAGGGGATTGTTGGCGTATGCGCCGGCGGTCATCTCGCGTGAGGTGAGGTTTGAACTTCTGGGTTCGTAAGAATAGGAGAATATCCCTGTACCAAGGGTCGTCGGTTGCTACAAAGAACAGGTGTTCATTTGGTAGTGAATCGTTTACTGGTGATCCTTTGAAATCTCCTGGGAGGTCTGTAATGAACTCTGCTAGGGCAAGCGCCTTTTTGCTTTTGGGAGAGCGAAACTGTAAGTCGTATTCTTGGAGAATGACTATCCAGCGGGCGTACTTGTGGTTCATTAGCTGGCGAGTAAGTAGGTATTTTATGGGATTAGTATCTGCTATGACCATGGTATTTTTTAAGATGATGTAATGGCTAAGTTTCTGTATTGCATGGATTAATGCTAGGGCAGTGCTTTCTTCGGGCTCATATCTTAATGCGGGGCCGGATAGGGTTTTACTGACGTAATAAATTACGTGCTCCCTTCCATTTGGGCCCTCCTGGACCAATACTCCGGCCAACGTGGCGTCGAAGGTTGATAGATATAGGATATAATCCTTGTTATAGTGGGGGGGACTGATAATTGGTGCTGAAGATAATGTTTATTTCAGCGCGTCAATTGCTCATTGGGCATGATCATCCCATTTAAATGGGATGTCCTGGCGGAGGAGGCATAGGAACCCTTGAGCACAGGTGGTGTAATCTGGGACAAAACGTCGTAGAAAATTGGCCTTTCCTTGTAGGCTTTGGAGTTTCCTGAGGGTTCGAGGTGGGGGGACCTCTTTAATGGCTTGAACCTTTAAATGGTCGACTCGAATCCCTTACTGTGACACAATAAAACCTAACAGTATTCCCGCGTTGACACAAAAAACACACTTAAGAGGGTTTAAGCGCAGGTTGTATTGACGACATCGTTGGAATACCAATCGCAGATCCTCGAGATGGTCGGAGCGCTTTTTGGAGCGTACCATAAGGTCGTCCAAGTAGGCGAGGATAAGGTGTGCCAAGTCATGAAATATGTAATTCATGGCCCTTTGTAAGGTAGCTCCGGCATTAGTTAGGCCAAATGGCATTACCTTGTATGCGAATGTGCCCCAGGGTGTGGTGAACGCAGTTTTATACCGATCTGTATCACGGATCTGGATTTGATTATATCCGGAGAACCCATCCATAAAGGATAGGGCCTCGTGGCCAGCACAAGCATCAATAAATTGGTCGATGAAGGGGATGGGATAATTGTCTTTAGGACAAGCTTTGTTCAAATCCATAAAATCGGTGCAGACGCGTATGGTGCCCTGTTTTTTCATGACGGGAATAGGGTTAGAAACCCAAGATGTGTAGGCGATGGGGTAGATAAACCCAACTTTGTGAAGCTTATCGATTTCTCGTTTTATTGCTTCTGTCTTTGATGGGTGCAATTGACGTTGTTTTTGGCGGACTGGGGTCACATCCGACCAAGTGTCAATATGGTGCTCTACAATTGCGGGACTAAGCCCAGGCATTTCTGAGTAGTCCCAGGCGAAGATATCTCGATACTCTTGTAATAATTTTGTATAAGAGGCTACCTCTTCTAGTGAACATGCTGCTTCCAGCGAGATTTCTTCAACTTTTCATGGATTTTGAGATATATTCACTTTGATGGTAGGTGAAATATTTGACATGTTTCCTTCCTCAAACGCATCGGGCACAGGGATGGGGTTTTTAAACCAGTCGAATTTTCGTGACGATAGAAAGTCTTTTAATTCGATTGCATAGATCTCTGGTTCTGTTGTCTTGTCTAGACTGACTGCCTTCTTGGGAAGAAACAGTGAGAGGTGATGCATCACATCCCATGGGTAATCGGGCTCTGTCATGGTTTCCAGGATATCCTCATCTGAATGAAAGAGGTTCTCGAAGGGAGAGTGTTCCCCCGTAGGTTGAGACTGAATGGAGGTAATCCTGGTGGAGCTAGTTGAGAAGCACGATAAATACTTCATCGTAGATGTGGTGGAATCAGACACCGTAGATAGAGTGCAGACGGGTTGGGTCTGTATTGTTGTAGGGCCAGCTACTCTTATAACTGTGGCTGTCTCGACACCTATGGTATATGAGCAGATAGCTCGAGTCATGGTTCCGACGCATGATGTCATGAACCGTATGTGGTGTGTCGTGTCGTTGGCATTTGGCGGGGGATGGATCTCCCTAATGGGTTGTCTTTCAGATGGCCCCAACGGGGTGGACGTATAAGTCACATCCTCTTGGGTCGTTGAACTGTTCATGGAGTCCCAGTCTGCGCCGTCCTCTTGAGAGAGGCGGACAATGGTCGATCGCATACAGTCTAAATCTGTGTAGAATCTTGGTATGTAGTGGCAATGATGTACAGGGTGGTTATCCTCGCATATCTGGCATGAATATGGAATATCCATGTTGGCGCGGTACACTACACGGACTGGGTACCATCTTTAGAACATTTCCAAGGCTGGGCAGTCGATGATGAAATGATCGAGTTCGTCACAAAGTACGCACCTTTCGACTGGGGGAGGTGGTATAGCAGGGGGTCATTCGGGTGACATTTGTTCTTCTTGTAGGTACAAGATGATGCGTGACTCGTCATTCATGGACCGGATGGAGGGATCCTCCTGATAGGATCGCTCGATCGCGTGTAAGGCATCCCTATACCGCGGGAATTCTGGACAATGGTGGGTATAATGTCTTAGGTGTCACAGAGGGCGCATGCGTGATTGGTACGCATCGGTTTTACTGTACTTTTGGTGGCAAGTTCCTTTTTATGGGAATGTCATTTTGAGGTGCCTGCCTCGCAGCTGAGGAGTGGTTTTAACTTGTCCAAATCTAGGCATATGTGAGTAGGGTGTCCTGTGACATCACATATATCGCAGGCTGATGACTCTCGTTGCATGGTGGGGGTTACCACTTTCTTTCCTTTCTTGGCGATTTTCTTTATCGTGGTCGCCAGCTTCGTAGTGGGGATTTCCCTTGCGGGGGCGGTTTCGGCTACTACTTGGGTAGGTTGGGGCTCCTCGGGACCGGGGGGCTGTAACCCAAATGCATTAACATTGGTAGCTGGCGTTCCTAGAGGGGGAACGAGATAACACATTGGGAATGCCAACGATATGTTGGGTAGTACCAGTGTTGCCAAGACCTACTGGGAGGTGAAGCCAGGAGGTGGGTATAGGAAAGGAGTTTGGGAGGCGGCATAGACTATGGAGGCTGCAGTAGCTGATGCCTCGGTGTCGTTACTACTTGAGTCCATGTCCTGACTAACCTCGGTGCTTGATGTGGACATCATGCACACCGGGGCCCCTATGGCATCAAGTGATGCCTCAGGGATAATAGGAGGATCTCCTAGGAATGAGCCTAGGATGGACGACAATTTGAATTGGCCAGGGCCATATTCTTGATACCGTACAAGAGCATTAGTGGCTATGTCTACATAGGGTAGAACCATATTTGTGTTGGTCAAAGGACGTTTTTCAGTGTGCATCAGCTGGTCTACCGTAATGATTCTATCCTCGTGGGGAAACATCATGATGCAGAAAATGGAGGATGCTATGGCAGACATGGCGTACATGTAACTCCACCCAAGGAGTATATTATAATCCAAGTGAGTGTCCAAGACTTCGATGTCTAGGTGGACCATTTTTCTGGCTAAGAAGATCGATACATTTTGGAAGAGACTTATGGGGGTCGAGGGCCGACCGTCGTATGCTATGAGTGTGATGATGGAAGGTTTGAGTTCTGGGGCTCCTAACTTCTGCCATACATTTTTTGACATGATGCACGTCGACACACCCTCATCAATGACACATCGGTGAATAGTGATATTCTATACCGATACTGGTATCTGGAAGGCGACCATGGAGGGAAGCCTAGGGGTGGCTTTGTCTAAATCAAAAGCCATCATGCGCGTGTCAGCGGGGTCGACGGCACCTAAGGCAGAAAGTAGGGCTTTCCGCTGCTTTGGGCATGACTGCAGTACCTCTAAAGCGGACATAGTAGCAGGTGACTGGGCTAGATTGTATACGATGCTGTAATTGTGGGCTGCTTTAGAGTAGTTACCTACTTGCCTATTAGGCCCTTTAACCATTTTTGGCAATGGTTCCAAAGGAATCTTTGGAATGGTCAAAGGTGTAGTCAGCGCACTTGTACTAGCCCCTGACGTACTGGTGTCTGGTGGGGTGTCGTAGCTGCGATTCCAGGTTTGGAAAAACATTTCTTCCCCAGCCATGTAAATTTCATGGTTGTTTTTCTCAGAATCGTTGGGGTTTTGCTGCTGAGTGCTGACTGTTCCTTGATGGGGGAATGGTTCTTGCATAACTGCAATTGTTTGGGAAGATCCTCCTTGTCCTTAGTTACTCTGAAGCTTTTTAAGATTAGGGAGTTCGGGACAGTGGTGAGTATAGTGCCCGTACTCACCACATATCGAACATGAATGGTTTGTTCATAGAGGTGGTTGTTTGCCTTGATTTTGAGGATTGCTTGGCTCCTGGTTCTGGTTCCGATTGGAGTTATTTCCCGGCCGAGGCCATGGTGGGAGCTGTTGGTTTCTGCCCCCTTGTCCAAGGTTCCCTTTGATTTTTTTTTACCTTTCTTTTGACCACGTTGGGAGGGTAATTCTCCTAATCATACTGGTGTGGTTGATCTTGGGACGACTGCACAAAGTTCACCTGTGCATTGTTTTGCATCGGTGGGTTATGTGCTTGGGATTGAGCATACTGTTGTCCCATGTTTGCACCTGGCCGTTGGGGGGGAGTTCTTTCGTCAGTTTTTCTTCCTGCGTACTGGGTCCCCCCGACTGGAGGGTAAGGTCCTCCTTGGTGATACGCTGGCGCCCTATTCGTCAAATTTTGTTGCTGCATATGATGACTTTGAAATCCAGGTTGAGACATGTTCTGGGTAAACCCATGTGTGTAGTCGAGATTCTGACTGCTGCTGCCTAGGTACCCTTGGGTCATTGAGCCAATAAGTCTGTCTGTAGAGTTCGACGTTCCTGGAAATTCTTGATAGGATTGCAGGTGCAGGGCATTAGGCAGGATATTGTATATGTATCCTGATTGCGTATAAATCAGTTCAAGCTACTGGGCTTTACTGATTGTGTCCTCTTCGGATGTGGGGTTACATTGTTCCACATCCTTTGATATCTCCGCAGTCAGATTTTTCAAGAATAAATCCAAAAGGACTCGGTCGTCGAGTTGAACTTTGCATAAGGTATGACGCTATCTCCACTCATGGAGATGTTCAGAAATGTGGGTAGAGGGAGATTGTTTGAAATGAGTGAGTAAATCCATTCCCGAATCATGGTGAATGGGTAACTGAAAGTATGTAAGGAACGCAGTAGCGAGGGCGCTAAAGGTTCTGTGTGAAGCAGGGGGTTTCTCAACGTACCATTTCGCGACCACTCCCGTGAGAGTGCGTTGAAACAACCTCAATCGAATAGTATCGTGAATGATGCTATTCGATGAGCACCACAGGTGAAAGGTCATTATATAATTCCCTGGGTCTTCCGCTTGCTTGCCCTCAAACTTTGGTATGTCTGAAGGGAGCTTCGTGGGCATGGGAGGCCAATTGGGGTCGTGTGCGATGGGGTCATTGGTGAGCTTGGTTAAATCTGGTAGATTTAATGCCATTAAGAAGGGTGACCGAGAGGTTGATTCCATGGCAATGTGTGAAGACACGAAGTTCTGGTTAGAATGAGGGTTAGTCTGTGACATACCCGGTTGTGAATTCAACTGGCTTCCCGTATGGGATACACTCTTCTGCCCCCTAGGGGACGAGGGGGGAGTGATGTGCGGTGTGGTGTTGGGAGACCGACTAGGGTTTGAAATGAAGGTTGCTCCAAGAAAGGAGGAACCAACCACTATGGCAATGTTCCGTCTTTGACGCCTAAACGACGAAAGACCTGGAACCCCTCCCGTTAATGAGGGGAGGTCCAAAAGACACATGGAACGACGAGGTTCTGTTAGAACCGTTTGAGGGTCGTCCAAGTTAGGTTTTGGAAAACACTTTTGAGGGGATTGAGTCTATGATCACATCAAATTTATGGCCACATACATAAAACAAATAAAAAATGAAATGCTTTTTCCTTTAATTTAATCTATGTGATCAATCAAGCAAAAAATGGTTTTGTTTTTTTGCGCGTGATACTCAAAAATCCTAGAAGACCTAATAACGTCCTCACACACTCAAAAGTAACTGGGCCTTGAGAGGATTTCTTGCGAGTGCTGGTACAACGTCCCGAAAGAACTGGCGACGCCCCTAGTCAGCCGAAGAGAATCAACCAAGGTAAGGGTAGAGGGTCTGGCGCTTGCCTGCACCGTCACCTATAGGGTAAAGGATGCCCTAGTTTTGGTCACTAAGAACCACCGTCCCACGTGAGCGTTCGAGTCTTGGGCTTCTTGGTAGTCAGCTAACACTACCGAGTATCAGACAGGTCAGGTAGCCCCAACTGATACCGCACGCACTGTGCCTAAGCCTAACCCCCTCTGAATCGGGTCTCTGCCGCGCTCGGGTTTTCTTTTCCGTGGGCTGATAGGTGGATTTTAAAGCTCCCTAAAAATGAAACTTCTATGTTTCAAATGTGAAGCATGATCAAGGCGGCTTATTGGATGCCTACCCCCCTGATCCTAACTTAAACTATAATTTCTCTTGTGGCCCCTATGGGGAGAGTTTAGTGAGTTGGTTTAAGTTATTTTTAGGTGGCTTTATTTTATTAGTGGGTGAATGTGTGTGAGCGTATGGTGAACAATCTCATAATCTAAACATATGGATATCGGTGATCCATTACAAATTTCCCCTGGTTAAACTATGTGACGTTGTTCCTTGCTCAAATAAAAATCATTTGCGGATAATGGGCCGCTTCCAAAACCTCCTAATTAGTCTATGTGAATGACTAAAGGGAGATAGCGAATCAAAAATTTAGAGTGTTCATATGCTTGTCTAGGGTCACCCAATGGCACAAAGACAATAGATATTACTTACTCTAACTTGCGATTCAATCCTAGTCCCACAATTTCCAAAATGCAAAAATTGAAATTTAAACTAAACAATTTCTACACTATCTTATGCATGTATGGTCATGAGCCACTTAATTTGACTAGTTAGACTAAGTGTGCATACCAGAATTTGCAAAAACATAAATTGTTCGGAAATCAATGGTTGATTCGCCCCCTACTTAAACTATGTGAGCACTTTTTGCAAATAACCAACTTAAATGAAAACTAACTAAATGCCTAAAAAAAGCAGCAAAAATTAGTCTTCAGAAGCTGTGGGGTATCAACACAGGTGTTGGAAGATACATTAGGGGCTGCCAAACACACTTACAAGTAGAAAAAATGTAGAAGGTAGGGAGAAAAAATCTCTCTACAAATTGCGCGCAAAAGCCTCTGACAGGTGCGCTTTCCTGCGCGCAGGTCACTCCTGAAAGCACGCCCTGCGTGTCTGTGTGTAAAAACAGCGTGTAAAATTAATGCAAGTAAAAAATTAGGAGCTGCCTTCTTCATTCTGTCACCTTAGTGAGTCTAGGGAATGAAAGATGGGTCAGAGGACTGTCAGCTCTACTCCATCATAGACTAAGGGTCTCCTACAAACAATGGCACAACCACATAAACTTGAAACACTTCAGTGGAGTCGCCAATCCTGTTGTAGTGGATTCGACACACAGGTGTACGAAATCACACGCATTTAGAGAATGTGGTATTTTCTCTAAACCATAAGTAATAGGCAGTATCTGGGGGGAGCTCAGAAGTATAAAACTTAAAATGAAGTGATACACTAAAGTATGATCTATTAAAAAACTAAAGGTAAAAACACAAAAGAAGCTATATAGAGAGTTCCAAACATTAACAAGGTAAACAATGACTTGATGGCCTTCTTCTTATTGAATGCTTGGAATGAAAACAAAAATCTTACCCACTTGCCAAAGGGCCTAGGTAGAGGCTCTAAGACCCGATGCAAGGATGTTTGTCCTTCAATTTTTGCCTTCTGACGCAGTCTAACTCTCTCTCTCTGCTACAATGGGCTAAGATTGTTGGGTGGCCAACAATCGAGTCCTCTTCTTCACCTCTTGCTCCTTGGTTCACACAAGACACTGGTGTTTCTTGAGAAAATTTGGCCAGCATAACCTTGTGATCATCCATTGTTCATCTCTTTGAGGGTTTATATAGATGAGCTTTCAAACCTCCTTCCCTCCCTTGGTACATGGTGGATAGTGACCCAAGGGAGGGGAAATATTCCATTATGGGTTGAAATATGCTTTTTTGTGCTCACACAAGGCCTAAGGAGGCGCTGGTGCTGTCCTTAGGCAACTTTCACATAAGGAGAAACTGTCATTTGCTTGCTTGTGGTCCCGGAAAGGGAATTTTTTCCATTTCTAGGAATGCGCGCTTATCGGGCTCCAGTGCACGCAGAAGGTGCTCTTCTCGATGAAAAAAACACGCATTCGGGCATTTATGACTAGTTCAATCTTGAATTGCTCAAAACCTTAGAGATTCTAAATACTTTTGATTCCATAATGTATCCCTGTCCTGTAAATCCTTAGGCTCGACATTAACTGATGTTGTTTTCTGCTGTATGATTTTCCAGTGTTAACACATATGTTGAAATTTTTGGCACTTTCGTTGGTGCCAGACGAGTTGCTGGGAAATTTTTAAAATAGTTTGATACCAATTTGTGAGCAGGAGGCAGGCTATCATCCCTGAAAGAAATTTGGAGTTATTGTGAACACTTAACTGTGCTAGTGGTGGACTAAGATATGTTGTAAATCTTTGTGACAAACAGTTCAACTGACTGCAATTCGTTTTATGTGGGAACATTGGTGTAAAGTTACTTTTAATGAGGACTGCTCTCGTTTTAGCCTAGGGGAATCGAGGAGCTTTAAGCAGAGTTTCTTCAAACATTTTGCATGCAACAAAAAAACTACTATTGAAGAATGAAGAAACCACATTACCATTTTGCTTGCTGATGGAGGAAAGGCTTGCAGTAAGAGTAAGGTTTGGCTGCCGGGGAAGGAGAATAGAGCGCGTTGCGGGAAAGAATTAGATTTGTTAAATGTATGAGAAAAATGTCAAATTGTATCCATATTTCTTTAAAAATGGCATACTTTTGGAGTTTCTTGCATGTTTCGCGAGCGGTTCTTTGCAACAGGAGGCATATAACTATTTTTGTTGATTTTTCAGTAATGGTACTGCTAGGGTTTGAGTCGATTATGGAGGTGGAAAGTAGCTATAGTGATTAATTTAAAATTTTGAAAGGCCCGCGATTAATACACCTCCACCCTTTAATACACATTTAACTTTGGAAATCCGAAACCTTTGAACCATAGGTTAATGAACATGCCACCATGTAATTCGTTTGAAATGCCTATGTTGATATTAAAACCATAGTTTATAGTAATGCTCCACCATAATAGGTATTAAAACCTTTCAAATGCCAACATATAAAAACTTTGGAACTTAGGTTTGATTTAAACATTGTACTTTGGGTTTATTAAAATGATATATGTGGAAAATTAATTTCAGAAATACAAAAAATCTCTATTGCTAAGAAATATGGAATTTAATTAGGATGCAAGTTATGTGGGAAAGTAAACAATTTGAGCAACAGTGAAGAAAAATATCCAACAATGGGAAAAAATAATTTCTCTTTAGAATAAAGAATATCTAAAACCTACAACATCAAAAAGGAACTAGTTAGGAAGAAGATATAAGTATTTCATGTTGTATATGGGATCATCTATGCTTTTAGTGGTAGGGTAGTGGAAAGTTATTTTCATTTTTGGGCTATGACTTCCATCTCGCAATAATTTTTTTTGGGTTAGCAATAATGGAATCTCATTTATCATTAATTATTTTTAGGTTTGCAACCCCTTTTTCCTTTATATTTAGAAAAGGCCAGTGTTGAAAATTTGTGATTTTAAGGATAAAGTGAATGATTCCCTTATGAGGATGCTATTTCAGCTTCAGTTCATTGGTTTTCCGTTTTCTGGTGAACAAGTTATCCTCTCTCTCATGATTGACATGCAAGCTGTTTGTGTGGCCAAGTTTCAAGCAGGCCTTGGTGAACATGCCATGGAATCCACTTGGAGGGATTCATATCACGCGTGGCTACACATAAGGTTATGTAGAGCCTCCATATTTCACATTAAATTCATGATGGAGGGAGACGGGTTATGTGCGATTACAAAGGATTTATGACATATCAATTGTTTAATAGATGTAGGTTAGGGGGAAAGATCATACACATGATTGGATATGGTTTTGAATTCCTCTGACATACAATTGAGTTTCATTAAATTCATGATGGAGGGAGACGGGTTATGTGTGATTACAAAGGATTTATGACATATCAATTTTTTAATCGATGTAGGTCAGGGGGAGAGATCATACACAGAATTGGATATGGTTTTGAATTCCTCTAACAGATGATTGATGTTCATTTATGACCTCACCATTATGTGCACTCTTGGGATGGCAGAATCATGGGAGAAGCATTACACTTGGTGTTTGGCAGGTCCTTGGCTTGCATCTGATAAATGTTTCATTTCGTATGTTGAGTTATATATCAGTTATTTTCATGATTCAATGTGGCGAACTTCACTAGTGAGTTTAAGGCAAAGGGCTCCAAGTCTTGCAGCTCTATCCCACTGATGTACGGGCCTGAGCTCTGCCATCAGCATGCTTGATTTTTTCCCTTGATTTCTTCTCGCTTTTCAACGTTCCTCCCTATATTCTTTCTTGATATCCCCTCCATTCCCACTGTGTTCTCTGTAATTTTTCCCTTGGTTCATTGGAATGATACTCCTATAATCTGCGTTTATGTGGAGTTGGATCATTGGTTCATCACCAAGCATTGTTTCATCACTATGTGTTGTTTGGTATCATAATTTTATTTCAGTGGTGCGCTTCCTATGGTAGTGGCATTGCGCAATCCTTCATTGAATATGGTAAAACACCCAGTAAAGGGAAAGGTAAAGCACATGAATCCGTTCATTATGTTGTGGCACATTAAAACATGTCTGCATATGTGTATACATGAACATATTTGACCCCTTTTGAAATCAATAGATATCTAATTTCAAGATGATTTGTGGAAGAAGACACTCAACTATGAGCGTATACCCTTTAGATGTTGAATATGTCATGAGTACAAACATTTATATCACCACTGATGTTTGTTGGTAAATCAGATGAAGTCCCTTGAATCAGTGTCGAATCAAGAAAATAATGGGTTTACAACTGTTGAGCATAGTCATTGTAACCCTAAACATGGCTCCTCACATAAACTAATTAGGGATTGGGGGCTTAGGGGTTAAGGGGTTAGGGATTGGGAGCTTATGGGTTAGGGGATTAGGCGCATTTAGGGGTTAAGAGAATAATGAGTTAGTGGCTAAGGGATTAGGGATTTGAGTTGGGGGAATAATGAGTTAGTGGTTAAACGGTTAGGGATTTGGGGGTTAGGGGTTAGGGGATTTAAGCGCATTTAGGGTTAGGGGAATAATGAGTTAGTGGTTAAGGGATTAGGGATTGGGGGCTTAGCGGTTAGGGGATTTAGGCGCAGTTAGGGGTTAGGTGAATAATGATTTAGTGGTTAAGGGATTAGGGATTAGGGGCTTGCGGGTTAGGGGATTTAGCAGTTAAGGATTTGAGAGGTTAGGGGTGAGGGGTTAATGGGTTATGGGTTAAGCATTAACGGTTTAGGTGTTTAGGGGTTAATGGGTTAGGGATTTAGGTGTTAGTGGTTTAGGGGTTTAAGGGTACAACAAAGATAATGATTATAGGGTACAACAACACTATATGGTTTATAGGTTGATTGATATTGACACGAATATGGTAAGCTTCAATAGTGAAGTTGTTTTTGATGAGGAGGTTGAACCTTTCCAAAATTTTCCTAAGTTTTGAATTACTTAGAAGCTGGAAGGGGTTGAGGATTCAGGTGTCAAGCTTCAGGTAGCTGCACCTAAAGAGGGGTGGAATATTTTGAGCATGATGACTTCCGAACATTCTGTAGAAGATCCAAAGAGTTTGCAGAGCTTGTCAGGCAGGGAAGCTACATTGAATACCATATTTTTATGAAGGGCAAGCCTGGAGAGCGTAGAGGGTCCTTCAGTTGGTACTTTCAGACATATGTGGACCAATGAACATGACATCAACCACTGCTGCTAGGTACTTCCTTCCGTTTTTTTATTATTTCAGTAGAAAAATGTGGGTATATTATTCTATAATTAAAATATGATGTGTTTAATGAATTTCAAAAGTTCAAAGCATTAATAGAGAAATAGTTAGGTTGTCACATTTCCTCTCTTAGATATGATACTGGTGGGGAATTCTACTTAAAATATTTCAATAAATTTTGTGCTAAACATGGGATCCAAAGACAATATACTACACCTTACACTCCACAACAAAATGTATTGGTTGAGAGGCAAAACTATACTATCACAAAGATGGCTAGGTGTAAGTTACAGAGGAAGTATATTCCAAATAGGTTTTAAGCTGAGGCAATGTTCACAATAGTATACCTATTCCAATTCCAAAAACAACACATGATTCCAACCTTCACATGACCCAACCCAACCCACCCTGACTTGCCGAACGCATTTCCCTGGGTGCCCTCACATGACTAGAACTGACCCGATCTGACCCGCCCGAATGCATTTCCATAGGCGCCCTCACACGAACCAACCCGACCCACCCTGACCCGCCCGAATGTGTTTACTTGGGTGCCCTCACACAACATGACCCGACCTGACCCGCCTGAATGTGTTTCCTTAGGTTCCCTCACACGACTCATCCCAACCCCACCCGACCCACCCAAACGCGTTTTCCTGGGCACCCTCACACGACACGACCCGACCCGACCTGCGCGAACGCATTTCCTTGGACAACCTCACACGACACGACCGAACCTAACCCAACCCGACTGGCCTGAACGTCGAAGGCACGAGGGAGCAAACAGAAAACGGGTCGCACGAACATGCAGTACAAGGCACACAGGCGGTTAGTACAACTTAGCATTTTTTATATGGACAACCTCACATGACCTGACCCGACCCGACCCGACACACCCGAACGCGTTTCTCTGGGCACCCTCACACGACCCAACCGGACCCGAACGCGTTTCCATCACATGACCCATCTCGACCAGCCTGAATGTCGAAGGAACAAGGGAGAAAATGACAAACAGGTCTCACGAACGTGCACAAGGCACACGAGTGGTCACAAATTAGCATTTTTAATACGTCCTCCCTAACATGATCCAACTCGAATGCGTTTGCTGTGGTACCCTCACACGACATGATCCGACCCACCCGAATGAAGGGAGCACTAGGGAGAAAACGGAAAACAAATCGAAAAAATGTTAAAAAGCAACACAAGTGGTCACAACTTAGCATTTTTGATATGGCCACCATCACACAACCCGACCTGACCTGACCCGCTCGAACGCGTTTCCCTGAGCGCCCTCACACGACCCGATCCGACCTGACCCGACCAACCCGAACGCGTTTCCTTGGGCGCCCTCACACGACCTGACACGACCCAACCCGACCGGACACATTCCTTGGGTAGCCTGCCATGACCCGACTTGACCCGACCCACCCAAACGCGTTTCCTTGGGCGCCCTCACAGTACGGCACGACCCGACCCAACCCGACCTGAATGTGTTTCCTTGGGCTCCATCACATGACCCGACTTGACCTGACCTGCCCGAACGTCGAAGGCACGAGGGAGAAAATGAAAAATGGGTCGCACGAACATGCACAAGGCACACGAGCAGTCACAACTTACCATTTTTTATACAACCTCCCTTAGACGATCCAACTCAAACACGTTTCTTGTGGCGCCCTCACACGGCACGACCCGACACGCCCGAATGAAGGGCACACGAGGGATAAAAAAACAGAAAAAGGATCGCACAAACGTGCACAAGAAACATAGGCGGTCACAACTTAGAATTTTTTATACAACCACCCTCACACGACCCAACCCAACCCGACCCGTCCTGCCCAAACGCGTTTCCTTGTGCGTGCTCACACGACACGCCCTAACCAGACCGGACCCGACCCGACCCGACTGAACGTGTTTCCTTGGGCGCCCTCACAATATGGCACAACCCGACCTGACTCGACCCGAATGCATTTCCTTGGGCGACATCACACGACTCGACCCAACCCCCCTGAATGTGTTTCCCTGGGCGCCCTAGTCATGACACGGCCTGACACTACCTGACCCGGTCAGACATGTTCCTTGGGCACCCTCACATGACCCGACCTGACCCGACCTGATCAAACATGTTTCCTTGGGCGCCTTCACGGTACAACACAACCCAACCCGACCCGACTCGAACGCATTTCCTTGGGCGCCATCACACGACCCAACCCAACCCGACCCGCCTAAACGACGTCAAAGGCACGAGGGAGAAAACGACAAATGGGTCGCATGAACATGCACAAGGTACACAGGGGGTCACAACTTAGCATTTTTGATACGATCACATCCCTCACACGATTTGACCCGAACGAGTTTCCTGTGGCGCCCTCACACGGCACGACCCGACCCGCCTGAACAAAGGACGCACGAGGGAGAAAACGGAAAAGGGATCGCACAAATGTGCACAAGCAACATGGGTGGTCACAACTCAACATTTTTTATACGACCTGACCTGACCCGCCCGAACGCATTTCCTTGGGCGGCCTCACACGGCACGACCTGACCCGATCACCCAACCCGACCCGACCCACCCGAACATGTTTCCTTGGGCGCCCTTATAATACGACACGAACCTACCTGATGGCGTGACTCGACTCGACCCGTACGAATGTGTTTCCTTGGCTGGCCTCACACGACACGACCTGACCAGACCCAACCCGACCCGGCCGAACGCATTTCCTTGAGTGCCATCACAAGACTCGACCCGACCCGTACGAACATGTTTCCTTGGGCGGCCTCACACGACATGACCCGAAAAGACCCAACTCGACCCGCCCGAACGCGTTTCCTGGGGCGCCCTCATACGACCTGAAAAATTGTTCCTAAACCATAAACCCGATCACATGACCTGACACATTGTTCCTAAACTCTAAAATATAACTCCCAAACATTGTTCCGACCTAAGCCTAGTTGTTCCTAAACATAACCTTGCCTCTAAACATCTTAATATAAACCATGTTTCCAAATGCATCTTAATCCAAACACTTCGACCCAACTTCTCTGTGATAAACGCATCTCGCCCATACATAATATCGTGATTCTCTATTCTTCTCATAAGTGACACTTTTCTCAAAGCCCTTATCTGAGCGCTACTCCAAACGATAACGTCACAGAAACTTATTTCTAGTATTGTAAAGGTGACACTTTTCTCAAAGCCATTGCAATACAGCGCTTTCCGAACGTCGCAATACCGACACTTATCTCTAGGTATACAACAATATCGACCTTATTGTCTGAAAACGTACGGTATAAACGATAATGATTGTGGGTAGAAGTTTGAAAAAGTGATAAATAGAGAAATTTCAGAGCATTTGGTCAAAAATGTAACAAAATAAAGAATAAAAATTACAGTAAATATTACTAGTGTAGTATCATCATGTCGAGAGATTGTGTGCAGTAAGAAGCTCATGTTGGCAAATTACATTCTACGGAAGGTCAGGGATGCGAACATTAGAACAAAGAAGCTCGATAGGAGCAGGGTCGAATACCATAGGCAAGATGGAGGTGAAGGATAATCCTATCTTGTTGAGAGGGAGTGTTGAGATTCAACAAAGATGATGAGCTTAGTGAAAAGTAAGCACCTTCACTAAGTGGGGCCACATATTGAGGATATTTTTTTAGGCATATGTCTATTTTTAGACATGGTGAGCATATTCTATAAGTTGCGGATGTTGTTGTAGATGGTTGGACAATTGTGAAAAATAGATAAATTCTATTTTTAGAATAGTAGGCGAAGTCTATTTATAGATGGAATAGGTCTAAAAATAGATGCATGTCGATTATTATTAGCTCTTAATAATTTGACAATAAACATCAACCTATTCATCTTGGAGCACTTTATTTACGTTGAAAATATTTGGAAAATACGATGGGCGGAAAATTACAATTCCTGAGGTTATTAGTGGCTCATGCTGAAAAGCTAGAGTTAGGCGAAGTGGCAAAGTTATGATTGGAAAAAGTGATTTATGGAGTTTTTATTTAGTTTAACTCAATTAAGTGAGTTAAACTAAGTTGAATAGTTGTATCAAGGTCTGTTGAAAGAATACACTGTGAAAATTAGTAGGTATTAGTTAATTAATTCACAACTAATAACTACTGTTTAGCTGACAGCTGTGATTAACTACGATTATATGCGGTTCGATGGATCTTGATGGAGAATAGGTGAAAAGGTGAATGGACTATCGTGGCTTATAATGCATTTAATGCATAAACACACATTGAGTTGCTGATAAAGTTTACATTCAAAACGAGACAATTACAATTCATTAGAAGGCTTCTTTAGCAAGTTGTGATGAAGCGGTGACCAAAACGAAAATTGGTGCGTAGAATGTGAAATTTTTGCGCGGCAAATTAATGATTGTTGATTATCTTGAAAACTTGATATTACTAGCTTTGTGTAGGTGTTCATTATTCCGCTAAATATACATAATATGATAGTTGGGGTTTTTAGCTTTAAAATTTCTGTTAAACAACTATGTTATGTGCATTAATTTATTCCACATGTGTTTACAATTAGGTTTACATTTTACATGTTTTATGATGGAGGGATTATGTATTTAGCAAGAAGATAAATATTGTTAGATCAGGAGAATCTAGTAATACATCAGTATTAATAAATTTCTACATCGAATGGATTGTACAAAAAAAACACATTTGTGAGGATTCAAGTGTGTATTGTAATGCCAACATATGATAAAGATAGATCTCAAACGTATTGGATGATCTTCTCGTTTCAGTGAATGATCTGGTAGATCATCCAAATAGGGTTTTACAATATGCTTAATATCGTGAAAAGCGTAAGACATGGCCCATTGAAAGGTGGCGTTGACATTATTTAGTCCAAATGGGGGTTTCTGGTAAGCAAAAGTTCCCCACAGAAAAATAAACTCGATTTTATATTGATCGACAGGGAGTATGTTAATTTTGTTGTATCCATAAAATCCGTCCATAAAAGAGAATATTTCATTATCGACACAGTCATCAACTATTTGATCAATATAGGGGGTAGGATAATTGTCTTTGGGACAATATTTATTAATGTTCCTATAATCGACGCATACTCTAATGGTCCCTTGATTTTTGTTAACATGAACAATATTGGAAAACCAATAAACCAAGGGAACATATAGATAAAACCTTCTTTGAGAAGCTTTTCAACCTCAACTTTGATAGTGGCAACCTTTTGAGGATGCATTGGACGTAGTTTTTGTCTAATATTTTTAGCATCTGGGTAATTATTAATTTAGGTGTAATGATACTTGATTGATTCACCGGCATTTTGTATAAGACTGAGAAAAATGTAACGAAAATTCTTGAATAAGGCTTTTATAGTTGAATTTATTCAAGTGAACATAAGCACACCTATATTGAATATTTTCCAATAATTCCAGTTGGTGAGATATCAAGGTGGGATATTTGTAAATATATTTCTAAGTTATTTTCATTTTTGATTGAAAGGAAATGGATATAGGGCATTGAAGTTATCTCGATCCTGAGGTGAAAATATGGTGAAAAATCATTCGATTTCTTAAAGTTGGGAAGAAAAAAGCAAACGATAATCATCCCAAAATTCATCCAAAGTAAATTTACATGATACTTTAGATGTTTAAAACATATAATCGAAAGGTTTAGGAAATGATATTGGTTCCAGCCAAGATAATTAAGAATAATCATCAGTTATCGCATTCACTCAATCATTTTCAAAGGGTATTGGCTCAGAAAATGTTTGAAATTTGTGATAAGATCATTCGAATGGGCTTAGAGGCATCTCGTTACCATATGTGGTCAGTTCATATTATGAAGGCACAATCCAATGATCGTAAGATTTTACAATTCTTGATGAGATCATATTGACCTGGGAAACATTAGAAGAAATTTTTGGAGGAAGAAGTGCAAAATTTCATATCAGTGATGAATCCTTAAGCAAACCTTTCAATATCTTCATGAGAATTTTAGTTTTCCTAAAAAATGCATTTCTTGATGAGTTAGGATCAAGTGGTAAAATAAGCGGTCTGCTTTCACTATCGCTTTACTTGATGAGGAAATAATATCATTAGAAAAGCCGATGAGACCCTTTATGAGACATAACATGGGTCAACTTAGGCGAGATAACAGTTGTAATGAAGGTTGAGCATCAACGACCTCTGACTCGTCGTAACTCTTTGCCTTCTAATTCTATTGATAGAGTCATTAAAATGCAAGTAAAGAACTATTACGTGAAGGATTTAGGTGGTAGGTGATTGATTGATAGTTGGAGAGCCCAAATATTTCCAATAGGCAATAGATATAATATACTTAGAAGCTCCTTCGTCAATTATAGTACGAAAAACTTAGTTATTTTTAACAAAATCTGGTATTTGAAATGCCAATTGATGCGAGAGTCTAAATATATGACTTTCAAGATTGAATATTATAAGATTAGAGTCTTGATGATCAATAATACTAATGATGACAATAGTAATAACATGTCTTGGACATGTTTGAAACACTTCAAGAAGCATTGTTGAAGGACATTGCTGGGTCTTCGACAATGTTGTAATTAAGAAAACGACTCTAACATGTGGGTTAAAAGTTATTTCGAACAACACCTTTGGAAATTGAATGAGATCTCACCATGTCAGAGTTTGGTTTCTCAATCTGTAAAGGTTCAGAAGGAGAAGGATTTGATGTGGAAGGTTGACTAGATTGACTAACATCATTCTCGTTTACTACATGATTTTTAGATCCATAATATTTAGATCTCGTTGCACCAAAACTTACGAAAACAACATCATGATATCTGCCGATGTGGATGAGGATGGATTATGTGTAACCATTTCACTATCTTGAGAAGGAAAAGGATCCTTCAAAATAACATGTGACAGAGAGAACTTTGGCAGTGTTCTGGTCTCAAATTGTTAATGCAGCAAGACTAAGGAACACATTTTCTCCCAATACGGGAAAAAGTTTCATTTTAAAGAAAATGGCTTGATTAGAATTAATTGGCAGTTAATTAAATTTTCTAATTTCTAACCCAGGAAATAGTGCCAATTAATCAATATTAATTTGGGTAAATAAATTGTCCTCTGAAGACTTACGGAAAAAGTCATGAAAGAGTCAAAATGATCTTATTAGGCTAATTTATATTAGATCATGATGGTTAATTCATATTTAAGTTATAAGAAATTGAGGGAATTTCGAGCGAACGATGATCAAGACACAGAATTTGAAGTGATAACGAAAGGTATTTGAGGGTAGCACGGAGGGTCAGGAAAAAGTGGTACAACATTTCTTGAAGACATGATTTTCGAAGAATTTTTTCATAGTGATTTACAGAGAGAGTTGGAGATCAATTTTTTTGCGGAGATAGGGAGTCGATTTCTGGTGGTGTAGTTAACAAGAGGGTGTGGTACCTAGCGGTGATGAGAATTTCTCCAGGAGTACAAGTTGTAGGAGAAGGAGAGATTGCAGGAGAGATCTATTTGCACAGGGAGATCAATTTGATGGTTGAAGTCGAATTCCAGTGGAGGCCTTGTTAATTTCTAGCGAGTGTGAGTTTGCCAACGAGGGTCGAGTTTCCAGGGCCGCACATGTGGCTAAATTCAACGAGTTGGAGGGAGGATGAGTGTTGGTCAATAATTTGCATTTATGGAAATATCATTGATGAAATTATAAATACTTTATGAAGCTATCCATATTCACTTAATGAACTCACTATTCAAGCTACTCTTCATCCCTCTCTAAAATGAAGGCTCTCGTTCCATCACTCTTATGCACAGGAATGCAAGAACAGTCAGAAAGATTTTTTTTTTTTGGTCTCTTGAAGGAAGCATATGAAGAAGTGTCTTTTTCCATCTTAAATAGGACTCCTTCCTCTTTCAAGCATTATCATATGACCCAAAAACTCACATTAGTTAAAGAAAATGTTGATTTGAGATTTGTCTGATAATTATTTTCTTTTATACATTGTCCTAACCTAATGTTGGCCTACCTTAGGGATGTGGATATTCACTTTTTACATGAATATACTCTATATATTAAAGCTTGATCACTTTGTTTAGCTCATCAAATCTGTGAAGACAAGGACAAGAACATAACTTAGTTCATATCTCATGAACTAAAGAACACAAGCATAGAAAGAAGACTATACTTGGTGCAACTTGGTGCTTCTATCTCAGGGATTTCATACTATGTCTTTGGGAATTTTTTTCGAACTGTGCTAATATGTGACTAGGCTTGATTGAAGCTTTCAGACCAGTACAAAGACATCTTTCCTCAGACTTATATCTTGTCTCGTCTTTGTTCGTTTCCAAGGTCTTTGTTGTAATTTAATCCTTTGAACTTTATGTTGTTGTTGTAGTGAGGGTGATTCATCTCTTCAGACCAATGCTATTGCAGTGAGGGTGGTTTAGACTTTATTAAATCTAATTTGGACTTGTATATTCACCTTTTTTTGGATACGCGACCATAATCCCAGGCCAGGTTAATTTGGCTGAGACCTTTTGGTAAATGATACTTTGGTATTGTTAGATGGTGAAACACGGTGGGAAATATTATTCTTTGAATTGATGGTGCATAATTGTTGAGTTGTGGTGAAGAAGTGTTGGTAAGAAATCTTTGATACTTTTAGGTGGTACGGAAGTTGATGGTACAAATTGGTGCAATGGAGCATCTTTCATGATAGTCCATTGAAGAAAGCAGTATGATTGGTGTCCTTAGGTAGGAGAAACAAAGCTTTAAAAGGTTGATGCCTTGAAAATGAGTAAAATCCTAAGGTCACGCCTCTGTAAGTCCAAGTTGGTATGAAGCTTGTCTTCAGTACCTAGATTATTGAAGGTTGGTACCTTCGCATTTCATTGTGCTACGGTAATTTGAAAAAGGATTATAATCCTTCTGTTTCATAATAAAAATTATCATTATTCATTTATCTGTTTTTGGTGTGAAGAATAAGTTTAAATAAAAATTGAAAATAAATACGATTCATCCCCCTCTTTAAATTATTTCCAACAATTGGTTTCAGGCTTTGAGATTCTTCATAGTCATCTGAAGTTGGAAGAGCAATTCTTAATGTAATGAAAAATATAAAAAATGACAATCTTCCCTTGTTCGATGGTACAAACTTTGGTTGTTGAAGAAGGATGTCCTGCTATTTAATGTCATGGACCGGTTTGTGATACATTTTGAATGAGTACGTACTCTCCCAATCTTCCAAGCAATCGGAGGAAAGAAGCTTACATTTGCAAATTCAAAGCTCTAAATTCCATTAGTAATTAGATGCTTGGAAGTTCTAAATTAAAAGTCATGAATTGTGACTCAACCAAAGAAGTATGGGATAATTTAGGATTTATGACTATATGATGAGAGTTCCAAAGTTAAGAATGAAAAGCTTCAAACTCATGAAAGACAATTAGAAAGCTTCTTAAAATGGATGAGGAAGAAGGTATTGCATCATACTTTCTACGGAAGTGGCTAAAAGGTTGTAGCTCTCTTAAAGGGTTGGAGAAAATATTGAAGAAGCACATTTGTTCAAAAAACTATGAGATCTCTTCCCAGGGATCTAGGTAAAGTAAGTGATATGGGGAGAACAGAAGGACTGCTTGTAATATGGATGAATTTCTTGGAATTATCATTGCTGTGGGAAGTGAGAAAAGAATCTGGAAATTCCAAAAGAGCGCGATGACTTCTCCAAAATTAACAAAGGAAAGGATGGGATGCCAATAACGATGACTTGAAATCTTTGGAAACCAGAATTAGAAAAGTTTGTACGAACACTGAAATGGATCCAAGCTGGTAAAATACCCTCCTTATTGTTTCAAATGTGGAAAGAATAACCATTATGCTGCAAATGTCCTCATAAACATGGTAGTAGTAGGTAAGGAGGATTCTAAAGAAGGTGGTGTACAAAAGAAAGGGTTTAATAAGAATAAATTCTTCTCCAAACAAGATAGGTTTGATAAAGATATTGTGTATCGAGAAGAAATCATTTAAAAATATCCATAAAAAGGAGGTGATGATGAATCGAGATGAGAAGAAAATGACTATTGTTGAAGCAAGAAAGTATTATTCATGGCATTCTGAAATGATGATGATTCGGGACTAGAAGGCGAGAAGAAATGGATGAATCGATAATAACTTTATGCATTGAATAAAATGAGAAATTACGAAAGAAGATCATTTCTCTTAAAGTAAGAAAAGTAGGAAAGCAAAAAAAGGAAAAGGGAGAAAATTTTGCTTAGTGATAAGTACAAAGAAAAAATAAAGTATGTGAAAGGCATTGAAGCTAAAATAGTGTCTCTAAGGAAGAGGTTGGAGGAAAGTCAAAGAGGTTAATGAAAACTTTCAAGCACTTATTCAACATCATAATATAGGAAAACCTCAATATGAAAAGAATACGGGATTGGTTTCAACGGAGAATCATCAAGTACTAAGGATATTAAAATACTATGCCAACATACTTTCAATAGAACTACTAAAGAAAGTCATCTGTGAAACAAATGTATATCAAATCTAAGGAATGAAGGAAGAGAAAATCCAAGGAATAATGTTGATTCAATTTATAGCTATTACAGAAGGTACCAAAATATCTTTCTTGGGTATTTTTAAT